>VZRX01009972.1:142129-209337 GCA_013398075.1 Notiomystis cincta
TCGAGCTTATTGCAGCTTTCTTGTCCTCCCAGCGCTCATGCCTGATGCAATTTAAGGGGTAGAATTAAATTCAAGGCTTTTACTGTAGCTACCGCCATTAAATGGTGCACGCTTTTCTGAAACCACAGGACAAAGACAAAAATTGACTTTGTCTCTTGATTTATTTATATCTTGATTAAAAAAAAATTGTCGTATTTCATTGTGGCGATGGAGTGCCTTCTTTTCTGAGGAAAGCACAAAGCAAATTTTTTTTATAGTGCCATTTGGGTGAGTGTATCATTTGGATTGCTTTCTGTCTTAAGACTTTGTTAATGTAAAAGGAAAATCCTGTGCAGAAGCTGAATTAGTATGATGGACAAAGAAGCTGCTATACTACAACCCTATTCTAAAAAAAACCCCCAACCTTTTTGCAAGTACACTGCTTCTGAAAGAGGCATTGCACTTGCAAACCACTTTCAATTGCACCCCTGAAAATAAATAGCCATTCCAGCTATTCTGTTTCTTCAAATAACACTGTTTTTATTCAGTCACAAATTTCATGGTGACCATGAAACAAAAGGAGATTATAAGGATACAGAATTTGTGGCAATATTATTTTTTTCCTATTTTTCCTTAATGCCAGAGGTCTTCATTTTCTTCTAAGTTTGCCTCACAATATGTAGGATGCAACATAAGCAGCACACATACAGTGTGGCATATTCCAGTCTGAGTTTAATATGATTCAGATTTTCATGGTTTGTTCAAACACACTGTGTTGCAAGGAATGGACATTAAACACCCACAGCTTTCAAGCAGCTCTGTACAAATTTATTTATTCAGATCAGTAAAATAAATTAGGCTCAGAATGTATGAGATTGCTGATATGTAACAATACAGATTAAAATAAAAATCAAGATTTCATCGAACCTGCCTTCCCTTTACTTGTCTTCAGCTACCCAAAGGCAGTGTCAGTACATCTGCTTGTGGGTTGTCTGATTTAATTTTGCAGCTTCACTGCCTAGCGAAGGCTGATTATCCACATGAAACTCTGCACCCCATGAGGTGGTGCCAAGAAAGCAGAGGCCTGTAAGCACTGGATCCACAGCCATACCACCTTGCCATGCACAGATCAAAAGGTCAGTCTTAGAGTACCTGCTGGTGTTCACCCCTGCTCAGAGCAGAGAACACGAGTGCTTGCTGGATGCTAGGTAGTAACAAATGGAGGTGAGTGCTGTCTCTGATCCCAGAGTAATTACAGTGCTCTGACTTTTTTGATTTATCATCAGAACTGAAGACTGATTGATTAATGCAGGTATTCCCTTAGCATTTAAACATAGTCATTTCCTGTGTGCTAGCACTAGTATTAGGTGTTAGGAATTCAATGTAGTCTTTCAGAAAGGAGATATAGCTACCATCCTTGACTTACACTAGTTATGAGCAATTATTCAGGCTTATTTGACAGACTAATTAGATGAAAAAATACACAGACACACAGACACTTTCTGTGTTCAACTGAACATTCATGGGCTAATGAGTACATATTCCTGAATTTATATGAAGCTTTGAATGTAGACCTGTATGCCTGGGAAAACTAAGAGAGGTGCCTAAGAGAGGAAACAATAAAGTAAAGGAGAGTGGCACTGAGAGTTGTAAAATCACAGAAATTAGACCCAGAAAGGTTGTTGAGTTATTTATCCTTTTCCACCTGATAAATGTTTACATCCAAGAAAGAAAATTTTCTCTGAGTGCCAGCTTGAAAGATTTTTGGTGGAATGATCAAGGAAACTGTTGTTTGCTTTCTGCAGTGGTTCAGAAGCTTGCTCGTTCTTTGAAAGTAAACAGATGACATCAAAGACACTCTGACTCCATCACCACCTTCCTCCTCACAGAATCAATATGCAGTGCCCTGGGCTTTGACCAAGTACTCTGGTCAAAGACAGTAAATTTACTCTGTGAAACTTCTTCTTTACCTTGATTCCACCAGATGACGATTTCACTATTTCTCTGCCAGACAGAGGTGACTAGTCATCTTCACATCTCAGGAGAGATGTCATAGTTACCAGTCATGGATGAATGAAAACTACAGGGTAGTGATAATTCCTGGCATTAACTAGATCCTGGCTTTGGAACAAGATCCTTCAGCTCTGTCTTGCACCATCAACAGCTTAGAACTGAAATATACTTTGTAATGTGATATGCAAAGATTTTCCTTGATGCTATTGCTTTTAGATTAGGTGACTTCTATTTGTGTGAAGAATATGCCTCCACTAGCAATTTCAATGGAAAATGTTTGTGTGCCTCTTCAAATAATAATGATGAATTTGGGAAATATGCAAAGGTAGTATTCCACATGTGTTAAAAGCAGATGGGAAAACTTCTGTCCCGATTTTATTAAATAATAGGGGGGTTAATTCTGCCTTGTCTCAAAAAAGGAAAAAAGGAAAAAAATGCTCTTCGTTAAGTAATACCTTTTCTTGATTCCATAAAAGTGCTTTAAAATTATTTATTAATTTGACAACAATCTTCTGTTTCTATGTACATTTCTTTTTCAACAAAGCAGCCACTTGTACCAGTAATGTGCTAACCTGGTGCAGCTGGCTTGGCTTTTAATCTCTGTGTTGCTTGCATAACTCCCTTCTCCTGACATAGCTGCAGTTTGCAAAATGCTGGTGTTCCTTCATTAACTCTTCACCTCTTTTGGATATGACAGTTCCACAAGGTATCCTCATGCTCTTACAGCTGTTATACTCCTTTGGCTGCTGCTTTCACAGATTCATGCTCTTAAATATAGCCTACAGTAGGTGTTGTTCCTATACCCCACAACTGCATGTGTGATATAAGAGCCTGGCAATATCTTCTGCCATATGGAGCACTGCAAGCTGTTCATGAGCAGCACTGCTGTCTGTGAAAAATCACTTCAAAGATGCATTCTTTTGAACATATATTAAATGTTCTAGGATAGAAAGAGCATCAGATTAGAATTTCAAATGGTGAAGTTGAACTGATTTACCCCACTGGGGCACCAAATGCTGTGGGCTTTTCTTTTGTTTGTTTTTAACATGTATATATATTCCAAATTACCTAGCAACCAAGATAAACTTACCAGAGTGTTCAGTGTCTAATAAAACTTGCAACTTCCATTACTGTCAGGAAGAAATGTGGTTCTCAACTACAATAGATCATGGTATAAGCTGCACAGAAAATTCCTCCTGTATATTTTTTTCTAATCTGCAAAGTCTTATATCTGCAAAAAGTGATATTGTATTTTCAAACACAAATATAAAAATCATCAAGCAAGTTCTAAAATAATACTGGTCTTAGTCTGCTATACTTTATGTCAGAATAAAAACCGTGATATTGAGGGAAAAATGGTGGGAGAGCATTCTGTAACATTTAAGTCCATTAATTATTAAGATAATTTAAATACTGGCGACTCATGTTCTAAACTCATGTTAAAACTGTCAGATTTTAGCTTGAGGGAAACTATTGTTTCACTTTTATTATGGGCTGCTTTTCTTTTTCTTTGCTCTTGTAGAATATCTTATTTCCTTTCCTGTCTTGTTTCATTTTTATGTGTGAAGAAAAATCAGTGTAGATGATCCAGAGATAATTATATCTTCATGATTATAAAAAAACTATCTCAATAATAAACAGAAAAATCAGGAGGATTAAAAAGGAGGAAAGATAAAAAGACAATCAAATGTGTATTTTTCTAAGAAAAAATGCATTCCCAGAGGAAAAATCAATAATCAAATAGAGTTTAATCTTTATGGTTTTATGCAAATTAGGGGGAAAAATCTTAAGCTATATAAATTAACAAGAAAGACCAGGTGTTGAACACTAAATAGCTACATCCAAAGGAACTGTGCTGATACATACTGCAAATATCACTGAAATTTATTTGCATAGACGTATACAATTAATTTGGTAATTAGGAAGGGCATTTGCAGCGATCTGTCAGTTGCCATTGGCACAGAGATTTTGTGGTGCAGAGGGCTAAAGTTACCTTTATTGTTGGTTCTGAAAATTTGGTCTATGTTCTAGTGAGTAGTCTGCAAGGTCATAATAAGTGGTCTGGATTTATTCTGTGCATGCTACTCTTCAAGAAATTTTAAAGGTGCAGTTGATGCCCGTCATTTTTTAGAAAGTTTTACTCATCTAGCCTGATTTCTTTTGCATATCCTGGGCTATGATGTTTCACTGATATTCATTACTTGACACATTATGTTAAGGCATATCCTCTAAAAAGACAACAACTTTGGTTTTAAAAACTTAAACTGAAGGGCAACCATCATATCCCAAAGTCATTTGATTCAGTGTTTAATTATCCCCACAAGTAGGAACAAATCACCAAGGAAATTAACCTATCCTATGCAGGAAGTCTATTGTGTATGTGATGAAAGGCATTACTCCCCGAGGAAATAAAGTTATCTAAGGAGTAAGAAATGGAAGATGAAATCTGCTTTCCACAAAGTTCTTGTTCATTGGTACTTGCTGATCCATGACATTTTTTATTATTGTTGTTGTTGTTGAAATACTATTATTATGATTAGTATTAGTATTAGTATTAGTATTAGTATTAGTATTAGTATTAGTATTAGTATTAGTATTAGTATTAGTATTAGTATTAGTATTAGTATTAGTATTAGTATTAGTATTATGTTGGACAAAATACTGTCAATAGTTGATTGTGGACATTTTAAGTAACAGTTTTCTTCAAGTTCTTATAAAATTTAGGTTAATGATTATAGAATGTTGTTTTTCTATTGAGCCTTATTATTTTACTATATATGTGCAACATATATATTGTGGTATTATATGTATATATATTATTTATACTGCACAGAGGTCTTAAGAAGGGGAAGAGAGAGAGGGAGAGAGGACGGAGGATGATGTATAAGTTGAAGGATGATAGCGAATGCACAGTAAAGAACAAAAGTGTTATTATGGTATTATTAATTTCTGAATTTTTAAAACAGTTGTCTGAATATGAAATATACCTTTGTTATTTATATGTAGCATATTTTGGAAATGAAGGAAAGGATTTGACTTGTATTTTGTTATCCAACTTGGAGGCTCGTCTCACTAATAGGACTCTTGCCATTTATCCCTAAATGAACAAAATAAGGTTTTTAGCTGTTCTTAGTCAGCTAAAATGACTCTACATTTATAATAATTATGGCATGTCTTACAACAGATTCTGGAAAAACAAATCTTTTAAAATATGCACTTTATTATTAAAGTAGGTTAAAAAATCACCAAATATATGCTAGTATTTATTCCATTAATGGGACTGTCGTTGTTTTTCATCTGTGTATTGTCTTTTAATAAATTCCTCTGGCCTTCCTTCATACTTTTACAACTGGTTTGTCTTTAGGTGTTAGTGGATCTGGATGCCCAAGGGCACCTTCACAAAATAGTATAAATCTGCAGTACAGAGATTGTGGTGATAAACCAACTTGATAGAAATCATAGTTCAGGATTAATTGTGTCACTCTGTTTGAGAATGATTTAAAACTTTATACCTGACTCTTGTGGGAAGTTGATACTCCTTGTACTGGCAAATAGAAACTCCAAACAGAAAAACCCAGATGATGAACACTTCATTCTACAAATTAATTTCATCTTGCAAAAACTCACAAACTTTTCCAAGTATCTATTTTTAAAATATTTCTTAGTAGGAATGAATGCAGTAAAACTAATTGTGCCAACACTGTGAACGGTCTGTATTCATACTTTAAAAGAAATTACTGAAATAAGCGAAATATGGTATTGCTAACATATATGTAATTAAAGCTTTGAAATATGCCAGTCTAACCCATCATTTCTTGTTAACCATTAGATAAAGATATAGTTTTGTTGTTTCTGAAACACTAAAAACTTATAAAGAATACACTCCGTACCTTATAAACAATACAATATGTATAAATGTATGAAAAAGCCTTTTCATGGTTTGTCATCTGGAGAAACAGACATATTTTCCAATTTTTCTTAGTTTTTGAAATATTATAAAAAATTAAGTTATTGTGGATAAAAGGATGCTGCACAGCAGCTGGGCCATGAAAATATGGATTTGCTAATGTGTAATGGTAAGTGCAAGTAATTCAAGTTTTTTTTAATCTTTCACAGTAGACTGAAGTACTTCAAATTTCTTTGGGGTATTTTTTGTGCTGGACTTCTATTACATACCTTAAAATTTACCATTTGTAAACTGGTATGTGATAAATTGTTCATGTAGCTAAGTCATGAACTGTGTTCAAGGACAGGTTCGATGGGGCTTTGAGCATTTCTAGTGAAAGATATCCCTGCCCACAGCAGAGGGGTTGGAAAAGATACCAACTCCCTAAAGATCCTTCCCAACCGAAATCATTCTATGATTCTTTATAAGGACTCTTCTTTCTTCTTTTTAAGTTATATAGATGGTTTTCATCACACATCAACACAACCCAGGTGTTGTTATAGTCCTCTCCTAGTGTAGAAATCTGTTAGGAAACAGGGAATTAATAGAAGTGGTATAGGAACCTTTGCTGTGAGCTAATGTCTGTGGATTGTTTGTTGTTTGGGTATTTTTAAGGAAATCAGGTTTTAAAACTCTTCAGTTTTATTTAGACTGCTAGCAGCATAAGTGTTCTCATATCAGATATCTCTGATTCTGCACAGAAAAGATTGCTATGTCTATAGTTTAAATGTTAATTTCAATAACTGTTACAAAGAAACGAGTCTTTGCCTATTAGCTCATCCTGGTGCATAAGCTAGAGCAATATTTGAATTGTAGTTACATTTGTGCTGTAAGGCCAAGTTGCCCTATATGTATCTCCATTAGCTTTATTATTGTTCTGTAGGAAAATAAACTGGATATTTTCTTTTGTATAAATACTGATTGTTAATAGATATCTTACTAGAGAATGCTGATAGGGCTGGCCAAGAAGAACTTTGGCAATGTTATTCTAAGTCCATCAACCTGAGACACGTGCTAGGATTTTAAAATAAATTATGTATAAATTGTTGCATTGGCAAACTATCTGTTAGTTAAATTCCCATGTTGGGTGCAAATTAGGAAACTGAAATTATTTTATATTTGATGATTTAGGCTGTAGTAAAATTAATTGGACTACTTTCCAGTCATGCAATCTCACAAGTCATATTAGAAGATAATGCAAAGCACACTGTGACCATTGGCTGTAGTATAAAGCAAAAAATTAACATGTGGGGTGAGGGAGGAGGGAAATATCTTGACCATAAAAGTCAAGCTTAAAATAGAATTGTAAATGAATTTAATCTTACTGCACTCAGAATCTGTATGCAAAATGAAGTCAAGAGAATTTCAACTTTGCTGTTAAGATATATTCTATTTTTAATTCATTTGATTAGAAATGGAGTTTGATTAACATGTTTCATGACATGGTACCTCATCTTGTTGTCACAGGAACTGACACAAATTGTTGTTCAGAAGTTTTAAAGTAAGAGAAGATGGTTTTCATGGAAATTAAATTTTCATTTTAATTTAATAAATGTTTAACCACTAAGTATTCCACTATATGTCTAACTACATCATCCCTCCAAAATATGTTTATTTTTGTAAAATCTTGAGCAATGTTCTTCCCAATGGCATCCTGAGGGATTGAAGGCAGACAGTTTTCTTTCTAAATATTGTTAGCCAACCATTTTTTCGCTCAGATACCGCAGAAAATTCCTGTACACCAGTCCATTCCTGTACACAGATGCACGTGGCACGGGGAACAAACAGGGCCATGATCTTACTGTGGTTATGGGGATGCTGTGGGATTGCTCAAATGACTGGAGTGTGTGAGAGATGGACAGAAGCTCTTTGGGAAGGACTGGGCAGGATGGTGAGGAGAGGGATCTACTCTTGATGTGAGAGACCAGTGGGGTAGCCTGGGGTTCTGTCTGTGGGTGGATGATGAATCATCTGAGAGATTACAGATCAAGATGAGATTTTTGTGATACAGTTTTGGTATTGTGGGATTTCCAATAACTCTATAGAATATAGTCTTTGAAAAAAGGGAGATCTAGAAAAGTTGGATGATTTTCAAGGATCACTCCCTGCAAGTTCAGTTAAACAGGGAGTTCCTGTCTAAAAACGGACATGAATAGGAAGCATAAAAGAGCTGGAAGCAGGAACAAAAGACACAGAAAAAAAACCCAAAGATACTGCCAAAGCATGGAGGGATGGGATGAGGAGAGTTAAAGCCCATCTGGAATTGACGCTGATGTGAAAGACAAGTATAACTTCTACAAGTATATCAGCAGCAAGAAAAGATATGAAAAATGTAGGTCTGCTATTCAATGGGACAGGAGATCTGATAACAAAGGAGGTGAAAAAGGACAAGGTTTCTAATGTCCCCTTGTCCTCAGTCTTTATCAGAATGTCTGGTCTTCAGGCCCCTGAAACTGGAGGTGAAGTCTGGAGCAAGGAAGATTTACCCTCAGTGGACGAGTTTGCTGATGATACAATCTGGGAGAAGTGGTTGATGCACCAGATGGCTGCCCAAAGATGTGCTGTCTCCACCCTTGAAGATATTCAAAAGCCATCTGTGCACTGCCCTGGGCAACCTGCTGTCAGTGCCTGTGTTGAGCAGGGGAGTTGGACTAGATGATCTCAAGAGATCCTTTCCAACTTCAACTGCTCTGTGTTTCTTTTTCAGTTAAGTTATTTTCTTATGTAGCTTTTCTACTAAGGGCTAATGCTGATCCTTGTAGGCCTGGGTTTCCATTTGAGCATCTGCAGGAACTTTGCAAAAATGAAAAAAGCTGAATAAGATTTGATTGTACAAACAAAAGATACTTTATTCCAAATACCTGCCTGTAAAAATCTAGTTCTGAACAGAAATTCATCCTAGGCATATATCAACAATTCTTAGTGTGTGATGCTGCCACTCTTTGCAGTAACAGGCAGAGAGATGGATTCATACAGAGACAGAAATCTGCCTAAACATCCAAGGAAAAACCCTAGTGTTTGAATAAAAATTTATTACCTGCTATCTTAGGGTTGCAAAACCTAAGCACATATATCTCAAAAGATTATGTCATGGAGACATAAAAACTTCTTTTAATGTATCCAGTATACATGTGTAATAGAACATTTATTCTGAGGAAGCTCCATTTTGAAGTATGTTGTACTACAAGGGAATTCAGACTCTTCTCTGGCAGGCTGATACTCTTTATGACTAGACAATGCATTTAAGGCATCTTCTTTACTGTCATATGACCCAGCATAATGGAGAGGCTTGAAAGAAATGGTACCAAGAATTATTTCAGAGATGAAACATCATCTGCTATCCAAAGTTTAATTCAACTTGAATGGCTACAAACCCCCTTTTTTTCCAGGGGTGAAACAGAAACCACTGAAAGTACAGGAAGCATGTAGTAAGGATACAGAAAACAGTTACTTTTCATCATGGTCATGATCCTTACTTTCCCATTAAAATGAATTCTGCTTAGTTCAGACTTTTTTATGTCATTGTTCTGACTGTTTCTCAGTCTGTATATTCTCTGGTGATACAATTACTGTTTTCATAGCTGGTCAGACTGAACATTCATATTGGACTTGTGTCATTTCAGCTAATACCTATACTAGAGGAAAATTACATTGACCACTAGTTCATACCTTTTCTGGTGATAAGCACACAAAACAGCATCATGTTCAGTGCCACTGATTTTTATTCTCTAAGCAGCTTGGACCTATGCAAAAGCCATTTGGAAAACTACAGAAAGTAACACGGGTCAGCAGCTGCCTCAGATAGGAATAGAGAGAGAAAAAATAGCATACTGCAATGGTCCTCTTTCCAAGCTTCTGCAGCTGAGTGATTTTTGAGGTTACTTGATATTTATAGGCATGGTTTCTTACAGTGTTATTTGATGCATGTGATACACTTGTAGATTTATTGGAACCTGATCTGTGTTTTGTTTGTTTCACAGTTTAATATTACATCAGTTTTTGATCTCATGAGAAACACGGAATGCAGGAATAGGACAATTGCAAATTTTAATTAGATTTTTGGCAACAGAAATCACATCTGCTTGGTTTTTTGTGGGATGAGAAAAGATCACCTTAATTTGCTAGAATGTCACAATTCTCATTCATTATGAAAAGCATCAGTAGCAAAGGTTTTGGTTATTGTAACATTTGTTTCTGTCTTTGGGGACAAATTTTTAACACATTTCACATGAAATCCCGTAGCATATGCTCCAGCTTAGTTGATAAATGGACTTTCCATAGGTCACAGCATTATCCTCTGGGATATAACTCAAGATTGACCCAGATCCCTTATGATTTTAGACTTCTGTTTCAGACCAGGTTATATCCCTTTCATATTGCCATGGTACGGGGGAAATTATTTTTGCACCCCTTGCAGTAACTTAGACGTCACTAAGCCCATCATAACTAAGTAATCCAATCACTTGTGCCTAATTTATTAGAAAAAATATGATGCTATGTAGCTGGACTTGTAATATTTTCATGCAGTTAAAGAGAAAAAGTTGGAAATACAGGGAAAAAAATGTATTGTGCCATTTGACACGGAACATTAATATAATAATATCAACCTGAAGCTATTAAGCAACATTAAGAATTGGAGATATTTGAGAGGAGCATCAGGGTAGGCTTTGGTATAAACAGTCCCGCTCTGTCCTTCCACTGTAGGTAGGAATAGACAATATTATATGCAAAATCCCTATATAAAGACATAAATCATTCAAGTCCCATTTCCAAATGGGATACAATTTGCTCAGAAGTAGCAGTCTTGTCTCATCTTTGCAATGCTTGTAGTAATCTTGTTTATTTAGATTGTAAACCTTTGGCAGCAAGAACTGTCTGTGGAGGCAGAATTTTAGTCTCACTGGGGCCTGAAGGTACCGTCTGTGATACGAGCAACCAATAACATACTCCATTCAGAAACAGTGACTACAGGGAGATGGAAAATTAGCATATTTTGACATGGCAATCTTCCCATATGTATTGATATCTTATGTATGTACTGCTTTATGCAGTTTGATAAAATAGTTTTCTTTTCAAATAGAACTTATTTTCAGAGGACTCAAAGAATGAAAATGAATAAATGAATATTAATTTACTTCGAGCTTATGGAGCATTCTACTTCTATGCTTAATTGTTTGCCTAGCTTTGGTCAACTGTGTTCCAAAAAGCATAGTGGAAATTATTTTAAATATTCAGTGGGAAACAAGAAAATTAAATTCTGGGCTTGTGAGAACACTCATAACTTTCGCTGAAGAGTTCAATAGAAGTTGCAGGTGCTCAGCACCATTTTGGATTAGTTGCTAAGAACATGCATGGCAAACCTTTCTTTAAGGTGAAATCGTGAAGTAATAAACCCATTTATAAAAATGATAAGAGAAGCTTAATAATGGTGAAAAGAATGCTGCTAATGTTATAAAACATGCTTTGTTACAGATTGGTGTATACACTTGAGGCAAAATGTGTGCTTGTATTTGCCAAATTACATATTTTTGTGGTGACAGATCCATATTTATTTATTAAAAATTCATATTCCTTTGCATTGAGACTGGCTACCTCTAAAGAAATTGATTAGATGAGTAATAATTTTTACCTGGGATTTAACTTAAGTCCCTTTCACTTAATAAAATACCCTCACCAATAACGATGCCATGTTAAAATACACAGTGATACTTCTACTTTTCCATTGAATTAGCCTAACTAGCCTATTATGTTAATACAGGAGTTGTTGAGTCACTCATTAATTCTGTCTGCAAGTATGACACCCAAGGAAGCAGTCTACGTTTGTTGTAATTGCTGTCATTTGAAAAGCCAGTTTCATAAAGTAAATTATTAACACATTCACTTCCTTATAATCAATCTCATAACTGATATAATTTTCTACCTGCTCAGCCCCCTCATCTTCCAGGCTGAAGATTAAATCATGCCAAGGTATCACCTAACTCCTTTCCTTGAGATATACCTTGCCTTCTGACAAGGTATATATTAATTCATTAAGCTACTATACATTTTGCATGTCCTTGCCAGGCTAGATAGCATCACAATCTTAATGTTATAAAAACATAAAATCATTCAGCACCAATTAGAGTTGTAGACGTGCTGTAAGGTAGCTCTGACTGATCAATAAAGACTTTCTATCTGGAGTTCCCCGATGAAAGAAATATCTTGGCTCTTGACCTTGCACTTCACACTTCATTCTGTGATATATTACTATGTCAAGCTGTAGCAGATGGTGAGGGATGCAATGGGAGGTGAGTACATTACACCGTATTCTCGACTGCCTTTGACTTTAACTGCAGCATTTACATTACTCTGCCTTTGCCTCATCAGCTTGAGAACTGAGATGTTGTGGCTGGCTCTTTATCACCTCTGACCATCAGGTTTTTTTCATGAGACTCATTTCCTTTTCTGTCTTTATCCACCTTTTTTTCCTGTTTGTTTCCAACAAAGCATTTTCCCACTTCATTGTCTTTCTTCTGCTAAAACATATTGCAGGTTATTCTCCCTCAAGGGGATTTTTTTACTGTTGTGAAATTTGGTTCTTTTTTGGGAATCGGTTTGATGCTTCTTCAGAGAAAAGGTTCTTAGGGTGGAGAAGGGGCAAGTCACAGCTTAGTGCTAGCTGTATAATCCAGCAAGAAAATCCACAGTGAAAATTAAACCCAAAAAACTGTAAAAGTCTAAAATGCAAGTTTCCAGCATGCTTTGTTTGCTGCAGTTGAAAAAAGGGAAGTACAGACCAATTTTTCACAGTCTTAACTTGAAGTTAAATGAAGGATACAGAGTAAACAGATATTTTTTCAGGAGCATATGGATTGAGCACAGATACCTCTTTTATTTAGAGTTTAAAATAAATGAAGCTGCAGTTGTTAATGAGATTGAGATACTGCTATTATAGTAAAAGTACCTGACAAGCATGAATTGCATTAGGGGCATTTTCGCAGATGATGTTATTGTCACACTGCCATTTTCTAAAAATGAAGTTTGTCTCTCTTCCCATTCAACATGACTAGTTAAGTAACCAAGTGAAATTTATTCAACCTGCTGCAGGATGAGGGTTTTGAAACTAAGTCCCAGAATTAGGCTCTACTGCCTCCAGTAACATCATCCACATGGTTAAATCCTCAATTATCACATTGAAAATGTACTCGCTGGTGTCACACTTATGAGCATGATTATACATGAGGTGCTGAAAAGGGAAGGTGATCATACCATTGCATAATTGGTTTTCTCTGATATGGATAGCACTGGGTTTCAAGTCATACATTAACCATTAAGCAAATACCTGATGTATCCCTTTTTAAAGGGAAAGTAAAACTTCAGCAAGTTGATACTCAAATTGTGCTACAGTTTTTAGAAGAATTAAGAATACAGTCATTGTACGACTGGTAAACACAGATTACGTCTTAATATCTTAAAAGGAAAAAAAAAAAAAGAAAAAATCCTGCTGTGAAATGGCACTTTGGCCACCAAGCCTAGAGAATCCTTAAAATGCCCTCAACAATATAGTGGAATATAGTAATATTGCAAATATTGTAAAATGATGCAATCTGTAGGGGAGAGGAGAAAAAAGACTAAGGGATCTAACTAATTAACGAATTCTGTTTAACTAAGGATTAAGAATTTGATTGTATCAGTGCAGGCAAACCCATGTCAGGCTTAGATACTTGAAGGAGGACATCAGTCCAGATTACATAGTTTGAAAACCACCCACTGTCCAAAATAGTGACATATGCATAATTCCATTTGCTTTCATTCATAAAGAATTAGATAACTCATTCTTCATAAATGTCCTTGCAAGTAATAGATATCTGTGAAAACATGCATTTGTCCACAAAAATCTGAGCTGAGTACCTGAAAATTAGGTGCAGAATTTTGAGAACAAGTATCTGAGACTTTACAATCTTTAAAGAAGAAATCTTATGCATCCCATCAGAAACAGGTGCAGTTCTGTATTTCTAAGGTAATGTAGAAAAAAAAAAGCAGAAAAGGTAAAATCCTGCCCTTTGGATGTCAGGAATAAAACTCATCTTGGCTATATTGGAACCAATACTACCCAGTGATTATATGAAGCCATATTATGAAAAGTAAGCAACATCTGTGTATTGAAGGAAATACATAATTTAATGACAACATTAGCTACAAGGAATCATGGGGTAATCACAGGCAAGAAATACCTATTAGAAAAGAAAGAACAAGGGGACAAAACTTGTGCATTATCCAGTCAATTGCTTATATTCATAATAAATGCTCTCTGGAACAAGGTCTGTCAGTACATAAAGGAATACACGTTTCTCACTTCAAAATATGTTTTCATTATGAAACATTCTGGTAAACAAGAATTTATATTCATTGAATGTAGAAGTTCCTCTTATTTCACTGGGATTATCCATAGAATGTGTTGTTTCAAAAAAGTGAGACTGACAAAGAAATTGTCTTTTAAATATGTTTAATTATGTACCTGAATTTCTTCTTGCCTTTTTCCTAGTGACATTTTTCATTTTCTGGACATTTAAGATTTTCCTTGAATATAGAAAATATATTTAATGTAACATTTTAAAAGATGAGAACAATATGTGGGTAATGATGTATTTTGACCTAGAGCACTGATAATATTCTCACAAGAGAATTAATGATTTGTTCTACACACTTGTTTGTTTGTCTGCTTTGTATTTGACCATACCTAATTAACCCTTGAAGAATATACAATCCCCAGGGCTTCTTTTAAGATGTACTTTGAACTTGTGAAGTCTAGCTAGCCTTAGCAAATTATAAGAATATTCATGACATTTACTAACAAGCAAAATCAGAACTGCAACAGGGATGTATGTGATTCCACACACTTCACCTTCAGGAAGTACATCACCTTGGAATGAAAGCTGACTTTTAAGTGAACCTAAGCAGCACTTGATCTTGTTTTGACAGCTTGTCTTTGATGGCATGCACGTATATATCCTTCAGGAAGCTAATGTAGGGTACTTACTTTCAGGTAAGCAGTGAATTTAATATATTGGAATTATCCTTCCTTAAGGATCTTGCTTGCAAAATTAATCTCCAGTCACTTATAAATGCTTTTGCTTTAGGCACTAAAATCAAGTGACCTAACAGCCAATTCAAACTTTAAAAAAATAATTACGCAAAGAAAATGTAACACTTCTGATTGCAGTGAGTGCAGAAGGAGATTTCTTATTGATTTCATTAGAAGTAAGATTGGGTGCTTTGTGATCAGTACATGTCAAAGGGAATAAAATCCAAACTCAGATGGGAGTTATTATTTCTATACATGTTTGAAAACTAAGTCATTTGGCTTGAGGTGACTCTTCTTATGACCTTACATATATTTATTTGAGTCTGCTGGAGCAAACTATGCAAAAAATCTTTGTAACACATTTTCTTTTTGAATGAAAATATACTGAAGAGCTAAAGTTACTCTGATTCATATTACAGATAAGTAAATAATTGCAGATTTAACAAGACTACTGGTCCTGTTAAAGGGTTTTTGAGAGAGCATATTGATGTCTTCTAAAAGTCAAGCTCTTTAAGAGTCAAGTTGCTTCTTTAGCACAGGTTTTAGTGCTAGTATTAAAAAAAGAAAAGAAAAAGTCATGGCATCATTTTTTTGCCAATACTTGTTAGTTAACTTTCTGATTTAAGATGACCACTTCAGCACATGATGCCTTATTGTACATGGCTCAAGCTTTTCAAAGCAATCATTACAGACATCTAGGAGGAGAAAAAAAAAATCTCATTATTGAAATAGCAAGCCTTTCAGGGGCTGGCATGTATTCCTTTAAAACACTTCTGCTTACAGAATGCAGTCCAGGGCCAAAACCCAGGTATAATAAATTGTTAGCTGTGCAAAGTAGCCTTGGTTTCCCTTTCGCTGCTCTAAACTGTTAGAGTGGGATCAAGCTCTGCCCTGTTTTCCTAGTTATTTATTTTTAATAATATGAGAAATGTTCCCTTAAGTCTGCGATGCAGATTTTCTGAAGTCAGGGAAGAAAGTTAATTTGAACACATCTGCACCATCAAACATAATTGCTTCATAACATACTTGCATGCTGATTCAGTACATCATTCTGTCATTCCATTTATGTGAAATAGATGATGGTGTACTATGCAACAACAAGCAAAAGGAATGGGCATTTGCAGCAGGGTAAAATTCAGAAAGATTTACAAGTAATTACAAAGATTGATAGATAACACACATTTTTTGTAAAACAAACAGAAATGTTTAAGATAAATAAAATTGAATTATGATTACAAAAATAAACGTTCAGTGAAAGTTGACTCAAGAAATGTCAGCTTCTGTAAGCATACATTTCTGAGATTTCTTTTTGTTTCTATGTTTGGGGATAATATTTCAGCTGAAGGTCAGATTGGGCCTAGCTTGAGAGAAAATGTAGATACCAGAAAATATTTTTTTTCCCTTGAATTCCTTATTATTCCTTGCCTCCCTGAATATAGATGATGATTTGCTGACCCTGAAGGGACAGTGTTCTTTTCCCCTGTATGCTCCTGACATGTACTGTGGTGTACAACTGGAGAGATGCAGCAGAGAATTTATCATGATTCAGCTTCTACATAGAAAAATCCTTGCTAGGGATTCTTTTGATACAAATTCCCAGAGGAAATAATTAAGATATGCCCATAAATGTAACTTTTTCTTGTGTTTTGCTATGTTGTGGATAATTTCTTTAGATACTAATTTTTACACTGTACACTCCACTTGCATTTTCCAGTCATGGCAGGGTAACACTCTTTCTCTTGAAATCATGGGCTGACCTTTAACAACAGAAGATTATTGTTTCCGTTAGACATAATAACAACAAAAGGCACTTGGTTGCTGCACTGCTATAGAATTGTCCCCCAGAAGTGCAAGAACTCCTGCCTGGCACCTCTGTAAATGGTCCTGTGATTCCCTGTTGGTTAAATGAGGTTGACAAGGATTGCTCTTCATCATTTGAACTCTTTTAAGTGCAGATGGAACAAACTGGATCAGTGAGCACGAGTTACCTGTCACTATGCAGGCTGCTGGAAACCTGTGCCTGGCTTGGTAAGTCATAAAGTGTGAGAGTGAAGCTGCTCAGTCCACCCAGAGAGGTCTGGACTGCTAAATGGATGCAAAGGAGTTTGACTTGCCCCTCAGTAAGGGACTCATTTTGGCCGTGCTGGTTTGTAGTAGGCAAGATACGTTTTTTAAAACTTAGACTTCCAGCTGGGTCCACCTATTTGACCAGCAGATGTTTTTATGCCTCATGTAGCCAGTTGGGGTTTACCAATATCTTACAGGGTTGTAGGTAACTAAAGATCACTGAGCCATCTGTGCTTAGCACATTTTAATGGGATCTGCTGGTTCAAGGAATCCATATACTCTATTTAAAAGGCCTCTAGCTAGTTACTTAACTAAAGGCATAAAGAAAGAAATACAGAAAAGCATATACATAGAATTTCTACCCTATGATTTGGTTAAATATCTGAAGTTCCCATTTCCTGGTTTAAATGTCAGACTAAATTTCTGAGCCATGAACTAGGTACAGAAAAACAAAAAATCAAATGCATTAAACATTCCTCACAAAAACAGCTCAGTAGGTGGAAAAAGATTGCATCATAAAATCTCAATATTCAGCAATTTTGTAAATATACATATAACATCTAGTTTGACATATTTTAACGCCTTTTATACAAGAAATTAACTTCTAGAGAAGCAGAATTCTGAAAGATTTCTCTTAGGGAACACGTGTCTTTAGAAAGGCCATACTAAAAAACTTTTCAGCAACGTAGGCTTTTCCTAAATATCACAGTTGTGTGTCTTGTGGTAGCAACAACCTTTGTAGGCACTGAATGATTTCTAATTCACTGGGGAGTGTGGTGAAGCCAATATGCAATGCTAGTATCAGCTTCCAGCAAGTGGCAAAATACTGGGGGCAAGAAGTTCTCTTTAGAAGTACAAAAAAACGGATGCAGTTGTGTTGTGGTTTAACCCGAGCTGGGCCCTAAGCACCATGCAGCCCCTCCCTCACTGCCCACTTTCCTCCCCTGAGGGGAGGAGAATCAGAAAGAAAAGGTAAACTTTGTGGACTGAGATAAGACCAGTTTAATAGTTACAGCAAAATAAAGCATAACAATAATATACTACTACTAATTGCAGTGATAATGGAAAGGAGAGAGAGGAATAAAACACAAGAGAACAAAGTGGTACACGATTCAATTGCTCATCACATGCTGACTGATGCCTGTCCCTGAGCAGCAACTGGTGGCTCCTGGACAACCTCTTACCCAGTTTCTATACTGACCATGACATCCTATGGCATGGAATATCCCTTTGGCCAGTTTGGGTCAGCTGTCTTGGCCATGCACCCTCCTGGCTTCTTGTGCACCTCCCTGCTGGCAGAGCATGGGAAATTGGGAACTCTTTGGCTTAAGTAAGCACTACTCAGCAACATCAGTGTGTTAGCAACATTATTCTCATACTAAACCCAAAAAATACCTCTACCAGATACTAGGAAGAAGATTAACTCTTTCCCAGGTAAAACCTGGATTCCAAAGTGTGAAGATAAACCAATAAATTATATTCAGCTGCCCTAAAAACCCCACAGGTATTAGAGGGTCCACCAAAGGAAACTCATTGAGGCTTTGGATAAATTCATTGCAGGATCCTTTCTTTCTGCTTGGAAGAATTAAACTCTCTAAGAACAAATAGAAGGATAGAGATGATAAAAGGTGATTTTTTAAGCAGCTCTTTTACCTAATTTTGCATACAGATATTCAGTACCATCAAAATCCATGCTTTTACATTTCATTAAGTTTCTGGTGTCTTGTGATGCTGTATTGCTTGAAAATATATATCCATATATATGTGTGTGTTTATAGAATAACAGAGCCAGTGAATTATACTGTGAATTTTATATGTGAATTATATAATAAATTTTTACAGACACAGTACAATGCTGTACACTGGCATTGTAACAGTTAGTATTGAGAAATACAGTCTTGAAACCTAAACCCTTACTATCCACACATTTTGAAAAGTGACAGAAAAGCTATGAAATTAAGGAACAGCAGATTCCTTTCATCCATACTTATTCTTTTGAATTACGAGATGAACTCTGTAAACTAAACACAGAAGACTGAAGAAGGTGGATTTTACAGTAATATCTAGCCCTTATAGTTGAGGTCATTCATGTCAAAAAAATCAGTGTGGGTAATACTACCTTTTTATGGATTGCTTTTCCTGATACTAAATTGTCCTCGTGTGTTCTAGGTATGGAGTTCCACAAGCTAACACCAGCACTCACCACCACCACAACTGTAACCACATAATTTGAACTTTGAATATCTTCTCTGCAGAGTGCAGAGAAGCAAAGAGTGCATTCTAACCCTACACACATTTTTTGTGTCACAGCCCTTTTTTTGTGTCACAGTCATTTTTATTTGTTTTTTTTCCTGACAGAACCATAAACATTTTTTGTTTGTCTTATTTTTTATTTGAAATTAGATCTATAAAAATGGTAAAGGAAAAAAAATGAAAATTAATCATATAGTAGGGGGAAAATACTCTGACAGCAATATTTCAGATATTCTGCACTTGAATATCATGCCCTAGCACTCAGATTTAATTCACTGTAACTAAATTTGTGTTCTCCTGGTGTACACTGGAGGAAAAATCAGGACCTTGGAGACAATCTAAAGCATAACAATCAATATTTGCAACTCTAAAAGTCCTCAAATGGATTCTGTGAACTTAATTTTCTTCTATAAAGCTACTGTTGGCACAATTTGCAGCATAGCTTTCTAGCTACTGATACATTATATTGCTGGCATGGTTCTGTAATTTTTCATTAGCTAGTGATTCAATATTCCCACTTTTCTTTATACCAAAATAGAAGGGATGTTCTTCAGTTATTGCACTGAAAAATACTCCTGGGTATATTGTACCTAAAGGGAACAAATTCATTATATAGCAGCACATTATAAAACTGCAGTTACTCCAAACTGACAATTATATTTTGAAATATTAAAGTTTGCTGGGGTGTTTTTTGATAGCCCTAGTTTGAACAGATAGATCAACATGAACAATTTCATAACAGTGCAAGATATTCAATTTACATTCTTCCATTGTTGACTTTACAGTCACTCTTCAAAAAAAGATAAAATATAATAAAAAGATGTTAAACAATATTAAAGTTCATACCGATTTTGGATGTTTGCTAAGTGTAATTCCACATGCTAATACTCCAATAGAAAAGTGTCTTTTTCATTTAAGATATAATCTCACACAAAAATGTACCAGATTTAAGCTTGGATCATCATGTGTTTTACTAGAGAGAGGGATTGAGGGATCAAAATGTTTTTAGGAAGTAGGAAAAAATACAGCAGGATGAATGAATTGAGGGGAGGGTGGTGTTAAAATAGCTATAGATGAATGTGTATGTACATAAATATATATAAATGCACTCTCCTACGTATATGTTTGTAGGTAGACATGGATGTGCTGGGAGGGTTGAGGAGTGCTGCCTACCCCAGGGGGTCACACTTTCAGTGTGCTTCTGTTGGGGTTACACAGCTGTCCTACTCCTCGAGTTTGCTACTGAACAGTTTATTTTAGAAGAAACTTCAGCTTGTAGGAGCCACTTGCAGTGAAGTAGAAGCTAAGTACTGGCCTAATGTAAACAGATTAGAGTCCTGTAATGGATTGTTGAGTGCTAAAAGATAACAGGAGAAAAAATGCTTATCTTAAAATGTGTCTTGTTTTCTTTCCTTAACTCCATTCCACTGCCTTACATGAAAATACTTCCCATCATGCAAATTCATTCAGCTCTGCAGTCATGCTGTGGCTTCTAAATTTGAAGGAAAACTGTCTCTCCTGATACAGCTCCATTTTTTATAAATGAGTACTCACTGAGTTGGTATGTAAGAATAACCTTATGCAGATTGGTGGCATGGCTTCTACTTGAGAACCCACCTGGGGTGTAGGCCATGCCAGAAAGGAAAAGTCTTAGTTTATAATAGCTGTAACAGCTGCTGATTAGGATACTCTTTAAGAAGCTGAAAGTCTCCATCTCAGTCACAGTTCTGAACAAGATAATAGTAAAATCTGAGGTTTCAGCAGCCCAGCAAGTACTTAATCATTAAATACTAAGGTATACAGAAAAAAAATCTCTATTTTATCAATGGCAGTTAAGCCCTATTCTGAGTTTAGTGATTTAAAAAATATGTCTCCTTTCTTAAAAATAAATAACTATGGAAAAACAATTTCCATTTGATATGCCATACTTTTCTACAATATGAGAAAACAAGCAAAAATATTTTTATATCTGTTTCCAAATGCGTCAGGGAGAAATTGAGTATCAAAGTATATGTTAAACTCAGCATCTTCCTATTACAAATTTGAAAATAATTATTAACAATGTAGATTTTGATGTAGTAAAGTACTATCTCTTATTAGAACACTTAACAGTGTAAGAATGGGTTTGAGACAATACCTGCTACCTCTGTCTGCAGATTGGTTGAGGGTCTGTTAAGTGCTCAGAAATACACAAGGAGTCACACATTTAGATGATGAGCTTATCTTGTCATATACTTGTATCCAAGATAGCATGACCTGCTAGCTCTGGTGTATTTTATTTGGTTTTGACACCAGATTCAGAGAGGAGATGAAAAAAATACCAGATGATGCATTAGTAGCCATATTCTCAAAGTTCTTCTTCTTATCCCCTGAATGCTCATTATAAAAGAAATATAAATATTGGAATACAGGGATATAGGCTTCTCTGACAAGATGCCTGGCTTGGCAAGTGAGGACAAAGCAGTAGATGTTGTGGCTATAGCTTTTGATGCTCTCTCCCACAACACCCTCAGAGATAAATTGATTAAAAATGGGCTAGTGAACAGTTAGATGAGTCAAATACTGAATGAATTGGCAGACTGAAAGAGTGTGAGCAACAGGACAAAGGCCACCTGGAGGCCAGTCACCAGTGGTAGACCACAAGAGTCTGCACTGGGTCCAGTACTATTTAACCTCCTTATTTATAACCTGGATCATGGGGGCAGAGTGCATCTTCAATAAGTTTGCTGATGATACAAAACTGGAAGAAGTGTTTGATGCACCAGATGGTTGTGCTGTCCATCCTTCCTGGACCTCTTTGTTTTTAAGGGCTCTTTCCCAAGGTACTCTGTGAATCAGCATCCTGGATAGGCTGAAGTCTGCCTTCCAGAAGTCCAAAGTTGAAGTTTTGTTGATGCCCCTCCTTGTTTCACTGAATATTGAGAACTCTATTACATGGGTGCTGTACCCCATGCAGCCTCCCAGCACCTCATCTCCCACCAGTTCTTCTCTGTTTGTGAACAGGAGGTCCAGCAGAGCCCCTCCCCTGGCAGGTTCACTCACAGCTGTGAAGCTCTGATCCACACACTTTAAGAACTTCCTAGACTGTCCCTTCTCCTCTGTGCCAAGTTCCCAGCACATGTCTGGTAGGTTAAAGTCTCCCACAAGAAATAAGGTTGAAAATAACCTATAGCACCCAGTATTTCCAGGCAGTCTCCCATCCAAATACTAACTGGGCTCGACCTAGCTAAGCTTCTGAGATCCGACGAAACTGGGGATTCTCAGGGTGGCTTGGCCATAGGCATACGCTGATTTATTGATTATAACTGCAAGCTTTTTGATAGCCCTAGACATTTTTGAAGACACATCTCAAAATACCCCTTACTGCTGGCAGTAAGCTAATGATTACTTTTGAGCAGAGCTAGGCAATCTGTGCGAGAGACTGGAGGGATTGCTGGCTTGAAACATCTCTGCATTGGTGTGTTGGGGGAAGGGGCAGATCAGGCCTTGCTTTTGGTGGGGCGAAGCACTGCCCACACACCTTCCTCCTCTGGGCTGGTACCCCGGCCCCAGTGGCCACCCATCACTGGCACACTGGAGGCAGTGCTCCACAGCCACCTCTGCAGCCCCAGCCCACTCCTAAGAGGTGAGATGACTGCAAGTTCCACATGGGAGATGGCCCCAGAAAGGCCAAGGGTTGTTTAAAGTGGAAAACAAAGGGAGAACATGACTTGATCTTACCACCTCTTGGAATTTCCATCAGTTGAGCACCACTGGAACCAGGAGTGTTAGTTATGTTGATTTGTTCTTTTCTATACCTTTTCTGTCTTTTTCTCTCCTCAGAATTTTTGAGTAATTTAAAATGTAACGGGCTTAGAATTTACTGAGTCAAACGGGCTAAATTAATACTTTGGGAAGTGTTTTATGTTGATTCAATGCTTCTCTAAAGCTTTTGCCAAAGTTCTTTGATTTTCTGAGGTTGCAAGTAAAGTTTTTGTTGTTTTGACCTCTTGAGAATATCTTGTCAGTATTTCTNATCAGCATCCTGGATAGGCTGAAGTCTGCCTTCCAGAAGTCCAAAGTTGAAGTTTTGTTGATGCCCCTCCTTGTTTCACTGAATATTGAGAACTCTATTACATGGGTGCTGTACCCCATGCAGCCTCCCAGCACCTCATCTCCCACCAGTTCTTCTCTGTTTGTGAACAGGAGGTCCAGCAGAGCCCCTCCCCTGGCAGGTTCACTCACAGCTGTGAAGCTCTGATCCACACACTTTAAGAACTTCCTAGACTGTCCCTTCTCCTCTGTGCCAAGTTCCCAGCACATGTCTGGTAGGTTAAAGTCTCCCACAAGAAATAAGGTTGAAAATAACCTATAGCACCCAGTATTTCCAGGCAGTCTCCCATCCAAATACTAACTGGGCTCGACCTAGCTAAGCTTCTGAGATCCGACGAAACTGGGGATTCTCAGGGTGGCTTGGCCATAGGCATACGCTGATTTATTGATTATAACTGCAAGCTTTTTGATAGCCCTAGACATTTTTGAAGACACATCTCAAAATACCCCTTACTGCTGGCAGTAAGCTAATGATTACTTTTGAGCAGAGCTAGGCAATCTGTGCGAGAGACTGGAGGGATTGCTGGCTTGAAACATCTCTGCATTGGTGTGTTGGGGGAAGGGGCAGATCAGGCCTTGCTTTTGGTGGGGCGAAGCACTGCCCACACACCTTCCTCCTCTGGGCTGGTACCCCGGCCCCAGTGGCCACCCATCACTGGCACACTGGAGGCAGTGCTCCACAGCCACCTCTGCAGCCCCAGCCCACTCCTAAGAGGTGAGATGACTGCAAGTTCCACATGGGAGATGGCCCCAGAAAGGCCAAGGGTTGTTTAAAGTGGAAAACAAAGGGAGAACATGACTTGATCTTACCACCTCTTGGAATTTCCATCAGTTGAGCACCACTGGAACCAGGAGTGTTAGTTATGTTGATTTGTTCTTTTCTATACCTTTTCTGTCTTTTTCTCTCCTCAGAATTTTTGAGTAATTTAAAATGTAACGGGCTTAGAATTTACTGAGTCAAACGGGCTAAATTAATACTTTGGGAAGTGTTTTATGTTGATTCAATGCTTCTCTAAAGCTTTTGCCAAAGTTCTTTGATTTTCTGAGGTTGCAAGTAAAGTTTTTGTTGTTTTGACCTCTTGAGAATATCTTGTCAGTATTTCTCTCATGCATCTGAGAGTACATGAACAACCATAAGCCCATTCAAAAGTCTTGTTCAGAGAGGTTTTCTGGGGTCTTACATATACGTTACATGGAAATCATCTCTTGTTATGATTGTTCTCTTTCCAAGTTTCATTTTTTATCTTGTCTTTTTGAGTTTAGCCAAGTTTTACAGAGAAAGGAAAAACTGTCTCTTATGCACCTCAGCAAGATCAAGAGAAAATACAGTGAAAAAATGTAACGCATTCTGTTTAGAATGTCCCTGTCTCTTCTGTGAATGACATTCAAACCCAATTGTATTCCAATCTTTTATTTTCTACTGGCTGAGCTCCATGCATGTTCTTCCCACGTGCTTACACGTGTTTAAACAAGACACAGGAATGTCAGGAATGACAATATTTCTAACCAGAATTTTGGTTTTCAGTTTGGTAAATCTAGATTCAAAATGGTCAAAGTACCCTCACATCTTTCATTTAAAAAGTTTTTTCCCCCTAGTTTCAAACATTACAGGGGAAAGCATTTAACTTATATACTTAACATGTATAAAAATAAATTAATTGCACTGTTTCTAGCATCAATCTATATCAGAAAATGTCATCTTTTCAACTGTAGTTTTTTTGTTTTATCATCATTACCTAGAACTGAAAGTTTGTAATGTGAAAGCAATGTCTCCCAATGAGGTTTTATTGCAAGCATTTGAGAGATCATATTTCTAGTAGTAATATAAGTGATTGATTTTCTTGAAGTGTTACCTTTCTGATACAATCTTCAAATTCAGCAGAAAGAAGCACATTAATTTCACAAGGAAAGCACAGCAGATGCAAACAAACTGTGGTTTGTAACACCTGAAATGTAAGCTTCAACTCATTAGAACACTGAAAATTCATTTTTTATTTTTACTGCAACTCAAATCACCTTGCAATTTCTTTACTCCTTGAACATGCATCAGAAATTAGAGTTTCTATGTAAAATTGTTTCTTTTCAGAAATATTTAATTTTCATGCAATGTGCTGGGAAAAAAAAATCTCATTTCTAGCTGTTGAAGAATATAGGCATAAAGTGCTCCTGCAATGTACAATAATCTTAGGATTTTTATTTTTAAAATATTAAAATTTGACTATCACAGTTACTGCAATTATCAGGAGTTAACAGTTTGAAACAGAAGATATATTTTTATCTTACCTGTGGTCTCCCTGGCACACAAAATTAGCAGCAACTTCTGCTATACCCATATAAGAGGATGTCCTGGTGTTCTAGATATGGTTGGGATGTTATGTTTCTCCATAAAAGTCTGTATGGTTCTGTGGTCTAGATTTGTGAGCAAAACCATATTGGTAACTGATGAGTGTTTAATTGTTGGTGAGCAGTGCTGACAGAGTGTCAAAGCCTTTTCTGCTTCTCACACTGCCCCCTCAATGAGTAGCCCTGGGGGTGGGCAAGAGGCTGCAGGGGACACAGGCAGGACAGATAGACCAAAGTGACCAAAGAGATACTCCATGCCATAGGATATGATGCTATCCTGGTGGGGGAAGTGTTTCCAAAGTAGCCTTTGTTTAGAGGACATCTGGGGGTGGATGTTTATGCACCACAGGAAGTCACAAGTTTCCAGTGGGATTTTGGGTGGAGTCTCTGTGTAGTCAAAACATACAAAAGGCATTAACACTTCAGTGTATTGTTTGCTTTCTCATGTTGTGAGCATGATCTGTAACAGCATAAGATTCTCAGTCTTGCATCATTTGAAATGAGTAAATTTAGTGGGCCGACTTCTAAAGTTTCCTTTCTTCTTTTGAACAAAACCAAAACATCTTTTTTGACCATTTGTAATTAGTCTAATAACTGTTTGTTCTTAGGCCAATCTTTAAAGCAGCTCTGTTAAACCACAGGTTGCTTCTCAGTCTGAGCAAAATAGATCACTAAGGTGTGACAACATTTGTGTCTTTATTCCACTATTTATGTCATTTCTGGCTTCTGTCTTTTGTAGCTTTTCTGCTCAATGAAATTTATGAAAGTGATTATTGAAGTGCATTAAATTAGTTCAAATAAATTTATAATTTTAAAAGTGCCAGAGATATCTTCAGTTCAGAAGCCTAAACATGATCATGAACTGTGAAGTAGTCTTCTTTTAAACAAAGTGAGTTTTGATACAATCTTGACATATACAAAACACACTCAAAAATAGTAAGAAAAATTAATTTTGATTAATGTTGTTTATTGGCATTGTGGTAAAATTGCAGACAGGATCTATACTACTAAGGTCTGAATTGTTATTTTCTAATATTTACTATAATTTTGATGTTCTCTTGCAAGCATGTGCACAGTTGTTTGTGGGTTTTTTAATTGGATGCCACTTTTTCATATGATGTATCAGGGAATTTGTACAATAATGCTCTTTAGAAATTATCAGATTTCTATTAAAAAATATTAAGATCATCAGCATGCATTGCATTTAAAGAATCTAAATAATTCTTGGTACCTACAATTGTTTTTCCTTGCAGTGCTTGTGACTTAATGCAATCAACTCCAGCTTCTCTAGACCAACATTCACCTTTCATCTTCCAGATGAGTAGTCTCATCTTGTGATACATACTCCAAATATAGAGATTTCTATGCTATGCAACAAACTGCATACAAATACAGGGAAAATAAAGCCAAAAATGGAGTAGCAGATGTGATGCAGGAAACAATTTAGTTATTTAATGAATAGTGTCAAATCCTTTATCTCTAGTACACTGGATTGAATTCAGTGATGTATGATTTCATTCATGTCAATATTTAATTTAATTTTAAGATAAACTGTTCTTTAATTTATTTCGTCATAATTGTTATCTTATGAGGAGAAAAGAATAGTAAAAAATTGGAACTTCAGAAAGGTATGAACAGTATAGGAAAAAAAATTAACTGGCTTAGAAATAAAGAAAAAGAGGAAAGAAACACAAAAGAAATATGTAATAGACTGATTTTTAAAGTTTTTTGTAAGGCATCAATAGTAGTGATTTTCTTCAAATAGGTATGCAAGTGATTACTGCAGTTTAAACCTCCCTTATATAGAGTAATATTAAAAAGATAAAATGCTGTTCATAGGCATAATTTACATATTAATACATGTAAATTATGAGACAAATCATAACTCAGTGTATAGTGTTTACAGTTAATTGTGTGTCATGCTAGAGCACCTTGACAATGAAGATGATTAAGTTTATGTCAACTTCTATGGTCACCTGGATTATGCTACTGAACTTTGTGATATTAATTAACCTGAGTAGCCTAATTGCTGTCAGATGAGGATCTTAAAGCGAAATATTTAAGAGGAAGAAGGAAAAAAGGTTGAATTAGAAACTCTGAATTTCTCTAAGTACTCTGAATAACTTCAGCAATACTTGTCTCTTTATCTTTAATCCAGTGTAAACCCTTTCTGTGCTGCAGCTTTTAACTATATCACCACCCAATAATGAGAACTATAGCTTGGTCTTGCTGCAAAATGTCTGTCTGTAAAATATTCTATCTACCATCTTATGCTTTCTAAATATATTTATATCAGAGCATTACTCATCCATACAATTACCTGAAAAAAACCTGACGAGTTTCTTTGTTCACAGCAGGCCTCCACTGAGATTCACAATTTATATTTTGCACTGAAGAGAAAGAGAAAAAAGCTTCCAGTGTTAGCTCATTTACCCATTAGTGAGACTTGGGCTCCAGTAATTGCTCCAATGAAAGTTGAAGTACCATGTATAAAAAGCAACTCAAGAGAAAAGATTAAGGACAGCAAAATAACACACAGTTTTGTAGAGAAAGAGTGACTGGGGAGGATGGATCTTACATGGCTAAGTGCCTTCATGCAAAACTTCTGTATACTGAGAAGATATGGCACAATCTCTGTGTTACTGGGATCCTGCTGCCACTTCTTTCCCCATTACACCATTTAAAGGAAAAAGGCTGGTTATTGCACTGCATATGAGAAAAGATATTGATAGTGATTCTTCACTGGAAAAGGTACATTCCTGACCTCTGGAGTTCATGTTAGAGCCATAGGCAACTGAGTGGGCCATTAACTATACCCTGCTTGAGGTTAAGGTAACTGTGGAGAATTACTAGACATGACATGAGAAATTGCTGACAAAAGTTACAGGTAACTCGAGGAAAGGTGGTGGATCTCAAAGGCTATAAAGGAGTTAAATGAGAAACAGCTGAATTCCATGCACTGCTGGAGGATAGCAGTGAGAACCTTGGGGGAAGCATGGCATTGTAAGACCAACAGCACTATGTACCCATACCATTAATACCATATATGGCTGATACTATATAATAATGCTATGTGTGGATATGGATATCATAAATCTAGGACTAGTAGGGACATGTAATTAGAGATAGGTTGTTTATCTGGGAGAAGACTGGCACTGGGAAAGAAAGATACAAGAATGTGAAGAACAACACCCAAATAATACAAATTTTATGGCCAGGGTTGTCATAGGGTACTAGTCAAGCAACCTTGTCCTTAGTTCTTGTAGCTGAAACAGGTCAGTAAACCATAAGAGCTAAACTTCCTTTTTTTCTCTCATCAGGAGCACTGGGGTGGAAGTGGAGTGGGACTGCTGCCCTGATAGCATCCAAACAGAAGGAGCATCTTGGTGTCACTAAGCTGGTGCCTGTTCCAGACCATCAGCTACCCTCTACTTCGTAGAAGTTAAATGTGTTTCTGTGAGATGAATGTTAAGTGATATCCTTTACTCAATATATCCTGCTGTATCATTGAGGCAACTCCCAGCTATGCATAAATCCAGCAACTGGCCAACCCCTCCTTCTCCCCTGGCTCTGGCTTTCAGACATCTATTAAGCCATAACTTTATTCCATGCATTATAAGAAGAATCCAGCCATCTGATCTGCACTTATGGACCCCTGCACTACTAACAGGACTTCAGGCAAATATTACCTGCCTGCAAGCAGAGTGCTATAGAATATTCTCTTTCTGGACAATCAAAAGACACCTGTGGTGTTGAGTCCTTCCCAGACCTCCAGTGAAAAATTACAAAGTGTACTCCCTGACCTCTAGTATGCATTGCTCCTGTCTTGTGTACCCTGCCCTTCCCACTTTGCCACACCTGAATCTTTATTACTGTTCCACCCTATCAGTTTATTAGTTTATTTTTTACTTCTGCCCCCTTCCTGGTGAGCCTGTCAGTACAGTGATAGGACAAGGGGGAATCTCTTCACACTGAAAAAATGTAGATTTCAATTAGATATTAGGAAAAAAAATTACTGTGAGGGTGGCTGAAGGCAACTCAAGCTTGTTGCTCTCTTTTGAATGAACCTGAAACACTGTGCCCAGAGAAGCTCTGGATGCCTCAGCCCTGGTGGTGTTCAAGGCCAGGCAGGATGGGGCTTTGAGCAGCCTGGTCTGTGAAAGGTGTCCCTGCCCATGGCAGTGGGGTTAGAACTAGATGATCTTTAATGTCCAAAGCCATTCTGTGATTGGGCACAACAGCCTTTACTGCAGCCTCTTTTACCAGCTCTGGCTAAACTTTGTGTTGTGCCAACAGCTTTGTCTAAACCACAGACAATTTAGCAGAGATTTCCTAGGTCACAATGTGAAACCTCAATCTTTTCTTAAACCCCACCTATGGCAGATTTTCTTTTTTAATCAAACAATACTCTCTGACTACTAATGATAATTAAGATGTGAAATAGAGCTATATCACAATATGTAAATAGTAATAAAAAATTAATGACAATGGCAACTTCATAAATAAAATTATGTTTCTAGGGTGGGGTTATATTCTGGAAAATTATTTGGAAATTAGTAAAGTGGTACTCAGGATAGTCCTCAAATTTACTACAAGCATCTTCTGTAGAACAGCATAAAATACTGTAAGAGGGTTCTGTAAGGAATGTGGATATAGTACAGTGCTGTTATGTTTTTGCACATCCAATCCTAAATTACTTTTTTTACACAGGTGCAGTCTTAAAAGGAATTATGTGCATGGTTATCTTCAGCTAAGAAGGCATAAAAATGAGTCTACTTGCTTTTCTGTGAAAATGAAAACAAAATATCTCCTCAAACAAATACATTAGAAAAGCTTGTTACTCCTTATTATTGAAGGACATAATCCAGTAGAAACTCAGAGTAAAATTCTACATGCCAGTCAATTATCCAGGTGTTGGCATACACACAGGTTGACTCTCTGCCAAAAATTAAGGCAAATATGAGCACTTGGTTTGCTGCTCCTATTACTTACTTTACTTATAAAATTACTACACACTCCAGTGCTGTACCAAATCAAACCCAATGGCTAAATGCACTATAAAACCTCAACAAAAACCACTGACTGAGAATAAATGATTTTGCACATTCCTTAAAGCAGACTGGTTTTGTAAGGTGACTGTTGTTTTCTAATGTTGTTTTTGAGGTAATGAACCTACAAAAATATTGTGGATTTTGGAATGTATATCCTTCCACAGGATTCACTTTGATTTCGTTAAACTTTTAATGTAGCTCTAAAAGGTTGAGTATAATTTATTTTTGTACAAATTAGACAGCATGTTTTTATTCTTTTGTTATGGACAGAGTAAATCTCATTGTTCACTCTAAGGGGTTTTTCCCCTGATTATTTAATCATACTCAGAATTTATTTTTAGGCAAATTAAGTAAAAATACTGTATTGAAATAATTTGTATTTATTTTAATACATTTGCAGTACATATGTATTTGATATATCTACATAGATTATGTGTATCCAAGTAATAGTGCTATCTGCTGTTACGCCCTTCTAAGATCTTTAATAAATTATACTGATCAAATAACTACTAAGATAAATAACAAGATTGAAGGAAAATACCTGCTGCATATTCTTGGTTTCTTTCCCTTATATAGAATATATCTACCAAAATTGTTTTTAGGAAAGTTCATTATACAAAATCAATTATTATTACCAAAGTATCCACACCTGATATAACTTTAGTTGTAGTATTATATTCTTGTGGTCACCAGATGATGGTTAGCCTCTCAAGCTAAAATTAAAAACTGTAGGATAGTCTACTTCTATGAAATGTACAATAAAATGTGCAACTTTTTTTAAAGACTACGGTGGAGTGATTTTTCTACTGCAAAATGCAGAAGTGAGGTTAGCAAGTTAAGGGCACTGCATCAAGAGCTGATTAATAGACTCTGAGAGAGTGAATATGTGTCTGCCATGCTAGAGCAAAGACCATATGTTACACTATCACTTTCATTCCAACTGCATCTCAGCCGAGTGACAAGAATAATTTCTGACAAGCAAGGAATTCATCTAATACAAGAGATATCATAATTTGCAACAGCCGAATTGCTGGATGACCTGTGGCCCCAAGACTTACTCTTAGGCAACATACTAAGGCTCCATCTAATAGTGACAGTGTTTGTCATCTCTGAAAAGAGCTGAGGAAAATGTCATTCAAAGTCACTACTTCAGAGTGCTAAGTGCAAGACAGAAATTAATGTAGCTTGTTTTAGATCAACTATGTTCATGGTAGATATCTAAGGGGCACAATAAATGATGAAAATCCCTTTCACTGCAGACATAATATCATGTTGGAGAAAGTGTTAGAAACATATTACTTTGGGAATGAAATTACACATTCTAAGATATCAATATGTTGTTTGAAGCAAGTAAGGTCTATTTATTTTGCATACAAACTTCTTGGTCCACTTTTAAGTCATACAAGTTAAATAATCAATTTTATTTACCAATGTGCAGTTCTTCAGAAAAGTTACTTTGTTATCATGATTTCTTTCCCTATTCAAGTTAACAAATCAAATTTAATTAGAAATTCTATGGTTTATAAAACATTAAAAACTGATTCAGCTCTGCTCATTGCAGTGAGGGCAATCACTATCATTATCTGAAACTGAAAGACACAGGAAATATATGATTTTGGAAACTTGTGTTTAGCTAAATTCAGTGAATCCTAAAGCACTTGCATTAAGTTAACCCATAGTTTAGTTCTGATCATTTTGTAACATTATTCTGTGCTGTATGCTTCACACAACTTTGCCTATTTAAAAGGTCAAAAAATCACAAAAGGTCTATGGCCACTCTCAGGCTTATCTGGAAACACTGACATTAAAAATATGAAGAACTAACTAGACATTCTATAACCTCCTAACCCATATTGTATGTGCCTCAGCACATATTTTACTTAGACTATATGATTCTAAAATTAATTAGAATGTCATTGTTGGAACACGACCTTTGGATCAGAATTAAGGAGCATTTATTTATTAAATATTTTTGTGCTCATTTTGACTATTAAATATCTTTATTAATATGCACAGAAGTTCCAATATCTATGAAAAGGCATGTGCTAACTCAAATATTAAGAACCTTTGAAAAATATACAGATGCACAAGGCCACTGCTTCTCTTTGTCTCCTTTTTCTCCCTTCCCTGGATTTTGAGGGGTAAAAAATAAAGATCGTCTTTGTATCTGCAGAAGAAAAGGTTCAGATCCAGGAATCATTTGTTACTGTTTTTATTGTTAAGAACAGAAGGAAGAGATATGGCAGAAGGGAAAGGAAAATGGTCCACTGAAATCCTCCCTCCTGAGTTGAATGCTTGGGTTCCACACAACATGTAGTTAATGTTCCACCAAAGGGAAGCATAGCCTTCAGGGTGATAGGAGACTGTCAGTTAGCTAAGTACTCATTGAAAAGAAAAGAATCAGGGAGATTTAAGAGACTGACTGGAGAGAGGAAGGCATCTGCTCATGGCCAGTCAGAAGCCTCCATCTGTGTACCATCCTGATTTTCTGAGTCTGCACTTGTTTCTACCATGTGTGAAGCCAGAGCAGAGCAGAACAGGTGCTATCCTCTGAACAGCTTAATGGCTGTGATATATGGGATTTACCTTCAAAGCCAAGCTCTGCATGATTTGGAGAAGAAATTTTCACTATTTCTTTGTCAATTGCCATGCAGGGGACACCCTGGCAGACTGCAGTACCATTCCATGTGGCTTGCAATGTAGTGATTTCTGATCAACTAGCAAAACTTTCAATGCTGCATGAAACTAAGATGCCTATGGTTCAAGATGACAGCCTATGCTGGAATTCAGTACATCCATGCTGAATGAATTCCCCCAAATGTGTCTGAAGAGATGGACTTCATATGTACTTCAATTCAGTACCCATCTGTAAAAGAGAAAGTAACATTTCCCTGCTTAGCTCACAAGACCATTCTTAGGATAAATTAGGCATTGTAATTCATGTTGCAATCAAAAGTAAAGTGTTTCAGTGCCAATCAATAAAGGCTGAATGAAACAGAATCTATAACCTCTGAAATCATTGACAATGCAGCGCTTAGGGAATGTTAAATGCTTAGAAAGTGCAGGATTAAAGCTCTGAGCAAGAAGCCAATTGCAGAGAAAGTTATAAGTAGAAAGTGTCTTCAATTTTGCCTGACCCTGGTTTCCTTTCTGCTCTTTCTGAGCCATACATACAGGACTGATAAAAATGCTTCTCCATAAAGCACTTGCCTTAAAGGTGAGAGACAGGATACTTCCAAACCAAGTATCCTTATCTGCAAGGCCTCATCTTCACCAAACTGGAAACCTGGCTGTGAGAGCTGTGGTGTCCAGCCTAACCAGTGGAAATTTACATGGCTAATCAGCATTGCTCCAAGGCTGTATGCATAAAATGCTTTGGGAAATGGAACCTTTCCCTGGAATCTTTGCCCGAGAAAGAACAGGAATCATACTCACCCATTTTTCTTCAAGATGCCTGCTGACCCTTCTGTGTCTGTTATTAGTAAGTCTTCTTCAGAAAACATGTTGTTTTCCAGGTCACCTTTACACTTTATATCTTTAATAATCTAAATTAAATTGACAATAATGCTGTCATATTTCTAGTCTGTACAAGAAATATTCTTCAAAAATGCTTCCCCTATTTAAATACCTGTTATTAGATTTCATGAATGCAGAATGCATAGAAAAAAACCCTATAGTGACAGGTGATGGGAAAAAGGGTCTTTATTTTTAACTTTCTATTATAGATATGTTCAGTGAAGCAGCATGAAGGATCTTATTACTATACCAAAATGAAGAATTTCCTAAGAGAGTTCTCTAATTTCATATTAGCTTATTCCCCCTCCGAAACACAGTGATTACTACACTGAGTGATATATAAAAATGGGAAAAACAGCAAGCTTCATCAGTTTTAAAGGAGTCAGCATTACTGGTGTTTCAAGCTGAGAAAATAATTGTCAGCAATGACACTGAGTAGGATAGGAAGTTTATATGTTTCATATTCACCTGGTATTTATGTACTGCACAACTTCTTTTCAGATTATCTGTATTTTCCTTGAATAAAAATAATTTCTTTTTGTATTTTGTCTTCAAAAACCAGCCTGTAGTTAGTTTTCATCTCATCTGTAATTCTGAGTTTCAGTGCCATCAGCTAAAGTAATAAACATTTCTGCCTGAAAGTGTGCTTTAACGAGATCCTTCTCAAAATTCATACCTTTAATTTAGGAAAGCATTGTTTAGGGTTTAAATAAATCTTCCTCAGATTTGAGAGGTAGTTGTATGGAGAAATTCACAAACAATTCTTTGAAATAACAGGAACCAGAAGCTTTGCAGATAAAAACAAAAAAAAGGAAAAGAAATATATGTAAAGCAGATACATTACTTGAAACAGAAAACTCACATATTCCCCAAGGCATGGAAAAACATTACTTTAAAGCTCATTTGTTCAAGCTTTTCCAAAACCTGGAATAAACAAAATGATTGTTTTTAAGGCAATTCATCTGAGTCTGTTCTTATGAATGAAACATCTACAGAAAAAAATTCAGTCACCTGGAACAAAGTTAATTAAGCAGGTCTAAGTAGAAATCAAAATTTCTATGTGACTTTTCTTTTTGTTTCAAATCAGTAGAAAATTTAGAACTATAAGAAGGTGATAAAACTAAAAAAATGAAAATTCTTGCTTTATTTATGACTACTATGATGCATTATAATTTTTAGCCATTAATCTTTAGTTAATATGAAACATAGTTTGTCTTGACAGCAGACAATGGGGCCACATGGTCTAACTTTTGCTTAGGTGATACCTGTAAAAAAAAGTAATTTACTTACTTACAAACAAAATCCCCAATGGAACCATCTAACTTGGAGAATGTTTATTTCCATTTAGCTACATATATCAGGAGTATGCCTGTGTTGCACTGTGGTAAATCAAAGAAGGATATGTTCAAAGAGGTATTTTTCATTACATTTTATTTGGTTAAGCCACCTCTTTTTACTTTTGCATTCTGTGCTAAGGAATATTTTCCTAATGAAAGGCTGTTCTTTTTCAATTTTTATGATGGATAAAGTAGCCTTCATTAAGTCGTGACAACTTTAAAGGAAACTATTCTATTTCACACCAAAAGCAATTGGAAGAATTTTCTACAATCAGCTGACAGTTGGCAAAATCTGGTTTGAGACCAGCAACATAGCTTCAAACATCTCAAACTGCTCTGAATTTCTTCAATTGCTCCAGTCACAAACAAGAGCAGCTGCATAGGATTTTTGATCATATCAAATAAAGAAATTTAATTTAATATTTGAAATATATGTGCTCAGAAAAATAAAAAATTGAGAATAAGCACATGTCTTTGAGACCTTACCTGAGAAACAATAGGAATTTATTGTGATGTTCCCCACAGACAAATTAAGTTTTTATTTTCAGCAATTTTAATGATTTTAGTGCTATTACATACTTGCTTCAGAGATGTTTTCAGCATTATATATGCTGACCTTTCTCAAAGAAATTATCTACATGAAATATCCTGAGTTCAGAGAGGAAGTCCATCACTGAAACTGTGGAAGCAATCACACAAAAGTTGCCTCCCTTAATTGTTCTGCCTAACTGTTCTATCTTAATTATTTCTTACTAAAAGTATATATAGAATTATGGGTTTGATTGAAATGATGAAATTTAATGAAAATTTAACAAAATTCTGTTCTTACTTCCCTAATCATGATAATATCAGGTGCCTCAGAACAGCAATGGACTGCGTTTCCTTTGACTTCAAGCAACCTAACCAAATAGGAAAAGCTACCATTCTTACTTGTACAAGTTTTAGAAAAATGCAAATGGTGACCTACAGAAAGTGCCTGGTATTACAGAATCAGATCAAGCTCATCATCATTAATGGACAGATTTTATTGATTTCAGTTAGCTTTGCATGAGTGTTACGGAATTTGCTTCCTCTCACCTTGTGTGAGGTGAAGCCTCACCACTGAGGATAACATAGTGCAATTATGACTAGATTGATGAAAGAACTAAATTATTGTGTAAGCATATAAAAGTTAGTTTGAACCTTAGCTACCTGTCTAAAAAGATAAAAAGAGTCTTCAGTGACAGAGGTAAATAGCCAAGGTAATTGAAATTTAAACTCTGTTGCTGACTATTAAAGTTTAGGTTCATTACAAAAAAAATTACTCTAATTGTTTATCTAATACTTTTCTTCTGACTTGCATTTTCTGGCCATTCCATTAATCATGGCTGTTCAAATTTTTCTTTTAATAGCATTTATTTCAGCTCTGTAAATTTATAGATCCATTAGTTGTAAAGATTCCACATTGAGAGGAACTATTAAGAAATTCAAGTGTTCTTTTAGTAGAATATGGATGAATATTCTGCTGCACATGTCTACTTGTACTGCCATATATTGATCAGAATTTCATTACTAGTTAAGGTCAGATCTAGACAGAATAGTTCAGAAGGTATTTAGTGCACTATAAGCACTATTTTGAGTCACACACAGCATGACACGAGATAATTAAAATTTAATTGTTAGTTTATCACTCTCCAGAGTCAAGTAAACACCTACATTTTTTGTGTTCATGCTACTTTGTATAATTAAGGTCAGTTTTGTGGTATTGCATGGAAAGCAGCTATTGTGGCTTGCAAAAAAAAAAAAAAAAGCTTTTAGTATCTAGTATTGCAAAATTCTAGCAGCAAAATTATATTCCAAGACATCACATCAAGTCAGAAAAATTGCCTGTGAGATTTGCTGGATAATGATGTCCCAACATTTGACTTTGTCATAGGAAACCATTAAATCCTTCACAGTGAAGGAAATGTGTTTGTGATGTCTTCACAGATATCCACTTTCATCATGATCACAACTTTCTGATATTTTTATTTCCTTATGTACTGAACTCTTAAAAAATGGGATTTTTTTTGGTGCGACATAAGATTTCTGATCAGAATAATTCTGATCTATGTATTTATACAAGATCAGATACATTTCCTTAACCACATTGCTGTTTTTTGGGTGTTCAACTGTAGAGTTTGTGACCGAAACAAGTTTTTTGTATGGACTTTTGAATTATAAAGGGAGAAGATCAATTTTCATCCTAACATTTTGCAGGCACCATATATACAGAAATCTGTAGTAAACCTAATCCTATATCATCTTGCCATATTGGCATAAAATATTGTGAAATTAATTTTTTTCTAATTTAGAGTGCTGTTAAACTTTTCTAGAAGATAAGTGTTCTTTCAGTGAATGTAAAACACATGAGTGTTGTTCCATTTTGTGCCAGTTATGTTGGCATGAAATAATTACCTAGAGCAAAGAGTAGGTGGTCAGAGTGGAAACACTATTTCTAGCTGACTAAAAGTTTTCAAGATATGGAAATAATTTCTCATATAAAGTCCATATAAAAAAGTAAATTGAGAGTAAAAAAACCCCCAGTCATTGAGGTGTTCCTTCAGGCATTAAAAGTTTTGCTTCACATTTAGTTGTTTACTTTTGATTGCTAAAATGTAATCAGTTTAAATCTTCGAATACAAAATTGTTTTTACAGTAAAGCCGGGTGTTTTGTTTCAAAGAAAACAAAATAAAAGTTGTTTACATGAAAAATAGCAGTCTGCTCTTCTGACAAGCTCTTAATTATTATTGATCCAGGCAGACCCCTTTGAAGGATGCTTAGTCACTGATAAAATCCACAAAATTTTTTCATGATTTTTTAAGAAGTGAGAATTATGTTAAAATTATTTTTGGTACCTGTTTGAGAAGAATTACTTTTTTCCTGAAATAATGCCAGGGTGGAAATTGTGAATGTTAGGCTGATATCTCTTTGCTACAGCAGGGCATAACAATATATCATCTGTATCTAATTTGCCACGGTATTGTAATGATCCTTTATCACATACTGCTCCCTTTAAAGTTTAGCTGAGCTCTTTGAAAAATGTGGAAAACTCTAACTGGCCTCCTTTCCTTAGTGCTACAGTTAGTCTGGTTAGGTTTTATGTGAGTCAGTCAATTACTCTAGATCCTAAGTGAACAAATCCAATTCTACTTCTTACAAAGCAGAGTTAAAAGCTTTCCCTTTCCTGCTTGTAATTTTGCAATATTAATAAAAGGAGTGAGAAAAGTAATTTAAGTAAATTGCTTTTTATTAAGATGTAAGGTCCAAAGAGACCAATGACCACACACATTAATCTCCTGATAAGAAACAGCTTTCAACATTTATCACAATATATTTAAGTCCTCAAGAGTCACAACTCAATAAAAAGCTACTTGTAATTCAGAAAATTGGCTGATGGGGCAGAATGCTGAACAATTCTTTTCATGCTTTAGACAAAGGTCAGAAAGACCATCTAACATATAAACAACACAAAATATTTTTCAGAACAATTTTATGTATCTTAGCGACAGAGCAGAGAAAAAACTGAAAAAACTTAATTTAAATTTGAAGTCCATAGAGAAAATGTTTCAGGCAATGCAAATTTATGTATATTAACTAAACTTTACTCTGAGGTATAAAGCCATTGAGTGTGTTTTATTGGTGAAAACAGCTTTATTTCCTCCCACGCAAAACTCCCTAAGTTTCTACAATATTTCTGATTTGAATGCAGAAATTTACCTGTAGGTATGTTTCAATTCAGCTGTTTCTCATCCATCCCTTTCCTTTTCAGAACCATAAAGCACTATTATTCTATTCAACTCCCACAATTAATTAAAATTGTAATGATTTTTTAATCATTTTATGTATATTATTCTTACGTTTTCTTTTTCTAAATTGGAAAGCAAGAAATAAACACATATTTATGTGTTTATTACATGGAGAAATTTAGGAAATTATGGTGAAAAGCTATTGATCCTATTCCAAGCTGGAAGCAGTAAGAGACAAAAAGAGAGGAAATGAAATAACCTGGAATGAGAGTTATGTTCATACTGGATTGTTTATCCCTGCAAAACATTGATAAAGCTCCTACTCCAATGTTACAAGTACAAAAGTATCCTTCAAGGTTCCAGATTTGTTTACATATAGTCCAGAAATACAATTTTAAAATCGCACTGATAAAATTTAGTATCATAAGAAAGGATATGACCTTAATTTCTTCATTTTATCATTGCAGAAGTATCCTTGCAAAATTAATTAGAAATAGAAAGAAATTATATTTCAGTTTTAATTAAGATAAAGAGCAGTAAATTACTCTGATGAAATGATCCACAGGGAATAGAAATGTTTATTATTTGCCCTTTACAACAGTGAGTAGAAAGTAAATACAAAATGCTACAAAATCCAAACAGAAGATTGAATTCTTAAATTAACAATCTTTGTGTAGGCGGCAACAACCAAGAATGCAAGTGCCATAACCTTTCTCTATTCTTTTAAGAACTTCTAAGTTACTTAAAACTTCATTTTACATCCATTAGTCTTTCATATCTCAAAGATCTGTTTCAGCTGATTAACTACTTTGGCTTTGATATGCAATCAAGTTGCATTAAACTAAGTGCTTTTCATATAAATTCTGTAACGTGTTTGATTTGGTAAGGGTGGACACACCTTAGACAACTTAGGGTTTTACAGAAAACACCAAAACCTACTTCTCCATGTTTTAGAAAAAGAGCTGCAGAATGATGCTGCCTCTCCCTTCAGAGACGAATTTTAGAGAGTAGAGCAAACTTGGAGGATATTTTAGACTGTGGTTATGCCCAGTTCTGTCATGAATTTCATGGATCCAAACATATTAGGGAAAGGACTCTATATGAGAGCTTTTGCATATATCATTTGTTTTATGCTGCTTTTTTAAAATGAGCTGCAATTCTATAGTTTAGATTATAAATCTATAATGTGTAATAGATGATAAGCTATGTCAAACAAGTAGGTTAATGCTGCAAATACATGTTTTGAAACATCATCACTTTAATTGTCTGCTTCATTTAAAATGAAATAAAAATGTTTTTTTATTTGTTGCAAAATATAGGACTTGGTTCTGTTATCCTCATGGGATCCAAGGTTATTGATAGGATTTCTTGGATGTGTGAAATTATGTTTTCAGGCATATATTACAAAAGGCTTCCTTTTTTTTTTTTTTTTTCAGTAGTGTAGTGCATCTCTAAATTACTCTCACCTTAGCACCTCTCCTGAAAATTTGGATGTGGTAATTATGAATTATAATTTATTTAAACTCTTAATGTCAGAGGGATCAAAGGCCATATAGCTTCCTACAAAGAAAGTTCCTCACTGGTTTATAGCACAAGACCTATGTGAGACCTGTGCTTTAATAGAGCAGCTCCTTGTGCCTGCCTGTCACTGTTAATGATGTGTAATTTATGGAAATAGTAGACAGTAATTTCTAATCAGCAAAGCTGCAGCTAATAATGCTGGAATATATCATATAGGATTGATGTCAGATTTATAAAAAATGGAATTGACAGGTGAATTTGCTCCTACCAACAGCTGTAAGACCTCACTTTAGAAAAGCATTCAGTCTATTCAGTAACTAATTTAAAACATTATTTTAAATCCTATTCTGTTTAATAATTATTTATTAATAAATGTAGATCTAATAATTCTAGAATGACAGAATATTCAGTAAGTGAATTATTTACATGATATTTCAATACATAAAAATTTCTATTTTAGTATTTTAATTTTTAATATATGAACTATGAACCAACTTAGAGCAGTTACTTATATCTAGCAATTAGAAAGGAAAAGTCTCTGGATTTTTATTATAGCACTGCTATTCACATTACACAGCTTTTCTCTGGTGGTTGTATGGATAGTTCATTTTTGAAATCTCAAGGATAGATATATGCATTGCCATGGATATTATTCCTTTAGCTACACGAAATTATTTTATAAACACAGGATTGTAAACACAACTATGCAGTGTCACCTGCTTTTCTCTGTTATCCAAATAGTTTATTTGAGGGTCACTTTTTTACAAGTCGAAGTATTTTGGAGACATGTTTTGACATGAAAATCTTCCTTCAGCTGCTCTTACGTCTTCAGAGTAAAAAGTTTCTTACTGAACTAGGTCACTCAACAGATTTCTAACCTTCATTTCTTTACTATTCCTTTACCAACTTTATAATAAAAATCTGAGTACCATCATAAGGGTGGGATGTGAGAAAGATAATATTCCTCTCAACAGTGTATGCTGGAGAGACATAGACAATACCTTAAATCATCTCTAATTCTGAATTTGATCACAGTACAGAAATGTCTAGGAATATAAAGAATTCACCAGACTTTTTTGCTGTGCTTACTAAATGTTTTCTATTTAGAAATATCCATATTTGTTTGTGTACAGTTTGAAATTTGTTGTATGAATCTGCATGGGAAATGACTGAAGTAAAACTACCTTATAACTTATCATAAACTCTTCATATAGATCATCTCTATCATATTCTACATATTCAGGATCGACATATGTACCCAATCTGTGCAAAATATGCTAAGTATTTTTAAATAAATCATGACAGTCATTATCATTTTGGGCTACACTGAGAAGGCAACAAATGTCTTCACTGATGACAGTGGAATAGAAAAAATATGGCACTGTTGGAGTGGAGCAGATTGTTCAAGCAGCTTGACTGATTGACTGTATCAGATATCACTAGTCTGGAAAAATCTGCAGAATCAACACCAGCTGAAAGGAATTCCAGTATTCATCTGGTTTCTGTAGAGCTCAGCTGCTTCGTGGCAGAATCTGAAGCTTTTGAAACTTTAAATAGAGAGGGTGATACTCGTAATGAGGCATATATGTGTTTTATGGTTTTTTGTTCTTCCTGTTCTTGTTTGCTTGCCTGCTTCTGGGAAATGTCAATTGCCTTTATAACCAGGCACTGAAGGATGGGGAGAGTTTCAGGAAGGCAAATCTGGATAACTTTTGAATAAGGTGCTTTTCTCACAATACAGGGTTAAACTGGAGTCTATGACCTTTAATATTGCATCTAGCAGGGTGATGTGGTATTCCATTTGGTCCTGAAATGTCTCAGGATAATTTTTCTGCTTGGTTACTTGGAGTGATTACTTAAATCCTTTTATTCTTCACATAGTTCTATCTTCTAATCCTTGTGTAATGGTGTCTAAGGGCCATGATTAAGAATGTCCATAATTTATGTTTAAGTCCCCTGAGCCCATGAATAAATTTTTGGTATGGTCTTCAATGGGACAAATGGAAATAGGAATGTAACTTCATAGGTATGTAACCTAAATCTCTTGCATTAGTGGAGCATTCTTTCTTCTCTGCTGCTAATATCATATTCAAAATCTATACCAATACTGGAGATGCAGATAGTGGTTATCATATTATTCTTGGGCTGTAATAAAATCAATAGAAACTTGCTGACTTGAATGAGCAAAACATCAAGTCTGCAATGAATGTCTCTAAAGACTTAAAAAAACCCTTGAACTTTCATTATAGAAGCTCTGTTTTAAAATATGTACTAAAAGAATAAAGCATGCTACTTTTTATAGACTGATAATCTTCTGTAAGTCTTCAGAGGAACAGAAAATTGTACCAATGAAAGGCAGTTTGCAAAGGTGAAGTAAGAGGGAAAGGTTTCATAGTGCTAATTAGCAATTGTTTAGATCAAAGAATAACCAGACATCAAATACAGGAATGTGTCCAAGCTGTCTTCTTCTAGGATTAATAGGAGATTACTTTGTCTGAGAGACTACAGGTAGCAAATTTAACCTGGAAGGTTAAGATATAAAGGTAGAGGTAGAAGGTAGAGATATAAAGTCTGCAATAATGGTATTTTATTTTACACAATGGCTTAGTGACTGGAACTCTTGTCTGGAAATGGTAAATCAGCTCTGATTCCAGCAGAAGGGAGTTCAAAACATACAAGTCCTGCCTTCTTTATAAAAATCCTGACTAATAAAGTGATTGAAAAAGAAGGACTTCCAGGGTGAAATAACATAAGCAAAGGGATTTTTCATCTCAGTTTTGTATTTATGTATCTCTTTTTTATTTCAGCACCAATTTAGGTAATTAATTTCTTTAATGATTCAATTCCTTAGGTACTAATTTCAGATAGTCATACAATGTATGTCAAAACTTCTACTTAGCATATTTTGTTCTGAGATAATAACCCCTGGTTTTATATCTGGGCATGTTTTATTTTCCCTGAAGCTGAAGAAGTGTAGGATTATTCCAGCAAGAGGTTGTAATGCTTGGGAATATCTCAGGTCCTGAGCTCTAATTTATATTAGGTTTTATCTAGTGCCCACCTTCAGAAGAATATTTCTGTGGTTTTGCTGGTTTTTAATATCTGCCAAAGAGCAAATGACAGATACGTCTTCTGTGTACTAAGCCATCAATCAGAAGTGCAGTGCTGTTGGACCCGTAATAGTCTAGGGATATAAGTGAAGTAAATTTCCAGGGGGAGATAATATCTTTAATAAAATGATGGGGAAATAGATTTTTTTGAGGAAAAAAGGCCATAAAATACTTTGGTCTCAGAGTGAATAACTGCCTGTTTCTACCCCTTTCTCACAATGTCGAGGATCTTATCATCTCTTGCCACTATTCTCCTCCATTAACTATCCTATTTTCTGAAAGTATCTATTTACTTAGTGGAATGGAATTGAAGGTGTTTGTTTCAATGTACTTTATTTGGAATTGAGTATATTTTAGAAGAATTCCATCCTTTTTCTCCAGCTATTCCAATTGGTCCAATAAAATATACAACTTCTCCCTAAGAAATCTGCTTATTAACCAACAAGATTGGTAGGTAATTGTTAGTCTCTTAGGTGAGTAATTTATACCTCACTTGTACTTTTCCCTGTACTGAAGAGAAAGCCCTTTGTGAGCATCTGTACTCAGTAAGATGACCTTCATGAGAAACAAGCACTTAAACTAGAGGTTCTGTTTGTTTTTATTTTCTCAGTGGTAAGTCTTTTCAGTTAAAGAAACTTTACTTACCTTAGATTACACTTAGTTTATGACATAGCTAACAAGAATGGACTGGCAGTGTACACAAGGCATTGTTGTTTAGTAGGCAAAATCATTATCACAGCCTTCAAGAACCTTGTTGATATGTAACCTATCTACAGTTATGCAGATGAGGAAGTGCACTCTTTTGTGATCTGTTTCAGATTTTTATTATAAGAACTTTTTAGAAAATATAGTGAAAAACAAATTAATGTGTTGATACAATTGAACTTATATGATGTTAACAGAAAGGAAGATATGTGGGAGTCATTAAAAGGCTTGTGCACAAGTTAGAAGGATTATGGCTGTCTTAAAATGCCACCCATTGTTGTACCTAATTTTTCATTTGAGCATAAAAGAGCATTTACTGGGCACCTATTCTGATGTCTGAAATATCTCTTAGCCCAAACAGCTATGTGCAAAGAAAGATACTTGTGTTTTTATCATTTGTTAGCTAGATATTTTGTATATTAGTTAGAATTCCTCAGAAGAAAATATTCTCTTGCTAAATTTTTTTCAGTATAGCTTGCCAGGAAAACTGCTAACAGAAAGAAAAGCTAGTGCTTAGACTAGCATGTAGTGATAGAAAGCCTATGAGCAGCCTCTGTGGGCTTCATATGAAACAATCCTTTCAGACATGACAAATTATGGTCAGGAGTTCTCCAGAAGTGAAGAGACCATGACCTGCCCTTATAGTGGCATATGAATGAGATTAGAGAAGGAAGAGCACTTGATAACTTTTTATTTCTCTTTCTATTTTCATTGTGTGACAGCACAACAGGGAGAATAACTTCTGCAGTGTTTCTACTTGCACTGCTAAAGGAAAGAGGGGCAAGAAGCCATCAGACCTTTCTGCTCCCAGTCTCTGTCTCTGATGTAATTGAAAAGCACATGACCTTCAAAGACACAGAGGACTGAGGTATAGAGCTGGGTTGCAAATACCATTCACTCAAGGAAGATCATGAGAGTGCAAACATTTTAAAATTGCATTATGTTAGAAAGGTATTTCAAGGGTAGATGTAGCATTAATAGCAGCTGTATAAGCAGTTAAAACAGCAAGGCTATCAAAAAGGGATGGGTTAGATTTGAAATGTAGCTATTTCAATGACTATCTGAAAGTTATTTTGGAAACACCACGTTTATTCAGCAAAACAGTTGCTTTGTTAGGCAGTAACCCAGTTCCTTGGTGAATAAACTTCAGGAAAATACCTTGTTATGAAAGCACTGTTGTCTTATGAAAAAATATGGTAATGGTCTTCATATAACAGGACAGCAAATAGTTGTGTTGCTGACTGTCGTGGGGTGATTCTGTGACAATCTTGTATTCCCCACCGCTTCCTACTGCTTTAAGAAGCATAACAAAGACCTAGTTAGAAGTCAAAAACTCTTTGTCATTATAAAATCTGAACTGAGAAACCATGTGGGAAGAGCACAGCATAGTGTAGGCTGGGGTGATAAAGCAGCTGCTCTGGACCCTGTGCACAGTGTGAATGGTTTGGAAACACTACAAGGAAAAATCAAAAGATACTTTAGAGCTGAGTTTTCTATAAGTGTGTGTAAATGTTCATGCAGAAAAAAAATCAGTCTGTTCCTTTAAAGACTGTCATTCAACATCCCCTGGAGCACAAATAAAATCATGTTGAGAGTTGGTTTCCGTCTTCTTTCTTTTCTATAATGCTTCATGGCCCAAACCCCGCGTTTTGAAATAGGCAGTTGTATGAACAACAACTTATTTGAAAGATTTAGAAGAAAAAAAAAAAAAGTAAGTTAAAATATTATAAAAGTCATATTTTTATCAGAATATTTTTTGCACATTTAGAAAGCATGGAAATGTCAATGTCAATGGTAAAATGATCCAAACTTCTTCTCTACCAAGTACAATCAGTGTTGCAATTAAAAATTCTTTTAGACAGTGTGACAGAGATTGTCACCCTGTTTTGTAGTGGTCCAGACTTTTGACATGTTGAACTATTTCCAGGCATAGATTTCAGACCTTCAAATATGGAGCAACCTTCTCACTCCTTGCCTCTCTAGATATGCAGTCTTTGTACAGTCTGCTTTTTGCCAAGTGCCACCTCATTGTTCTGTAAGGCTTGGCTCTTGGTTCAAAGGAAATATTTCTGGTTGCATCAAGACTTACAGATAGAGATAAGCACATGTTACAAGGTCAGTCCCCCTCAGATCACAAAGCAGCTGAAGAACAGCATGGCCCATGTAGATTGCTTTGGGACAGCACATTACATGTAGATTACTTTGGGAGGTAGCCTACTGGGGGTGAATGATGTGTTCCAGGTTTAACCTCATTAGTGTGGAAGATCATATCCTTTCAGCTTCTCTAACATTTCTGAATCACCTTTTGAAATTACTTAGATTTTCCCTTAAAATTTTTCTGTGTTTTGAAATATCATCCTTCACTCTGTAAAGCAGACAACCTCATCTCTTTAAAAAAAAAAAAAAAATTCTTCAAATTTTGTTCAGTCAGCCTTAGAGAGTTGCTCTCTCTGCCCTTGCTACTTTAATCTTACTGCACTCCCAGGACGAGTGCTCATAGCTTTGTAGAAAGGGGTTAAATGCTGTTTCACATGCCAGGTTGCAAGTTCACATGCTTTCTAATCTACTGCTGACAAGTGTTATTTTCCCATCTGACAGCAGATGTCCTGTCAAAAGTCTGTGGCAGCCAATAGGCTAAGAAATGTTGCTTCCCAGTAAAACAAAAACAAAATAACTACCAGTTTTGTCACAGTATTTATTGAATTCACCAGAGAGGTAACTGAATGGAACTAAAGGATCAGTACATCCAGGAGAGATCAGCTTAGGATGCTTATTTTAATAGATCTTTCTTTTACCCTTTTTTGTTTTAATTTGCAACACTATTATGAACCACATAACATCTGCAACTCCTATTAGCATAAAATTGACTGGTTTTTTCTTTAATATCTAAGAAGAATGCCTATAACTCATCATTATAGAGGATCACTGACCTTGGGACTCCACACATGCTGTGCAAGAGCATATGCCATTGAAAAACTAGGAATTCCAAAAAACAAGACAACTGACTTCTTTTCTGGAAAACTCTATTTTAACTTCCTGTGTGTATGAAACAAACTGCAAACAGTCCCTCTTTCCTCTTAACATGAAATGAACAAGGGCTGAAGAATGTTATAATCTCTGTTGAACTTGTCCTCTGCTTTGCTTTCAAGAGGATATAATACCACATTGTGGCTTTGGTTGTAACCCCAAGTGTACTGGAACATATTTTGTAAAAGTTTTCTGCTATATCCAGATTTCCCTTGTACACTGAACTATTCAAGTTAAAGAAAATAGTTCCTTGAACAATCTATTTTTCTTGAATTACCATATTTCATAATTTATTCTAGGCACTATTTAGGATCTACTATGCTTTTACATCTCTTACTAATTCCTTCCATAAATGCCACTGAGATTCTCTTTTCAGGCTGCTGTAAATATCTAGATTTTCATCACAAACTGAGCACAAGCTAGTGTCTATAGCACTAGTAAATGAACCAGATAAGGAAGAAAATGTTAACTAATGGAAGCTCAGGGAATTACTAGTATAGTAATTAATAAAGACAAAAGCAAGGTAAACCATGTGGATATAATTTTAACTTGATTACTAACGAACAAAATATTTCATTGAATCATAGAATATACTGAGTTGGAAGGAATCCATCAAGACTGAGACCAAATCATGGCCCTGCACAGGACACCCCTAGAGTCACACCATGTGCCCAAGAGTGTTGTGCTATATGTTGTATTTCTTCATCAGTTCTCCTATTTGAACTCCTGAGTTAGAGGTTTAAAACAGTTCTATCTCAGAGAGAAAATCCATTAGTTTAATACTGGCTTATTAATATGTGAATGTTCTGTTATTGCCAAGGCCAAAAGTAGCAAAGGCACCATCAGGTTTTGTTTCTTCCCACCCTTCTTTCCCTGTGCACAGCACTATCCCCAAGGATCACCAAATGCTTTCCCACTCTGTCACGTTTGGTGCTGTAACCATTTCTCTGGGGAGCCTGTTCCAGTGCCCAACCACCCTCTGAGTGAAGAGCCTTCTCCTGGTACCCAAACTAAACGTCCCCTGACACCGCTTCATGCAGTTTCCTCTAGTCCTGTCAGTCCTGTCACTGGTCATGAGAGTGAAGAGATCAGTACCTGCCCCCTCTCTTCTCCTCACAAGGAAGCTGCAGACTGCAATGAGCTCTCCCCTCAGTCTGCTCCAGGCTGAACAGACCAAGTGCTCTCAGCCACTCCTCATACTTGAGGGCTTCCCCTCAAGGCCCTTCACCATCTTTGTTGCCCTCCTTTGGACACTTTCTAACAGCTTTAGATCCTTCTTATACTGTGGCACCCAAAACTGCACACAATATTCAACGTGAGGCTGCTCCAGCCCAGAGCAGAGCTGGACAATCCCCTCCCTTGCTTGGCTGATGATGCTGTGCCTGATGCCCCCAGGACAGGGTTGGCCCTCCTGGCTGCCAGGGCACTGCTGGCTCACGTTCAACTTGCCATTGACCAGGATCCCCAGGTCCCTTTCTGCAGTGCTGGTTTCCAGTCTGTCCATACATCCAGGGTTGCCCCATGCCAGGTGAAGAATCCAGCACTTGCCTTTGTTAAACTTTGTGCAGTTGCTGACTGCCCATCTCTTATTTGTCAAGGTCTCTCTGCAGGGCCTCTCTGGCACGAAGGGAGTTGGCAGCTCCTCACAATTTGTCGTCTATTTGCGAACTTACTTAGTATCCGTTCAAGTCCTGTGTACAAGTCATTAATGAAGATGTTGAAAAGAACTGGGCTGAGGATGGAGCCCTATTTCCTAGGATAGCACTTAAAGTCAGCTTCAGATAGGAGAATACCAATGCTGAGATTTATATTCAAAAGATATTTTTGTTTACTAATATTTTGAAGATGAGATTGTACTCATAAATATAGAACAGATAAAATAAATCTTTTGAGAACTAATATGCTTTAGGGTTGATGAATTGGCAACAATTAATACTCAAACACACTGTAATAAAATGTTCATGAAGTTTATTATTTGCCATTCTTATCAACTAATTAAAAACATCTTCAGGGTTGGATGTGTAATAAATGGGTTGGAGAGAACGACAGGATGGATTTAAACACATTTTCTCCCCTTGAATATTACAATGACTGTTGACTCATGGCACATAAATTCATGCTATAGAAAACAGCAGTAAGATTATAAAAAGGGCCATACATTATAATGTGAACTCTGGGTATATTAGGCACTCTAGATGTAAGTCAAATTTATATGTTGAGGTATAATTAATGTGCAGAATTATACTTCTAAAGTGGAGGCCACGTCATGATGTCACTAGCTAGCATTAAAAAGTAAGAGCTTATTCTACTTCCTCTCAGCAAAGCTGAAAGACTATAACCCATTCTCTTTCCCCCTTTTGTAAAAGACTAATGAGCTCAGAAGATTTCCTAGAGCTCCATAGAGCTCTGATCATGTCTTTGGGAACTACCTTCTATGGAGACCCTTGCCAAGTAAAAAATCTGTTTTCAGGGCAAACTTTCTGATGACTTTTAGAGTAAATAAATTGAAACATGCAAGACAGAACAGAAGAATAAGGTCTGAATGAGTAACAACATATGTTACTTCATCTAATCACTGTGAGTCAAGGTATGCACATATTCATAGAATGGAATCTATCATAGAATGGCCTGGTTTGCAATGGACATGGAAAACATCTAATTCCAAATCAACCCACCTGCCATGCCCAGGGACACTTTTCACTACACTAGGTTGCTAGAAACTCCATCAGACATGGCTTTGGACACTTCCAAAGAGGGGGTATCCACAGCTTCTTTGGGCAACCTGTTCCAGTGCCTCACCACTACCACAGTAAAGAATTTCTCCCTAATATGTAATAGAAACCCACTCTCAGTTTGAATCCATTCCTCCTTGTTCTGTCACTACATGCTCTTGTAAACAGTCTCTCTCCATCTTTCTTTTGGGCTCTGTTTTGGTACTGGAAATCTGCAATTAGCTTACCCAAAAGCCTTCTCTTTTCCAGGCAAAACAAGCCCAATTCTATCAATCTTTTGTCATAGGAGAGGTGCTCCACCCTTCTAATCATCTTGGAGGCCTCCTTTGGACTCGCTCCAACAGGTCCCTGTCCTTCCTGTGCTGGAGACCCCAGCTCTGGATGCAGTGTTCCAGGTGGGCTCTCAGCAGAGCAGAGCAGAGCAGAGGGGCAGAATCCCCTCCCTGCCCTGCTGCCCACGGTGCTCTGGGTGCAGCCCAGGACACGTTTGGCTTCCTGGGCTGGGAGGGCACGTGGCTGGGTCAGGTCCAGACTCTCAGCCACCAGCACCCCCAAATACTTCTGGGCAGGGCTGCTCTGGATCTGTTCATCACTCAGCCCGTGTTGATACTGGAGGTTGTCCCTGATATTCTCCTGATATTGTTTCCATTTCTGAAATTAACTTCTCAGGGGAACTTTGCTGAACCTGGGTAAAGAATGAGGATTCAGTACATCTATTAAGTTATACCAGCCTATGGAATATTTGTAAAATATTAGTGGAGAGTGAGGCCTATACTAGCAAATTGCCTGCTCATAGGGAATTATCCAAAAAGTTTGCAATTGTCCTGCTTTTTTATGAAAAAATATCTTTTTTTTTTGTTTGTTTAAATATTTGTCAAAAATAATGGTTAATGATGAAATATAAGATTAATGTTATATGATAATGTGTAATGAAGTAAGCTTTTAAAATATATTCTGATACAGAAAAGAATGTTTTCATGCAGGAACCATCATAAGACTGAGATATTTAGAAAATGTGTAAATTGATTAGATTTAAAGTTCATTTTGTGGAGCAGCTATTAAAAATACTCCCTAAGTTATGTTTCTCTTTTGACTTGCTTCCAAAGAAATGTAGGACATGCTTTGATTTAACAAAAACCACAAAATGTTATATTTAGTTTTCAGTGAATGATTAAAGAGACTTGAGGCATTTTATAATAACTTTAGTGAGACATGTGAGAAACAAACTGAGCAGTAACCACGGCAAGTGGACACTCATTTTGTCTCAATTTTATAAACAGCATGGTTACAGACAACACTTCTAAATATCACAAGCTCCTATTTCCAGAAGGTCATAGAGGCTTTCCTTTTACCTTTGTGTTAGGGAAATCAAGTTTCAAGTAATCTCCAGTGTATTTGTTACATTTCATCTGTTCTATTCCAAATGTGGGAGGAATGGAAGACAGGAATATATACAAGAGGCATAGTAAATTATAGATTACTACCCATAATCTCATTCTCCAAAAAAAAGTGTGATATCATGTTCCTAAATATTTGGGCTGCACTAGATTATCAAACTGCTCATACTTTCCTTGCTAATGAAAACAGGCAGAGGATGTAATTAAGTTCTAAGGACAATAACTGGTAAATACAAAAATGAAGGCCATTCAGAAGATACATTGAACAGGTTTATTGTATGCATTTTGAATAAGAGAAACTCAGATGATAACTAATTTGAGATTAATCTTTGATTCTACTATTTAATAATTTAAAAAAAAATCTTTTACCTGAACTAGTCCAGCAGTTACAAAAAGAGTGCGAGCATGAAAAGGATTATAAGGTCAAAATACCCTTCTTTAGAAATTACCATATTGCTGAAAGGGCCATTAAAAAAAAAAAAAAGGATAAAAAGGGAAATTAATCAGAACTCAATCTGTAAACTTGTTCCATTTCTTAGATTTTTTAACTCAGAAAGAAATTAATTATCTTCAAACAGTGGGAAAGGAATTAAACAAGTTTAAAAAATTCAAGGATAAGGAGCTGTATTAGCATACAGGGAGAATATCAACTTTATATCAGCTTAACATAAAAAAAATAGTGAGGAAGCAGGAATTAACATGATTGAATACTAAGGGTCTCTCTTGAATGCTGGATGAGTAGCACAGTGTGAACCATTAGAAAGTCTGCCCTTGTTAAGCTACTGTACAAAAATGCTCAAGAGAGAAAAGTTCACTAGAATAGAAATGAACACATGCTGAAAGATGGTAACTGGCACTGATGACCACTGTATCCTCCCTTATGCTGTGTGGTAATCCTTTAGGGCATGTAATTACATTTACTTTGTTAAATATTCTGTTCACCCTGAGGAAAATGATATTTCAAACCACTACAGCTTTGATTCAGAAAGGACTGTGGGATAAATCCTGATAAAAACCTACACAGCTATAAATATATAAAGTAGATCCTGTGTATCAGAGCTCTCAATTGTTCCTTGCTGTATTACAACACAAAACATGACATTTATTAGATAAACTGGTATGGCAAAATTGAGACATACAAGAAATTTTACAGATCAGAATGAGAATCAGCAAAGCTCCCAACATTTACCTAACACAACATTTCAAGTTCCAGCTTACACTTTCAAACTATTCAGTTAGAACAATATATATCATATGTTTGACAGTAAAGGCATGATCATTCCACAGCATGTTATGGAACAGACCAGTTTTTGGTTTTTTTGTACTGCCATCATCAACATATGTGCTTGGCATTATTGGCAAGCTTAGAAGATGTGACAGATTCCAAGATTTTAAACTGTCTACATGCTACAAAGTCTGACTCCAAAAGGCTGAGCATGCAGCCAGAATAATTGTGTCTACTATATTTATTAATTAGAAATTTGGCAAGAGGTTTTCATTATGCAGCTTATATCATGACAGCTGTTTTCAGTGATGAGTAAAAAGCTTTTTCTCCCCTTTAACATTTCTTGCTCCAGCTTCCTGATCCTAATGACTCATCCATTCCATAATTCCCTGGAACAATGAAACGTTAGTTAGATTCCCACATTTGCCGCCTACTAGGCCAGGAAAAAATAAAATCTTCCACTCACCTGGGGATTTTTTGATGAGCTACTTGATTGATTTGAAGGTAGTGAACAACATTGAACAAAACATAAAAGAGGCTTCTTCATGAAATGCTCTTTCACAGGAACGTCTCTGAAAATAAAGTATCCTTTCTTCAAATTATCATCAAGCATGACTTTGATAGAAAATGAACTAGATACCACTTTGTGTATTTCACTTGGAATGCATTTAGAAGACTATGTCCATGGCAACTGAAGCCACAGCTAAAACATCCAATCAATAATACTCTGCTGATCCCTGCAGAAGGTCCTACCATGGTTCTGCAAGCTCTATAGGTAGGAAGGGAAGCCAGAGGATTATAGAGAAACCTTTGACTAGTCACAATCCCAGGAAGTGAATTTTTTCTACTGTGTATTGTCCAATCACTGGCACAGATGTTTGGTCTAGACTGTGATCAAATTAGAGAAATCTGATGACTTCCATAACCTTCATGCATGACTTCATGTCCTTATAGAGGCTTATACTACTGGAAGGTCATCACTGTGGAATTCTACAACTCCTTGTTTCTCTTTCTGTGCAATGTTTGAGTAAGAAAGGCTGCTTTTTCTTAGCAGCCAGTTTCTTCAGTGTGTTTCTGACAAAAACTTGACATTGGTTTTCAAATCCATATCATAATGAAAAGTCTCTTCATGCTGTTTATTTTAAGATCTAGAAATAAATTCCTCTTCTCTGTTTTAACAACCACAAAATAATGTTAATTTACAAATGGCAGTGTTAAAGATTGTAATGTTGATCACTGTATATTGAGTGCATCATTTGAGCACTTATTTGTATCAGTGATGATCATATGTGAAAATGGAACAGAAACTATCCAATTTAATGGTTCTACAAGAAAATAATTTTTAAGTAGAACAGGGCAAAAATAAGCACCAAAGAGGTTTTTTTTGTTTTGTTTTGGTTTTTTATTTTTTAGCATTTACAAAAATAGGTTTTAACTAGAATAAAATTCACAAATATCGGCTGAACAAGATGAGATGGGAAATTATGAATGCTGTAAATTGGACATTCTGAATGCAACTAATTTAACGAGACCATTAGTGAAACTCCAATTGGATGCAGCATTATGATATTGCTCTATCATAAATATGGTTGATTTAAAAATTCTTTTTCTCAGAGATTGGATATAAATGTAAATTAATGCACTTGTCCTCTGCTACAATTGGTTTCATTAATAATAATACATATTTACATATGAAATGTAAATATGTATTAAAATATAACATGTAGACCGTTACATACTTTCATTATTAAAATCAGTACATGACTCAAAGGACAGTTAATATAATATAACATAATATCCAATGTAGTATCTGTATAAGAATTTGAAAGCCAATATTATATAATAAAATGTTATATGATTGTTCTTACTATCTTCACCAGATGGAAGTATTGTCTACATATATGCATTTTTAAAATTAGTCTTTAACTGTATTTTGATTGAACTCCTACTGACCAGGGAAAAATTATATCCTTGGATGCCTCACTTTCATTGTTGTATTAAATCAAACCACTGTTGTCTCTACATTTCTATCACTTGCAGTATCATGCAATATGATAGAATATCAATAACACTAGAATATCAACTCTGGAGTTCACAGTAACAAGGTTGTTCAGCAGCAGAAAAACAGGAAGTGTTAGAAAGTCAGGGAGATGTTTCAATTCTCACTGACTTAAAGCATTTCCTCTTAAGCCTATGCAATTTAAACAAAAGTTGTTTTATTTAGTTTTTAAGTGGTAAAAGGAGTGAAGAAATACTTCTCTCTAGCTAACATTCATTTACACTTCCCCCACTACTTCATTGAAGCAATTCCAGGCTTCTCTCAACTGCTGCCAATAGAAACTACTAGGCAGTTCTTCACTCTTCTTGCAGAATTCTCTGAAATTGCTTTTTAACAGCCTAAATAGACTATGAAGTTTACTGAAAAAAATTCTATCAAATTTTAAAATGTGACTGAGCTAGCCTAAAAATCTGCCTACACACAAAATGGTTTTTTTCCCTTTTAACCATTCTTTTGACAAAGCAAACAAAAAATAATCATTTTCCTTAGGATTTGGTTGTCCTTACCTCAGCCACAGTATTTTCCTCAAGGAGTGGCATGCCTATTATCCTATTATGCTAATCAGACAATGTAAAATTATTCTTTTAGATCTGACACAGATATCTGCTTCCCTCAAAATTAGAAGTGCTCATATAATGGATTTTTTACTAGTTGATATAATTTATTATTAGCCAATCAATTTTTCTTTCAATATTTCAAAATTTGTCTGAAAGATTTTAAATATTGGGCGAGAGGGATGGATTCTCAGTTTTCATCTCTTATTTTGTCATGTGGGAATTATCACTGGAGAATTAATAACCAAGTGGAAAACCAGGAATTTGCAGGATTTGAACCTTCAGCTCTTTCACTGTGAATAGTCTTTTGGAGTCCAGTGGTAACTCGTGATGTACAAATTTTAGTGTCCATGTCAATATGGAGCTAGGGTTATGGCTACATGCACAAGTTACAGCATTGCAAACCAGAATGCAGAATAATAATGCATATTCATTCCTTTGAAGCATTTGCTCACATAAATGTGTTTGCTACAGCTGTCACTGGGATATAAACTACCATTTAACAAGGGTAGAAACATGACATGGTTAATGTTGATCTGACCATATATACTGAAGAACCAACCTTACAGTTCCCTATTGAAGAGGTGTGACATTGAATAACACTCATATAATGTCAGCAGCACTTAAATTTAAGACAGAAATATTCAATGAGGTTTTTTGTTTTTAAATCTACCACAATTATCAGTAAAATGCATATGTAATGCTGAGTATTTGAGGGGGATTTTTCATAGAAAAGGTTTATGAAGTTACAACCCAAATAATGAAAAGATCATTTTTTGGTTCTTTTTAAGGGCTAAAGAAAAGAATTCTACACTTCCAGAGATGTTCCTTCAAACTCAAAACCTGGCAAAAACCTATGTGTTCAACAATTTCCCCTTAGAGTAAAAGAAAGCTTTCCGACACAAACTATACTAAAAAAAAGTTCTTTAATCTCTGCCAGTTTCTCAAAGGAAAAAACCAGTTTCAGCAATGACTGATCAAGCACATTTTTGAAGAAACTAGTTTTAGGAAAAAAAATAAAAAAGAAAACAAATCAAACCAAAAAGCTCTACAGAAACTCTACAGAATTCCTAGAAGGAAAACATCTCTGATAATTCAGACCTAATACAGCTGGAATATAGATGACACTAAGAAAAATGGTTAGATAGGTATATAAAAATTTGTCTCCTTGATACAACTTGCAACACAAACCAACAAAAATTTGTCCCTCTTGACAAGTTTTTACTGTCCCTATGACATATTTGAGCACCAGGAGGTAATAAGTCATAGGCCTAGTCAAGTCTCCTGTCACTGATACAACCAAAAGGGGGTGTTCAGAGAAGGAACATGGAAAGGAGGATGTGCAAAATGTCCTCAATGTTCTCTTCTAGTTACCAGTTGTTTGAACTTCAGGGGTTTGGGCACACTTTGACTTCAGAAAATCTCAATCATTTCCTTTCCTATGGACATGTCTAACCAGTGAGACTTTTGGAATCCACAGTAGGCAATTGCAATGTGGTCTTCTGAGGCAAGAACGTAGTGCAACATTGGTGTCACATAATCTAGTAGTAAGCAATATTGCCTTTAGGTGATGATGAATAAGGTAATGATACATATGATGGTTCTCATCAAATTAGTGCCCACTACCAAAGACAAGCACACTACTTTTGTGGTTTTGGGGTTTCTTTTGATTAATTGTAATCATAATTTGAAATAGTAAAGCATTTCCATTGTAATAATTTAAAGCTGTAAACAAGCATTTAGGTAAATGTAGAATACTGCACTTACAAAAGCTTATGTTTATACTTATTAATGGTACCTTCCATTCAGCTCATGTTCTATACATTAATTACTTCAATATGAAATGTTCAAGGGTCCCTAATTTTTTTCACAGTAGGCAGTAAAAGGTTTTTTTTACAATTTTCTTTTCTCCTATAATTTCCATTAGGTATTTTGCCATTAACTTCCTACCAGTCTTTAAGCTGGTAGGAATTGAAGCAAAAGGTTTGCCTTTAATGTGGAATACCAGCAACTCTGTAACAGCACATTGTCTTTATGGGCAAAATCCCTTTTTTGCTTTTCATTTTAATTTTCTGTGTAATGTCTAAGTTAAATCTCTTTTGGGCTCTAATTTTTCTATACTGCCTAATCATTAATACACAAAATATACCTCTAAACCAAGTTTATTTCCATCCTTATTCTTTTCTCACTTTTATGGAAGGTACTTAGAGATACCAAATCCCTCCTGATGATTCCCCAGCCTGCCACCCCACTGTGTGGCCACAGGTCTTGTGCCCTTTGTTATGAAAAGAATCGGCAACCCAAGGCCTTTCCTCTTGCCTGGGGCTCCAACATCCAGAGCTGCACGTGGAGCTCCCACTGCAGCTGCTCACGGCGCTCCCTGGGTACCGGGGGATTCCAGCAGCGGAAGATCGCCACCACAGACTCAACAAACCTACCTACTCAGAAGAAAAAGACTCAGCATGGAACTAATTAGCATGAGAAGTGAGAAGATCATTCAACCAGTAGAAGGTAGAACACTAATTAATAAGAAAACTAGATAACTTGGTAGCCAATGAACCGTGATTTCTTTTTTTGCTAAAATAGATGAGTGAAAAGTTTCGAGAATCTGCATGCTAACTTTGTGGATTTATCACTTAGTACCCATTTTTGGACAAATATAAAATAAACAAATACCTGGGCTCTGTGTGTGAGACTGGCTTATTGCACACTGGGTGACGAATCCCTCTTTTAGGGACAAAAGCCTTAGCTGATACTCTTTTAGGAATGTTGTGATATTATACAGAAACCAGATATGATTCTTCCACAAGTTAGCTTGACATCTGACATCATAAATTACCTTATGAAGAAATCAGAGTAGGTTCTCCATGGCAATTTATTTCTACCATCAGATTTCAATTTCTTTTTTAATATTCCAAAAATGATGTCATAACTCCTTCCCAGTTCTATTGCTCATGTGGTATAAAAAACATCTACACTATGTATGCAAATGTCTTGCTAAGTGTAATCTTTCTCTTTGATTTTTGAAGAAAGGCCGTAGGTACCTTTCATCAAGGAAGATTTTAGGATCTCAATAAGGCACAGAAATCTGAGTATGTGAGAAGTCTGAGCAAGGCACGTACACGATAATTCTGAACAATGCACCTAAATGCTAAATGAAGGGCAGCATTTAAGACAAAGTACCATTGACTAGCTTTGACAGCTGCCCACTATGGAATACTAACTTGCATCTCCAGGAGTAATATATGTCTTATTGAAAGATTACATACTGAAAATCTGAAATCACTGGGGAGAGCTTGTGAATCGTAAGGCAAAGAAACTAACTCAGTTTTAGTGCTGTAACCTCAAGGAGCTGATGAGACTTAGAAATGTACAAAAGAGGCAGTAGTGAATATGAATGGAGTAATTTTACCTCTCTACAGGGTTGGAGAGAACAATATCAGGACAGACAAGTGAAAAATACGAGGGAAACTACTGGCTGGATATTAATTTTGCAGAAAAGAGCTTTGGAATCTACTGTAAATTTCAAGCTGAAAATGGGTGAGGACTGTGCTCTTGTAAAAATCAAGTATGTTACTATAACAGATAACAAGATTGTGAAGAAATCTTTATGTTCTATTTAGCATTAGGTAAGTCTTATTTGAAGTATTTTAGTTAGAAGATTTATTCTCTGATAGTAAAGACAAGAAAGGTTGGAATAGACTGCCCAGAGAGGTTATAGACTCTCTAGTGGTGGAAGTTTTAAGAACGAGTCAGATAAACCTGGATCAAGAATATGTACAGCTGATCCTGCCCTGAAGTAGTGGATGAATTGGATAAATTTGCCTAGTATCTTCCCAGCCCTATTTTGTATGAACACTATGAACCTTGCAATTACGTGAATAAAACATACAGTTTCTGACAGGATGTTGAAATATAGGAGAAAATATAGAAAAGCTGAAAAATTTATGCTCAAAAAGCCATGTTCTAGTAAGTCATTTAAGAGAGTTTAGGCTTCTGTTCCAAAGAAGTTGAAAAGTATCTTGACTATTTGGTTGAGAACTAAAAGCACTTGTAAAGAAAATGCTAATTCTGAAACTATCCTTATCTAGGTAAACATAACAAAAAATTCCTGTTTAGAAACTAGACTGGAAATAATGCCAGGGTGTTAACAAGGTGTGAACCACTGTGACAAACTGGTGAAAGCCCACAGTGGGACTTGAGGAAGAGACCTTTCTGAAGGATGCATTTTGGGGGAAGTTTATGTCAGCAAAGACACAATACATAAGTAAGGGAAATGTAGAGGTGTGTTGGCATGGGAAGTGATATTAGCTTAGATTAGATCAGATAACCTAATAGTCCCTTCCAAATTTCTATGATAATTAACCTATGTAATTCTTCTCTGAAATGCTTTGGTATATACAAAGTTTGATTTTTGATTTTCTGAAAAATCTTTAAGACTATAGTAATATCAACATCATCTCAAACACAAGCTTTTTGCTAGGAACAGAATAATAATAAAAAAAAAAGGATGAAAAGTCTTTCTGCTAGAAATATAATGCAGTTTGATAGTTTCTATCTTGTAGATGGAATATGTCAATCCTAATTCATAGAGTATAAAATAACTGTTTTCTGTGTATGGAACAATTTTGTTTTGTGAAGAAACAAAAAGTTCATATGCTTGCAAGGCAAAGTATGTAATGTGCCTTGAAATTACCAGTATTTGACAGATTATATTTGAACTTTTATTCTAGTTGCTGAGCATGGGCCTCATTACATGGAAGATGGAATTGAGCTCAGAGGGGTAAAAAAATTAGGAAATCACCTATTATTGACATTGTTTTCACTATCATTCCAAGTTTTCTGTGTTTCCCAGGATCAGGTCCCTACATTTTACGTTCATCTTCCTGGAAATATCTCTGTAAGTCTAATTAGCCTTTAACTTGGAAATGACAGCAGGGGATCTATTCCTTCTGAAAAAGAGAAAATAAGCTCACATCTGTTTTCTCTCCAAACTAGCAGAGCTCTCTGCTTAACAGAAATAAAAATAAGTGATGAATGCCTTGCCCTCAAAAAAGAAAAAAAACCACAAAACCTCACAAAACCAACCAACCAAAAAAAAACCCCACAAAATAAAAAACAACAAAATATCAAAGCTATATCCATATGCAATTTTTTACATTTTCTGCATTTTAGGCATAGTTACATTTTTCTTCCCAATTTGTCCATGGGAGTGCAATCAGAAGCACACTCTTTCAGATAAAGATGATTTTTAAACAAAAGTTTGTCACAAAGTCCCCTCACGAATATATTTATTAAGTCAATATTCCTATATTGAATATAGGAACCTCAAACCTTGAAAAAATTCTGAATACTGTTGATTAAGAATTCAATGGTCACTTATGGAAAGCATGGAATTGTGATTCAAACTCTGCTAGGTAATGCAAGAGAAATAAAAACACTGGACAGAGGAGGAACAGAAACACTGGACAGAGGAGGAACAGTCCTTATGAACAGAAAGAAAATACAAACACATGCCACAACTGATAGTGAAGAGATTGTATGAATGTTTATGGAATATAATAACACCTGCTGCCATTGCATACAGAAAACCAATATCTAAAAACTGGGCAGAATCTCAAGGGAATAATGAGATACTTTTCGACCTTATAGAGTTTTTGACAAATAAAGGCCACTACTACCTTCACAGGTCACAAATCTAGGTCTCAGCCCTAATTAATCTGCACTGAGTTTATCTTTACTGTTCATAATTTTTTGTTACAACTACAATTTGACTGTTTCTATAGCTCAGTAAAAAACCCTCACTTTATAAATTTGCCATGATAGATTATTTACACTGTTATTCCTTTAAAACCATGTCAAACTAGCCCGATGAAATTCCGCATGCATATTTGACCCCTATGTCTCTCTCCATTAACAGGAAGCACCTGTTTCTGCTAATTTAGAAGCCATACAGCCACAGTAAACACTGAATAAGTATTTCAGTTCCTCTGTAGGGCTTGTTTTACTTAAAGCAAGAAAAGGATCCAAGTCTGTTGCTCCCCAACCAAGGCTACAACTGAAGAATGCTCCGAGGCAGTGAGCAGGGCCATGAGCTGTGAAGCTCCGGGAACAAGGCAGGCTGTGATTGCCCACAGCTGCTGCAGGGAGCCTGGTTGCACCTCAGCAAAGGGCACCTGAGGGTGGCCTTGGTTTTCACTAAACAGTCAATCCATCAGCTGATGGACTATCAGGAGGTGCCAATGTCTCTCCCTGAGTTCTTAGGGAATGTGGATATTTCAAGGAGTTAGGCCAGTGTGAGGGAGGAAGAGGGGGAATATGTAGCTCCACTAAATATGGAACATAAAAACCTAACTAGCAAAAATATTTAGAATCATAGAATGGTTTGGGTTGGATTATTAAGCATTTTCAAGTTCCAATCCCCCTGCTATGGCCAGGGACACCTTCCACTGGATCAGGTTACTCAGAGCCCCATGTGGCCTTGAACTCTTCCAGGGATGAGCCATCCACAGCCACCACTACGAACACGAATCTGTGGCCATCCCTACATAACATTAAGTGTGCTCGTTGTGGTGGAATTTTGTAAGGCTTAGCTTGAAAGTTCAAAAGTGGCTTCATGTGTTGCTGCCATCACATTAATTGCTAACATTTTAACTATAAATATATATTTATTAACCTGCAAGAACGTTTTATGTGTTCTGACAGAGACACCCTGCAGACAGCTGTAGCTGTCCTGGTCCCTCAGAGCACTTTGTAGGGCCAGCCGGTAACTGCTGCATAGCCTCACTCTCTGTAGCAGGACTGAGCCTGAGCCCTGCTCCTTGGGCAGGCTGGTGTGTGCACCAGAACACAACCAGCAGCTGCAAAATGCTTTGTAAACTGTAAATGGCCCTTCTCAAGAATTATCACCTCCTTTGGGTTTGGATTAGATCCAAGAAAGACAGAAATTCTAGATAAGTAATTTTCAATGAACATTGTTGTTTCAGAGCCTGGTGCTGTTTTATTTTTTTCCCTCTAATAGGTAGCAGTAAATTTTATAATTGTTTTTAGTTTAATTCTTTCTTTTTTTGACTCATTTGGGTGACACTTCCTGATGTACCTATGTTTGTTTTGCCCTTGCTAGTCCATCAATACTTTCCTGCTGCTGCTGCCTCAGAGGTATGAGAGTAGATTTGATTGATCTTCATCAGGTATTAAACACTACAAGTCAGCAATTTCTGCATAACTTAGAGTGGGGAAGAAAATCCTACCTAATACATGAACTGTTAAAAGTAGAATGCTGTTGCTGGAAAGTTACTTAGCCTATGTTTTAATATAATGATGAAGACCAGAGTCAAGGTTAGCCCTGAAATGTGGGAGGAGAGTGACACAAACAAGGGAACTTATGGATTGGCATGACACTGTCATTAATTTTTGAGAAAAGTAGGACTCATTTTAATGGAGTAATTAGCTCTTCTGTATAGGCATGGCAAAATGTCAAGATACTCAGTGTCAGCAGGTTTTTCAGACCTTGCAGGTTTTTCAGACTGTTTTGTTTCAGCCTGGGAAAATCTGTACCTGTCCACAGTTTAAGCTCAGTTATGGTTATTCAGGTAACTCTTAATAGGTAAATCTTTCTTGTCACCTAGAAACACCTAACAGTTCTCTAGAAACCTGAACACAAGACAGCAGAGCGAAGAAGTAATTCTGCAAGAGGAAAGCATCATCATGGAGAAGCAGTGCCAGTGGTTCAGACAGCTCTGCTTCCAGTAGGCTGGGGGGATACCTGAGGGGCTGGTATGCATCTGGAGCTGAAGGCAGAAAGAGAGCATAAAAAGGAGCAGATCAAGGGCATGCTTACCTTGTTACAGCTCCTGCATATCTTGCCAAAAGAGCTGAGTCTGGGAATATGGTCCAGGTAGATGCATCCAGGCAACTGTTCCAGCATCAGATTTCCATCTGGGACCACTCAGAGCCTGGATGAAAGCTTTTATCGCTAAGGCAGCAAGGACACAACAGAAATGTCCCTTTTGACTTGTTGCAGTGATACTGATTTGGCTATCCTAAGCCTTTAATATTTTGCCATTTCAGCTTTTTCCCAAAGTGCACTCACCTGCATTTTTTACAGGACCAGCTCAGAGCTGTGGGGAATGATAATCCAATGAGGGATTTTCCAAATGGATGATAATGATGAGCTGTGAAAGTATCAGGAACCCGTGAGATCCCCATTACTTACACACAGTGAAGTAGGTCAGCCTAAGTGCCTACAAGAGGGTTTCTTTTACCTGCCAGATGGGAACTGGAGGCCTGATCATACCATGAATTATGCTAAAAAGTGGAAGAAGACTTGCAGAATAAAAGAGAAAGGCTTAAGGCTCAGACATGCAGGCTGTCACAAGTCAGCAATAAGGTAACTCAAATCTACAAGTGCACTTTGATGAAAACTTAAAAATAATATGATTAATTCTACTTTTTCAACTGAAGGAAAAAATAAAGAAGAAACATCTTTTTTCCCTAAAAGTCCTGTGGAAAACAAAGGATTATTTGTATTTGTTTTGGGCCTACAAGGAAGCTAGAGAGGGACTATTTGTCAGAAAATATAGTTATAAGATGAAATTGAAACAAGGAAAATTTAAGTTAGATACCAGGAAGAAATTTTTTACTGTGAGGGTACTTAGACACTGGAGCAAGTTGCCCAGTGTTACTGAACAGGTTATATTTCTTTAGAAAGGAGTCTGTGCAGCAGTGGAGGAAAATATTGGGATCTAATCAGCAAAAAGAGAGATTTAATCTGTAAAACAGATAGTAGCTAGCAAGCAAGCTCTAAATGATGTCCATATGTTAGAAAAACAAATTAAAGTTTAAGGCTTGACATGCTTCAGAGATCTCAGCCCTGGGGGAAGGAAGTTAACATAGCTTGGGAAGAAGGATGCCCATGGATAACGGACACAAAGAATGCAGAATTTATGGGCAACAAACACTTTTGGCAGGACTCCCAAGATAAAGAAGAAACTAATAAAACCAACATAGTAATTGTGAAATCAGATCCAAGTGGTTAAAAGGTGGTTCTGGCAGGTGGATATGTGACCACCATGTACCTCAGCACTGAATAAAGTAATGTCAGCTTTCTAACATAAACTTTTTGGAGAGTTTATTTCTTGGGTTTTAGTGACACCAGAGAGACTGAAGATGCCTTGGCCTCCAGCCTTGGCATTATTAAAAGCCAGGTTGTATAAGGCCTTGAGCAACCTGGTTGAAAGGAAGGTGTCCCTGTCTGTGGCAGGGGGATTTGGGATTGTATGATCTTTAAGGTCCATTCCAACCCCTTAACATTCTGTGATTCTATGACCAAATTGCAGTTTCTGTTCAGAAGTGCTCTGCACAAAACATTATGACCTTTCCTGCTTATAAATTTAAGATACAACTAAATCCTCTAAATTAAACCCTGTGCATAGATGTATATTTTTACCATATCTGTACTCTTAGTGAACATTCAAGGTTTTCAATGTCTGCATCATTTTCTTGCATGAGTGGAAGCTGGAAGCTCAAAAAACTAAGGACATGTTAGGCAACTTTCATTGAGACTTGATAATATTTGGAAGTAAATACTGAACCTGAAAAGTCTGAAAATGATAATCCAAGAGTGAACATGAAAGGAAGTGATGGACATGGAAAGTACTGGCTTAGAAATTATATTTGGCCTCTCAAACTTACTTAACATTACCCTCAGTTGGTCTAGGAACCAGTACCAAGATCTTAAATGCATGGTTCTCTAAAAGTGATTTAAAATTTGAGACAGACCGAGAAAAGCCTTGTATTTTGGTGTAGATTCAGATGAAGAAAAGAAATGTGTATTCCTTTATGCTGGGATGAAAGAATGATTATGCCAAGTGGCATTTTCAGGTTTGTAATTTCAACTCCACAGGCAAACATCTATGCTAACATCAAATTGGAGTGAGAAAAAATACAGCCAGTGGTATTTTTGATCCATTCTGTAGCACTACAGCAGTGTGAAGGATCAGTGTGAGGTGTGTGATTATTTCTAAAAGATACATGATCTGACTGTACAGATTTGAAGCGTGTAACTCAACAGTGATTTTTTTTTTTTCAGATTTAGAGATCCTTTAAAGGCTCTGTGTGACCTCTGTGAAGATGGCACCTACTATGAAACTATGTGATTCTTCCAGCATTCAGCTTAACTGGCCACAGCCTGATTTTGAATGACAAAACCAGAAATATTTGGGATAAATAAAGCAAGCAAGGATAACTCAAAGGCAAGCTGCTTTTAGTGGGTAAAAACTCTCAAGGAAGAGGAAGCGGGAAGGTCTCTCAAGGAATGTGTAATAAGCTGTACATAATGGGAGCACATAAGTTTGTGTACAGGAGAACAAGATACTGAGGGTGGGAGAAAGCAGAAAATGCTTCTGGTGCAGGATCTCACAATAATATGGCCTGATCAGATGACTCTAACATTTGTCATGGGTGTTCTAGGAACCCTAATTCAGTCCACATCAGCAAATCCACTGTCACATCTGGCACCTCAGTAAAGAACATCAAAACAGAAAAGATGATGTTGTTTTTCCTTCTTGGTCTTTAGTGCAAGAAGCTTTTGGTTTAAATGTGGAGGATGAAAGAGGGAAGCTTACATTAATCTGAGGATTTTAGTACCTAAGAAAAAGTGGTTCTTACTCTTTTGTGCTTGTCCTAAGGCATTATCAGGCAAGATTTTTTTGAGGGTGAGACACAAATCTGAGGTTTGTACTCACATGCTTTTGTAGAATAGAAAGTAGAAAGCCATCTGGCTTGCTGCATACCTAATATATGCAGGGATAGGCATAAACTTCTTATTCCTGTGTTGTTTTTTAACTATTAGTTGAATCAGACCATGCCTATTTGGGTTGGATTTAAAGCCTTCTAAGCCTGAGCATTGCAAAAGGTTAAAATTTAATGGTCATAATGTTTTCTTACAACTTGAAAACTTGGTGAAGATTACTGGTCTTGTTCACAGAAAATAGTATCAATGCTTTAGAAAACATCAAACAAAGTGTTGTCCTACCCCTACCATAGTACTGATCTCAATGAAAACCTTGGTCTTGGTGGTTGTACAACCTGGAATCAGTTCAAGTTGTGATATATATAAGTATATTTAAACTGCTACTTCAGAAAGATTAGTTTAACCAATCTGTGCCTTCCTTTCTGTTTCCTTCTGCTCTTCCTGCCCATATTCCTTTCTACCCAGAATATTTCTGCTCCTCAAAAGCATTTCTTTCATGGCAAATGAAAGCTGAGGATGAAGTATTCACCATCTCTGAAGTGGCAAGATCTATTTTTTTTGTGTTTTCATATTGGTCTGCTTATCTTCAAGTAATAAAAAATATCAGTCTGCTGTTTACAGACTATAGCAAATTACTTTTTTTTTTTTTTTTTTTTTTTTTTTTTTTACCTGCAGTAGGGGTTGTTAGACTTTGAG
>VZRX01009972.1:209550-295052 GCA_013398075.1 Notiomystis cincta
TTTCAACATTTAAGAAATTTTTTTTTTTTTTTTTTTTTTTTTTTTATTTTTACCTGCAGTAGTGGTTGATAGACTTTGAGAAAAATGGAGTCTCTCATGACCAGGGAAGGTTTGGACACATGGTAAAACACAATTATCATCAGGAGATCAAAGACAAAAGGTATTCCACAATGATGACCTAAGTTGTCAGAGGGATGAAATATCTCAAAATAGTATTTTGAACATGCTCATTGAGGACAAACAGGCAGAAGATGTCTGGGAAGAGAAGCTGTATGTGAGAGAGTTTTAGGACACTGTGGTCTCGGGAAGGCCTTCAACAGGACAGTGTCCTGTCCTAATCATTGCCCAGTGTGCAGTAAAAGTTTCAATTGCACTTCAAAACTTCCTTGCCACCAGCCTGGCCATATGGCAAAGGAGGCTTCATGTGCCAACTGTGCCAGGAGAGCTTCAGCTGCCCCCCAGTTCTGACCCAGCACCAGGTGGAACACCATGGAAAATGTGCATTTGAGTGTAGAGAGTCTGGTGACCACTTTACACACAGCTGCAGTCCCACTAACCACTGGAAGACTCACAGAAAGGAGAAGCCCTTTGTGTGCACAAATGGAGTTATCATTTGAGGAATGCTTTTGAGCTGGTGGCTCACCAGGGATTACACATACGAATTCATAGTGTTCCTTTGTGTCACAGCAGACTGGAACCACAGGCACATGGAAGAAGCAATCCCTCTATAGGACCACATAACCACTAGAAGTTTTTGTTCTTTTGATAAACCTTAAAAGTATGTGCAGGTAATACCTAAGAGTGGCGAAAAAAAAAAAAAAAAAAAAACAAAAAAACAACCAGCCCCTCAAAACCACCACCACTACCACTAAAACAAAACCAAAAAAAACCAAACAAAACCAAACAAACAAAACCAAGAAAAAACCCAGCACCTAATGCAAAGAGTCTGGTTGGTATATCAGTTGTTAGGAAGCCACTGGATGAGGAATTACTCCTGTCTCTTTTAATACATAAGCAACTGTTGGAATGGAAATAGGAGTTTACATTTATTTTACAACATGGGATGGGTTACTGGCTGAGATGAGAGCTAGAAACTTGAATGCTACAGTTTTGGTTCTGAGTTCAGGTGCAGGATGACCTTGTGCTAATTACTTTGTCTCTCTGTCTTTATGACTCATGGTTTAAAAAAGAAATGTCTTTTTTAACTTAACATTTTCAGTGTAGAGGGTGTACTAATGTCTGCTCAGTGACTACAGTCATTAGAGACAGATGAGTTTAGAGGCTTAAAGAGCAACTTTTTCTAAAAGCCTCAATGTCTGTTCCTTGTTTTTAAAGGAAGATTTACTAAAACTCTAGGCTTTAGAAGTTAATTTCATTTTTTAAATGGAATTTGAGTTTCTAACTTCCAAAAGCATTTCTGAATATTACACTTTTGTAACCTCCAAGATTTCTGAAGGGATCAGTTCTGAAATGATCTTTTTTACCTGCCCAGTGCTTCTAGATCTGCATAAGTCTTTGGCATCAGCAGATGGATTTGCTCCTAAAGTTAGGAGACTTCTAGCAGAAATCTTCTCCTAGCTTGTTTAAATAATATCTAGTTGAATCAGGAGAGACTTGAAAATCTTACTTAAATCTAGACGGTGTGAGTAATTTTTTTGCTATTATGATAAGCATCAGGATATTCAGACTGAAGAGGATTTTAATTTTATGGAAAACTGGGCAGTTGCAAAGAACTGAGGTGATTGAATATAGACAGCTGAAAAAATTGTCAATTGGACAATGCAGAGTTTGAGGAGTGTTCAGTGTTTCATTATAAGGAACTGTTAGTAATAAAAAGTCCTACTAGTTAAATCTTGAAAGATACAAGCTTTTAACTACCAGCTCATATGGCTACTGATTTGACAGGTTTTATACAAATTAATTAATTCCTTAAGAACTAAGGTGATCAGAGTTCAGAACTAAGGAGTTCAGAGTTGTATTTTTTCATAAATCGAAGCGACACTGAGGATGAGGGGCAGAAGGGAGACTTCACTCACTGTGCATGAATCCAGTTATACTTGAGATGGAGGTTGGCCTTCAGCTGTGGTGTATTCTTGTGTCAGCTGGATAGCCTGTTGTCTGAGGTAATTCGAGAGTTTTTCTAAAGTTACAGCAGTGTCTGAATTCATGTTCTTACTGGTGTAGATGATATTATCTGTCTTTGGTCACTCAGATAATATTTAGCTCAGAAAGGGACAAAAAAACAAAGCAAAAGAATTATCATTTCTACCACCTGGATAATTTTCTAGATATTTCCCTGCTGTCATTCACTCCTCTGGAGAAGACTCCTGAAATTTGAAGGCAAGTACTGAGGGACTGAAAAGCTAATTTCAAATTGGAAATTACCTAAATATGTTTTTAAGAGTAGAAATAAACTTACTCTGAGATGAAGAATGGTTCTTTAGCTGTGCAAAGTCCTGTATACTGCTACCATGCTTTATGGATTCCAGAGCAGAGGGCAAGAAGTGTGAGTAGGTGTGGAGCTCTGGATATTTCTCAGTGGTGTCAAGGAGAGTACAGAGACACTGCACTGCTCTCCTCCTTAGCTGTAGTCTCAGGGAGGTATCCTTTAGTGGTCAAGGCTATTACACCCAGTGCTTTTCACCAAAAAGCCATCTCTGAGCTCCCAGAGCTTCATTACTTCTAGACTCCTCTCTGCTGGGGAATCTACCTCTCCTAGCAGTGTTTCCTTCTAAAACTTAGTTTAGCATTGCATGATTTATAGGGTATGTGTAGGGATCAATGTCCATCAGAGTGGAGCATGGAAAAGGAAATAACTTACATTTCACTTTGAGGAATGTTCAGTTTCTAATGCTTAACAAAAACTAGTGTGGAAGATGTTGCAATTTTTCTAATTTCCATTCTCTATCAAGCAAAAGCCCCTCATGCCAGTAAGACTAGTCTTTGGAAAAACCCCTCATCATGTGAATAAAGCATTTTGCACATTTGATAAATGTGCAAAATCTACCATTCTGTCTTTAACCATGTAAGCAGCAAACAAAACAATGATTTTTTTTCTAATATAGGGAAAAAAGCTCATGTATGAAAGGACTGTGATGTTTCTATCAGCTTGTCAATGGTTAAAAAAAATTATTTCCAAGTACATTTTCTGATTGCTTACGTCTTTTTCGTACTTCAATTTACAGCTACCACTTCCTCATGTGTACATTTTAATGATTTGCTCTTTCAAATGATACTTATCAAATTAACCTATTCCAGAAAAAGAATCCATGAGGTAGTCTTCCTCAATCAATCTTATTCCTCGAATTACTTCCTTATGTATGAAAAGGCAGTTATCACTTTTGATTACTCTTAGATAATTAAATAATGACAAAAGTGCTTAATTTATTAAATTAAGTAGCTTTTGCTCGTAGTGCCTTTTGATATATGATCTGAACTTCATTAACACAGCTTTTGCTTCAAAAATTGAAATACAGATTTTTTATATTTGTATGTGCATTAGATGCTAAAATGGCGTAAAACTTTTAGATTAGCAAAGGAGATTTTGCGATCAGCACTTTCAACTTTTTAAATGTGTATTGACACAAATGTGCTTGATGTTAAAACTGAATTTTCAGTAAAAGGATTCTAATTGTTTGGGTTTTTTTTTTTTTCATTAGATTACTAGGAGAAGATGTGAGCTGAGATTGTCCCCTTCAGGAGGTGCTTGCAAGATCCCTGTGAGAAAGGAGTCCTGGAATCTGATGTCCCTGGCACTGAAGTAGGGTGTTAAAGGGTGTCTTTTCCAGCTGCTCTGTTGCTTGGCAGGCCCTTGCCTTTCTCTCTATGCCCATAGCTCTTGCAACTGAACACAAATTGAGAAGTCAAAAGTTCTTTCTTTACAGCTAGAATATTGCTGATAAGCTTAGTGGTTTTCATATGCCCACCTAAATTTCCTAGTATGGTCTTAGTGTTAGAATATTAATTATTGCAGTCTTTTTATTAAAGCTTAGTCTTATTTCATTTGAAGGAGTGAATTCAAACAAAACATTGAGTTTCTTCATTGCTTTAGTTTTTGGAAAAGAAGACAAAAGGGGTAAAATAACTGTGTGGGAAAAATAAAGAGTAAAATTGTGACTCCAGTAAGAAAAGAAGATAATTTAAAAAGGCTACAAAATAGAAGATAAAGGAAAGAAAAGTAATTAGATTGAATTCTCTCCAATATAGATTTTCTTCTCACTAACATTAATGAAACTCTACTACAATTCAAATGGATGTTCTTATTTAGAAGTGATTTTGAATGGCTTGGTGAGTAACAGGCATTCTTTGCACCAGATTTGAGATGTGTGGCCCTGGATGGGCTGCCATAGAGGAAACCTAAAGTCTGCAATGCTGTTTCTCTTTCCTGTGTGAATAAATCAGGTACTTAAAGGGAGGGAAGAGAATGCCAACTACCATATTTATAAAGTAGAAATAAGTTCATGTTTTCTGTCTAATTTGTTTTAAATTACTTCTGAGTAGTCCATTGAGAAATAGGAAACAATGACATTACTAAATGGCTGAATATTTATTAGTGTAGACAGTGTATACTTATACAAATGTATTGCTGGAGATTACAAGTTTTGATTGAAGTCTGTGGAGATACCATACTGTGAAACTAATATACTGATGATGAGGCCCAAAGGAACTCATCTCAGTTTGAATTTTGTTACAGGGAATTCTGTCAAACTGGAGCTTATTAAAACAAAACCACATTAACTCTTTGTACTATGAGCCTTTTATGGTGATTGTGTTCTTTCTTCTGGAAATCTCTTTTCAGTCTGTGCAGTTTTTCAGAAACTACCCTTTGTGAACACTTTTAGCATTTGCTAGCATCTTTTTAACCTTCTATCACATTTATCATGATTAGCCTACCTGACTTTTTTCCAATTGCAGCAATTGCTGTGACTGTAATACAGTGACTTATGACACTCTTTTACTTACACTGTTTTCTTTACTTTTTTCTTTCCTTGAACAGAAACAGAAGTTTCTGATACTTGTGAAAAATTATCTCTATTCCAATAACTAGCTGAACCCTGAAATCATAACGTCAAGGTATATTAAGCAAAACTTGGACAAATCTTAAATACTAATAGCTTGCTTAATAAAAAAAAATTCCATTAACAAAGATTTGTAATGTGTGTGAGTGCAATGGATGTGACTACAGATGGCTAACTAGAGTGCAGACATATCTTGCCTTGCTTTAATTTTTCTATATCTAAGCTATCCAGATGCTAAGCATTGATGTATCTATCATAGCATAGACATAGCAGGGCCTCCTAAATTATTACTTGTATGCAATCTGAATTTTACAAATCTAGTTCAGAAATTTCTGATCTGTCCTACAGACAAAGTAAAAAAGAATCACTTGACACTGAAGGCTATGAAATTTCACAAGGAAAAATATCACTGAGTAATGGGTGCTATGCACAGGACAAGGGAAATTAAAGATGTGTAGGTTTCTGTAGTTGTGATGTGTTTGCAATTTTTTGAGTATAAATTTCTATTAACATTTAGTTAAGATATGTGTGTGAAGAGTGTGTGTTAGCTACCTAACTCCCAGCAGGAAGTATTCCCTTAATATTATCAGTATATATAGAAGAGTGTTCAACATAATGGACAGATCTGGACATCTTTACACACATACTCAAGAAGTAAGTGCTACTCTGCAGCAATATGGATCCAATTTGGCTGTCAGATGATTCATAAGTCAAAGTATGTCTCCAAATTATAACATAATTTCCAATAGTTTTCTCTGAAATTGCTTTAGATTTGATTAAGTTGCTGCCAGAACAAAGTATATTTTCTTTGCATTAGTCTTTTGAAATAAGGTTATATTTTAAATTTATTTCTAATAAGTAATACATACTGTGAATAATTGTTCTTTGTTTATAGATGACTGCTAGAGCAGCTTGAATTTTATAATAATTCATGAGAAATTAATAAGCACTCATAATGAATAAACTTAGGGACAGTTTAATGACTATTCATCAGCAGTTCATGCACAACAAATCCAAATGTTTATCAAAGATGTTCATAAACATAGTGCACAAGCAGCTTTAATGAACTGATAAAGAACATTAATGAACATTCATTATGAATTTCCCTTTGCTGGGAATGACATCCTCAGAGGAGATCTTAACGTTTCAAATTACTTTCCTTTTAAAGAAAAGAAATGTGGATATTTCAAAAAATGCCAGTACATAAGATAGGAGTGAAAACAAAATATAGATTAAGTTTTTTATTGAGACCAGGTATAAGCTGCATTGGCATCTAAAACCATCTGCTTTTGTCAGGTTTCATGTGAGACATCTTCAGAGACCATTTTGCCAAAAGTCTTCCACATTTATAGAAAGTTGTCATCTCCTAGTTTGTGGATTGGTATCTGGTGTGGATTTCATGACTGTCTATTTTCCACTGAACTTTTAGCTGTTCCTAGAAAATTCTGTGCATTAAATTCTATCTTAAATGTTAGTGGAAAAAGATGTGTTTCTTCTTGCCTATCACAGAAGCAATGTTAAGTAGAACTTCACTGCAGCAAATAAAGTCATAAGTTCAGGCAACTGTAAACTTTCTCAATTAATGGTTTGGTTATGAGTACATAAAACAAAAAAAAAAAGGAAAAATATTTGAAGTTAGGAGTTATATATTATTCCTCTTGATTATCATTTCACTTTTGAAAAATGACTATATGCATGTTATATTTTATTCAAATCACATTCATAATCCAAAATAAAAAGCTTCTAAAGTATCTATTATTTATCATGGTTCATTTTCACTGATGACACAGTCATAAGTAGACTAATCTCTTTTCACAATCATAAAATACAGTGATGGGTTCCATGTTATTTCTAGTAATTGACTAAATTCTCCCTAGAACAGTGATAAAGAGCTAGATGAACGATACCGTAGCTATATGCTGGTTCCTTTTCACAGAAAGTTGAAATGCCATGTGCATCATAGAAATCACAATCCCATTGCAGAAACATTGAAGGTCAGATGCATAAAATCACATTTATCTGCAGAGGAATTGGAGGAACAAAACTATTCCTTCAACTACAATGTGTTTTTTTATCTCTAATTCATAGGTATTGGAATAAGATGAAAGCTGTACTAATCATTGCCCTGAATTTGCTTTGCATACAGAATAACTTAGCTTCTTCTAGTTTTACTAATACTACTAAAAACTATAGATACTCATACAACACAATGTGCTCAAAATCGTGTTGTGAGCAAAAAGGAAACTTACATGCATAAACCCAAGAATTTAGTTTTTGTTTAATTGATCTACTCAAGCGATAATTACTAGTCCACATTTAAATTACTGGAAAAAATAAAGAAGTGGAATGGAGAAGTCTCAGTAATGGCAATCCAGTTAAGTCTGTTACATATAGACTTGGCAGGCCCTGGTGTTGTGCTCATGCTGCTGCTGCCTTTCTGGGTCCTAAGGGCACGGATTGCAGTCTGCTCTGTGTGTGTGTGTGTGTGTGCATGTTGGGGGAGGAGGAGCAGTGTGCTGCAGCTCCTTTGAAGGCTGGAATGTGGTGTTGGCTTTTTTGCTCTTCTACTTAATTTGTGGTTATTGTTTATAATTGCTAACTTACTCTTTGTTCTCTTTATTACACCTAAAACTGCTTTTTTTTTCCTTTCCCTAGCTCTATTTCTTTAACTGACCACCAATAAGTTCCCTGTCCTTGGGGTCTCCAGTGTCAGGTGGGTCTCCATCTACTCTCATCTCACACCTGTAGTTCCGCAGTGTTCTCATAGGACTGTATTTCTGTTTGCAAACATTACCATATTGTAATCATATCTCACTTTACACACAATAGCTGCTTGTTATTATCATTGCAATGTAAAAAGTTAAGCAGAAATAGAAGTATAGTCATATGATCATTAAAAAAACCCCAACCAAACAACCAAATATCTGGTAGAGTTAAGCCAAGTAAAAACAAAGCTTCTGACACATAAGTTCAGACAGAGCAAGCCTGACAAGTCTTAGTCCTGAGGCCATGCATGTTCAGTAGCCTGAGACCTGTTGCAGTGCTCCTGGGCTGCAGGGTCACAGCCTCGACAGAGACTTTCTAATTTGTCTCAAGATTAAAAGACTTAATTTGAGAAGAATCTGATCAAAAGTAAGTTCACAGAAATAATGGGGTTAATATGCAATTTGTCTAGTTTTGTGAAATTATTTTTCTTTTTTTTTTCTCACTTATTACTTTTCCATTTGATTCTTACACATCTTTGTACATTTTCTTTATACATAAGGACTTCTAAAGCATTACAACTATTTAAAAAGCAGTTTGCATTTGTGCTAGAAAATCTAAGCAACCAAATATCTTTACCAGGTTCTTTATGAGATCCTTAAATAACTCTGACTTACACTGCAGTCATCAGATTCTGGCTTGTTCACTTCTTGATGAGCTTTGATTTGTCCAGCAGCATTTCTGCCAGGGTCTTGCACCAGAACTCTGATAGGGAGAGTGCATAGCAGTGAGAAAAGCCTCTGGTACTGGCATTCCATTAGTATTTAATCCTAATTGGTACACTTTTGTGAATGAGATTGCCAATGTGAAGATGAATCACATCTCTGAAAAAATACTGTGCTTCTCAGGGGCCACAGAGGATCCTCAACTGAAATGTGATTTCTTGAGCGTTTCAATTGATTGGGAGATTTCAGTGGAAACAGCACAGCTGACAATGTGCAAATAGTCCATGATAAATTTGAGGCCATATTCTAGGCTTCTTCAAAGACAGTGACTGTGTTCAAAAACTTCATAGGATTATAGGATAATTCAAAATGGAAATCTTCTCAGGAGGGCTGTAGAATGAGCAGGGCCACCTGTGAGGTCAGACTAGGTTATTTAGGGTTATTTAATCCACTGGGGTCATGAAAACCTCTAGTGCTGGTTTCCTGGGCAGCCTTTTCCCCCACCCAGTTTCCCCTTGTATCCAGTCTCCAGCTGTCAAAGGTTTTCCTTCTATCCAGACATGTTCTTTCTTGCTTCATTTTCCATGATCTCTCATCCTCTCAGCATGCACTACTGTGAGGACTCTGCTCTGTCTCCTTAATAACATCCTGCTAACTCTTTAAATGTTTATAAGAAATTGATTTTAAAAGCTTTTACACTCATAATGATAGAGGATAAAATTTTAATTTCAGTGTAGAAATTAACAGCATAAGGATGTATATGATGATGATGATTTTTTTTTTTCCCACAAAACTGCAAATTAATCTGTGGTCTTAGGTAGATTTTTCTATTTGCCTGGGGAAAAAAAAAAAAAAGTTCTACCCTGACAGGAACATTCTTACTTTTTTGTCAAGCTAAATTTAACATCTGTGGTTCAGCTTTTTTATCTAATGGACACACACTAGACAGACTGGCTTCTTAATAATACCATCATTTAAGAAAATGCAATCTTTTATGTAGTGTATATTTTGAATTTGGAAGGGCCAGATCAATAATATAATAACTGTTCCCTTTTAATTCCACCTAGAAGGTCCTGACTATCTACCACAAAGTGTCATCAGCCACACATATTGTTTTTTGTCTTTGGCACCATGCCTGCAATCTTGCAATGCAACATGTCAAGAAGAATTTTGCCCTGAATTGTGGAACAAATTAGAGGTAGACAGGCATTTAAAAATAGATTTGATTTGCTGTATTTTGCAAGCTTTCTGAGGCAAAGTGATAAACCATAGCAGCTTGAAGTAATGTGATGAGAGCACTTTTATCACTCTGCATATGCTTAACAATGTTTCACTGTCATGCTGCCCTTAAAAAGTATTTGCAAAACAGAAAAAAACTATTAGTTTGATACAGATTTGTAATATCAGAAATGTTGAATCATGGATCCCAATAATCTATGTGTATAAAGGCATTACATGTTGAATGAATTAATTGTGTATTTCCTGGAAATTTCCACAGGTTGCTATTTTTTCCCACTGAGACCTATATGAAAAGTTTAAAAGATATGTATTGGACTGGGCTTTGTTGAACATTATGAGGTTTTTTACCTTTTTTGCACAGCTAAACCAATTTTAAAAAAACAAATTCTTTATTTAAACAGTGTTTACTGAACTTTCCTTTTTCCATCTTGTAGTGTAAGATTTAAGTTTTGATGGAGAGTTTTGATAGCAAAACCGATAAGAAGGAAAATAGGATGTAACTTGATGAGTGAAAGGAAAACAACATTTAAACTAGACTTTATTCTCCAAGACCAAAGTGCTTAACATTGGACTTTTTTTAGGAACACTAAATATGTATGAGGCAGAGATGAAAAGACACAATAAAATTATATAGAAAGAAATCTTGAGATTAATTAATTGAACATACAAAGCTTCATAGACACAAAGATTCATACTTCAGCATAACCAATGCTAATAATTTATATAAAAAAGAAATCCCACCCAAAGTGGGTTCAAGTCTGCATTTTTGGATAGGCATTAGAAATGAATAATGCATCATAGTTGAGTCTTTTCAAAAGGGAGACTCCATAAATTGAATACTTTCTATTTTTCAGAGCTGAAAAATATGCAATATAATTGAAATCATAGAGGTCCTTTACGTTTTTCAGCACAGGAGTAAATTTATTAATTATGAGCTGGTAGCAACAGACAGTTTCCTTTGAGATATGATGAAACTACATGAAGGAAACAAAACCTCCATGTAAAAATGCCAGAAAATACAATAAGCCCTTATCTGATCAAAACAGGATTGGCAACTTTTATTTTTGGGGTGGGAGAAATATATGATAATTGCTTCTTAAGAATAAATCCACATACAACCTTCACAGAGCAGGATTGTGGAGTTTTTGATAATCTCACAGGGGGATTATTGAAAATCCCAGTAGATTGAAAAAATTAGGCCTCCTCAAAGGTGTTGTGAGAGAAGAAAGAAAAAGTCCTTTATCCCAAGGAGAAAGAAAGAAAGAATGGTTGCAACAAAAGTGTGTTGCTAGAGGATATGATTTAAAAAGATGTCTTTCAAAGTCTAAAAAAATATTAACATAAAAAAAAATCAGATATATGCTTCTCTGGTTCAAAACAGTGCATCCTAATGTTTTCAATTTCTAGTTATTAATGAAAAATTAAACCTTGGAACAGTATCAATTATGTATAAATTTCCTAAGTTTCAAACATACTTGCATTTTGTGAGCTTTTCTTCACTATTCATCAGTTAAACTCAAATATACTTTGTCTTTATGAGAATTTTTGGTAGTTAACTTGCCTTCATTATTTCTTAGACTGTTACATTTTTTTTCCCTGTTACTACACACTGAAAGCTGGAATAAACCACAGGGCATTGACTGGAATCTGGGTAAACAGATATAAACTGGGATGGCAAAGGAAACTATTTCTTCCACATCTTCCCTAATAAAACAGGGAAGTTCTAAGGGAATTCTTATTCAGGGAATACCATTGCACAGTTGCTGTTTTTTCCAACTTCGTGCTCTAGAGATAATAAGCACACGTGAGCCTGTAAGGATGGCTAGATCTTTTATTCTGTTGAATTCCTTTTCTCAATCAGAAATGTCCTTATAGCTGCTTCATTGCAAAAGTCAGGGAGTCCTTTTGCTTTCTCTCAGCATTCAGACTGCCACACTTCCTAGTTGAGAGCATGTTGTAACCTCTGACATGTACAGAGATTCTCACTTCATTTGGCTTGTTGAATAATTCCTTGCCATACGCCGAAGCTTTAGCAGAAGCTGAAGGAAGTTGGAATGTTCTTTGAGGAGACAGGAGGTGCTGGAAGGAATGCCCTCAGTGATGACTGAGCAGTGCACTGGTTGTTGATCAGTTTCTAAAATAATTTAGCCACTTGTTCTGTAACAACTTGTTTAAGCCTTTACCTTCATAGGAGAGTTCAGAGATATTAAATCAATTGATTCCTTCACTGATCACATCATTAAATATGTACATTTTCAGTCCTTCTTAATATATTTAAAGTGTGCAAGATACAAATGTAGAGCTGAAAATGAATGAGTACTAATAACTGTGAGGAATTACTATGTTTTAATAATCTGAAAGGAGCACAGGCTGTGCTGGTGAAGTCCATTTCAAAGAAGACTGTCTTGCACAGATAACACTCCATGAGCAGATCTTTAGAGGTTTCTAATTAAGTCATTTTCTAACCTTGATAAAAATATTGGATTCTTCAATCACCGCCAGTGTTTCTTTTTCATTGAGGGGTGCATAAATATAATCTCAGATTTCTGTGAATGCATTTAGGCATTTGCTATTTCCTACAAATAACCTGTGGCTAAAACTGCAAATGCCCCTTGTTTGGTCTCAAGGTTATGTATTATCAGGTTGCTAGGGAGAAATAAAAAGGAAAACAGCAAAAGCACAATGGTATTGCTCTCAGAAAGCTGTCATTCATTCTCCTTGAAAAAGCAATGCCAATATACTTGAAAATCAATGGTTTGGGATTTTTTTCCCTTTTTAAAATCATTGAGAAGGGTTGACTATGAGATTGTAAACTGGTTGGAGGAACTATTCACACATTCATCACATTCTTGTCTGGTACTAATAGGCCCTAGAGAAGCAGTAAGCAAATCTATGAATGTTTGATGTCAGTGCTCTTGAAATGAATCAGAACTTTGATCGAAACACTGAGTCTTTAACAGGGATTAATATTAAAGCGACATGCTGAGGGAAAGTTTTATGATTTCTCTAGCCATCATACAATATGGCCAGTATTTAAATATATGCACTAATGACAGTACAAGCAGTTAATATATCAATGAGGTCAAATTATAGCTATGGGTTTCCCTAAGACTTAGCCTTACCCTGCAGTACCGAATGCTTCCTGATGCTGAGGACAGGCTTCTGACTTCTCTTACCTGCAGTTCCTGACACTGCTTGACTGGTTGGGAGCTTTCAGCAGAGTCAAGATGTTCTTAGGCCAAATCCTCAAGTGCTGCTTCCTAGGATAGTCTGGCTGCTTTCCATTTCATTCACTAAGGAGATGTGAATGTAATCCATTCTGTAATGATGTTTTTGAAGTCCTTCTAGAGCTAGCTCGTTGGTCTGTCCCAAGATACACAACCATCAGCTAATCTTGTTTTGATGTCGTAGTTCCTATGACTTCACCAAGTTGGTAGGGATAAAACTTTTTTTGTTTCAGTCCAAAGATGATATCCCCTTCCTCTTCTTCATACTTTTTTCATTAGCTATGAGAAGCTTTGAGTTACTAACACCTGAAAAATTAGCCCCTGAAGAGCATAGACATCCTGCCCCTTCATTCAGTAACAGGAGAAAGCTGGGACAGTTCCAGCCCCCCTACACTGGAGGAGACCACCAGTGGAACCAATTCCAGCATGCAAGGAGGGGGTTCTTCCACTTTAGACTCTGAAAACTAGATCTCTGAATGTAAAAATAATTTAGCTCTCTATATCATTAGATATCATAATTAGAAGTAGCAAAGTTTTCCAAGATTTCTATTCAAATATGCCTTGATTCTTTTGCTTGGAAACAAGTTATAGGAATCAGTGTTACCTTTTTTTAAATTGTATTGTTTATTTTTTCTTCTCATAACTGAGCCCAGTGACTGAGAGGTTAATTAATGTTAATTCTGATGAGCTTTCTTTGATATAGGTACCTGTCCACTAAGAAAGAGATTGATGCCACCACATTATCTCATGTACTTCCCAGAAGAACTTACCAGATGATGAAGTCTGAGTTGCTACTCACCTGTGAGGCAAACACAAAGATAGTAAAAATATTCATACAAAAATTGCAGCACTTCACCAGGGACCCTCTGCCTTCTTTTCTACTCTTTATAGCAGATGAGTTTACATGAGGTTTTTCACCATCCTACATTTCCTGCAGTTGCATGTCAACTTTGTGGTTTTGCTACTCAAGAAAGGGGCAAATGTTTCTTTCTCACAAGTGAGCATATCAACCTACTTGAAATTTTTTCTACGACAGCAGGCTGTGGAATTTATGCACAGGACTTAGCAACAGCTCTGTTTTCTTAAGTTATTTTTACTACTAGCTGTACTGATTATTGCCTGGGTTTTTTATAGTGTATATAAAATAACTTACTTTTTGTCAAGTCATTGTCACTTCTAAAGCATCCAATGTAGTAAAATGTAAGTGCTGTATTTCTTGTGGATTTACAGAGTTTCAGCCTCTCTACCTTTGGTATAAGTCAACAAGGACTTCTTGCCTGGGATGTGGTTTTAAAAGAGTGGATTATTCTTTTGAAAAGCTTTGATCACTGCAGTCATATTGTTGAACCTTTTATCTTGCTGGTACATTGATTTTAGCCAAAGATTGCCTTTCATGAAACTCTGAACTTTAAAAGCACCTCAGTTTCAAGGAAAAATATTCTGTGAAACATCTGAAGGCTCAGGTTTGATCTTTTTACGTGCATATTACTTCTGACTTATTTTCTGTGGGACGGTTGTATAATGCTTGTGCTTCTAAAATGTGAATTATTCACTACCAGTATGGAAAAAATGGTGTGAATTTAAAAGTGTATGTAAATAATCACATACTTCTGACTTTCAGTTGTGAAAGCTTTTTTTGCTAATTAGTTATTTGGGCAAACCATCTGTGTCTTGATGTTTTTATAGATATTGAAACACATAATTCAAGGGGTGAATATGTGTCATATGTTTTATGTTTTTCAATTTAATTCTTTTTTAATGTCTATTTTATTTGATATTCTCTAGAAGTTTCTCAGCTGGATTACATAAAACAGTTTATATAGTTTTTAAAATGTGTTAAAAGAAATGCAAGAAAATCTGTTTGCCTGGAAAGCAGGACAAAGAAAGATTTGGGGTGTGTATTACAAACATTATTACTATACTGCATAATTTCTAGGAAAAGTGGGATATTAACTAAATAGACATAAGATAGGAAAGTATATTTGAATTCTGAGACTCCACTCTACTCTTGTGTGAGTTCTGAGTTTGCAGCACTAAATTTCATGCCACTGGTACTGTCTAACAATTAGTCTTATTATGTAAATTCCAGCAGAGCATAACACGGCAGGAGAAAGACTTCACATTAATTTTTCTCTCCAAACAAAATAAGTCTGAACCAAGTTGTTCTGCAAAGGCACTGCAAGATTGCAACTACAAGATGAGGTCTGGCAACCTCATTTGAACAGCCAGCAAGGAAAGAAAATATCTGTGTTTAAGTAGGCAGTGCTCTAAGTCAAGGTCAGTAAGTTCTCACAGAGCACTCCTGTACTGACATTTATGTTCCCTCTAAAAGCTGTATCTCAGAAGTCTTCATTTTAGGAAATATTCCCAAATGGTAGCTGAATGTGAGAAGTATATATAGAGTTTTGTGGAGCACTGGAGCTTTGCAGCCTATACCAAAGCATGTCTTGATTTAATATTTATGTATAAATTCATATTCTTGAGATTTTCTTTTCTAAGAGCATCTTAAATCTTTTATATTTTCTCATGTCTAGAATTAAAGGAAAAGGATACAATATTACTTTACATTTCAATTGTCTAAGGTTCCCTTAGTAATGCTGGACATAAACTGAACAGAGGAAAAAATAAAACTTTATGCCACATTCTAAGTCTTGCTGTGAAGCTGTGTCAGTTTCTTCATTAGAATTAATATGTAGGGATTAAGATAAATTTTCCTTGTCTTAATTGGATAAGAATCTATTAAAAGATGCATGATTCCAAAGACAGTTGAGACATTGATTTCTTCCATTATCTTTCAACAGTCTGTGGGACTAAAATTTGGGTAGCTATTGAAAGGAGGTGGATTATCTACCTTGTAACTGTAAAAGAAAAAAATAAATTAAATGCAACCAAAGATGTTTTTTTTTTAAATTTACAACTGATAGTCTCCTTTTTTTTGGTGAAACAGTAAAAATCAGTTTTAATTAATTTCTGAAGCCTGTAGTAGCCTTGAGTGTTCCCACCCAAATAGCTCTTTGAAAAGTGGCTCTCACAATTACAAGACCCTCCTTACAGACCAAAATATTGTTTGTTTTGTATGTTCATTTCACTATAATTTGATCTTCCAATCTCACACTCTGTGGAGTTAAAGTTTCAAAAGCAGTACTTGCTTCTCTAACTCCTTATTTATCTTTGAGTACACTGATTTGCTTTCTACATTTAAACATCAGGCTGAATAAACCTGTTTTTGTCAGGAGATATTCCAGTATTCACTAGTGTTTTTCTGGGGCTTTTTGGTTTGTCTATGTTCTTCATTCATTTTACATTCATATCTTCATGTTTGTTTTCTGTTGATTGTATTGGTAACAAATTCCTTAATTTCTGCAAATATGAAGTGTAGATTAGTTTGTCAGATTATTTTTTAGGCATTAGCTGTTTAACAAAATAAAGCCTTTTAACTCTCTCTGTGAAACTCCATGAACATATGAAATCTCTGGCAAGCTCATGTTAAACAATTTTCATGTTGTGGGATTTTGCCTGTTAACTGTGCCAGCATTTAATTTCTTCTTAGTTATAGAATCACAGAGTATTTTGAGTTGGTATCATCAAGTCCAACTGTAAAGTGAATGGGCCACATGGGGATCAAACCCTGCTCCTTGGTGTTTGTTATCAGCACCATGTGCTAACCAACAGAGCTAAATATTGTCTGGTCCTAAAGACAGCCACGTTTAGCTGAGGTGCACTAAATGTAGGAATCAAGCCAGTCTTGTAAGCACACTCAGTTATGTGAACAGTAGAGATATGAACGATTTTCGATAGAGATTAATCTCACTTCTATAGCCCCATATCTTGAGATGGGTGGGATAGCATTCCTGGAGATGCTATCATGGGTGCACCTCTTGTGATGGAAGCAACAGGTATTCTATGTTTGGGTTGTGTGGCCTAATCCACATTCAATTTACAGAGCCAAATTCCTAATTTCCAGAACTATAAGATAGGTGACTCCTATAGAGCTTTAATAGTTATTTTTCTCTGCTTAGCTTAGCAAAATAATGTATTCAGTAACCATCAGCCTAAAGTGTTACATGGTCAATCTTTCCCCACAATAATTCATAGTCAGTGTGCAGATAAACAAGAATGTTAAAAAAGAGTTCTAAAGTGTAACAAAAATGTTGAAAGTTACAAAATAAAAAAATCTTTACTGTAGATACTATAGAACTGTACTCAGATTCAAAATGCTGATGCCAGGCTTGGAGAAAGATGTGAAGCAGCCAGGTGTAATGAAGTGAAGGCAATGTTTTGCTGCTTTTTTGATGCCTGTATTTGTTAGTAGTGAAACATAATGATTCATTCTAGTCAGAATTTCTCACTCTAATTCTCTTAGCAGTAATTCCAAATATGTTAGATTTTGTTGTTTGGCAACTCCTGAATACTCAGTATTTCCCTTGTTACTGGACACAAGTTTATGGGGCAGGGAGAAGCTAAAAAGGCTATAGAGCATTTTTATTATTGCTCAGCAGAGTGCGTGTGACTAAAAGATGTGAGTGCTGTGCTTTCTCACTAACCTCAACCTCAGCCTGATTCATCCAGACTGTGGCCTTTTCACCTTCATAAAATATTTGTAACTCATTTTATTGTGTAGTCAAGATTTCTAGGCCAGTTATTTCCAGGAAAGCACATTTTAAGTAAGAATCCAGAACGCACTGTCAGAACATAAGCTCCCCATACCCTAAACCCACCCATCTGATTCTGCTGCTGCTGAAAGTCTGAAGCAGTTGGAAACTGGACACCTATGGATAACTGAGTGAGGCTAATTCCCCAGCTGCTCAGGAGCCAGCTCCTGATGCACTGCTGAACAGCTCTCCTGCTGATCATGGTGAATAGGGCATCCCCTTACACATCTGGGAATACACCTGCCCTCCATGCTGTTTCCCAAACAGCTGGATGGGGTGGAGGAGACCAGAGCCATGGTGAAGGGAAGCTCATAGCCACAGCCGTCCTGTTTCCACTCATCTACTTAACACTAATTGCAAACATGTCCTTTTTTTTACACCTTAAGAACAGGGAGGGTTTTTCAAAAGACTCCTTTTCAAGGAGGTATGAGGGAATTTTAGGTGTGAATTCTTAAAAAGCTTTTTGTAATTTTATTGACAGCACACTCCTGGAACATCTTTGAAAATACAGCTATATTCTCTTCATGCATAACTAGAGAATCAATTTTTGAAACAAGGATGTTTTAGGTGGGAAATGGGGGCTCAAAGAGTTTTCTCCTTAATTTTAAAAAAATTTTAAGGATTTTATGTTCAAAAAATAATTCTACAACAGTCATTAGCACACTATACTGTTTATATTTAGGCTTTCTGAAGGTTTTAAAACTCTTTGATATGAAGGTTATATTGTAATTGACTGTGTATGCATGGTATATACTGAAAGAAATTCTAACTCTGCCTACAAAGGAGTTGCATTTTTAAGCATTTCTTGCATGAGTGAGCTAGGACTGTGATGTTATTCAGAGTCACACTACTTTATTTAAACTCAGATACCAAATCAATGAAATCTCCATCACAATTCTAAGCAAATCTTGAACCCAGACAAGTAACAAGACTAAAGTCCAGTAAGAAAATACCCTAAGTGGAAAAGTTCTACTGCTATTGAAATGTTAACAGTAGGAAGAGTTACAGATCATGAATTTGTTTGTCTTGACAAGCAACTGCTGCCAGTAAAAACAAGACAGAAAAGCAGTGCTTTGACTGACTGAAGCTGACCTCTGTCAGTTACTTTGTCAGAGAAAAAATGGCAAGATGTCTCTGTGATCATGAATAGGCCCATAAATACTCAAATCTCCACCTTGCATTTCGGAATACTCAGATTTCAAACACATACAAATTAGTTTGGTAAAACTGAGTTGTGCTGATTTGTTGGCAAAGGAGTTGATTACTATATTATGCAAAACCACTAGAGCAAATGTATGTGAATATTTCTGGAGTTCCTCAAAAGGTTAAGCAGCTGGGAGACAAGTCTGAATTTGTGCACAGTGTACAGTCTCAACTCTGTGCACAGATTTATGCCTCTGTAGGGTGCAAGGCATCAGGTCTGCATACAGCTGCATTGTTGTCTGGCTGTGGGAACACCTCCCCAGTCATCTGCTGCTTCAGCAGAGTTCATCAAAGCTGTTATTTCTATGTATGAGGAAGGGAGGAAAAGCAAAGCTGAAAGCAATGGGAAGCCTGTCACTGGGTTTGTCTGCATCCCATCATCCGTGTGAACTCAGTGTACCAAGAGTCCCAGGGAAGTGGGCAAGGAGGCTTTTTACCTCTCCACAGAGGGTGCTACTGCCTGCAGGAGAGGTTGAACTACTGAGGAGGGGATTAACCCTCACAGTGTGAGGATACTTGGATCAGAATGGCAGCAGGTTAGGCTATGATCAGGTATGTGGGGAGTGAATGAGTCTCTTTGCCAGAGTACAAAAGGAAAATTTGTTTGGAAGGTTACAAGAGTTTTGCAGTTTTAAAAACCTAAAAATATAACTATTATTCACCACTAAAGAAACTCTGTTCAGAGTAAAGGTTGTCTTATTTTGAGAGTTCATAACACACCAGTGAGGTGATTAATGTGTAGTTTTTGGCAGGATACGAAGGGCTTTGAGTTTTAACAATTTGCAAAGAAAATCTGATGTGCTAAACCAGTCCTGAAATACAAGTCAATGTAGATGGTCTTTAACAACACAGTATGACTTTTAGACATTTATTTTTAAATACATCACTGCAGTACAAGTGGCTCTTAATGGCATTTTTATTCTGAAAACTGCCTACTGACTTATGCATATGCAGGCATATATGTTTACAAAAAAACTCCCAACAGACTAAGCAGCTACCTCCTTATACTATGGGAAAAAGAAGAAAGGTATAAGAATATGCTGATACTATAGAAGAGAGGTTTAGGAACTACATTTGTTAACAGCTTTACTGAATTTTAACTGTATGGAGTAAGACTTCCCAAATAAATTTTAGTTTTCTATCAAGCCTTCTAGAACATTAGTATTGTGTCTTAAATAAATAGAGGTATAATCTGATTCAGCAATCGATTTTGCAGTGCTAAAAGTACAAACAAAAACCAAAGGAAGAAAAGATCCCCAAACTTGTTGTTTCTTTTGCTACAAATACCAAATAGAAAAAAAATGCTTAATGAAATTTGAAATAAATTACGACATTTCTGAAAATCAGATCCAAAAAAGTGTGTACATATGCTAGCTGTAAGTGAACCATATACATACTAAGTGCTTACTAGTTACACATACATACATATATTACTGTAAATAGTAGATGTTACGGTACAATCTTGCTTTTCTGAAACTGGGTTGGAACCTTACATTTGGAATTAATGCAAACCCCCCCCCAAATCAAGGAGTCTTGTTAAACAGATGTCACCTTCAAAAAGTAAGTCTTACAGAGATCCTTTGCTATATCTTCGTCAGTTTCTGTATTAATTCAGGAAGACTACTGTGGAGATTATAAGAAATGAAGAAGCACGCTCAGGTCATGCATATTCTGGTTTCTGCCTTGATGAATGCAGTGCTGATTGCTTCCTAAAGATGCAGCAATTCATGTGTTACCACTTTCCAATGTACAAAGGCACTTAAAAGGGAGCCAAGAAAAGTCTGGAAAAACCTGGAACTCATTGATAAGGACCATCATTGCATTGAAATTACTTTTCATAATAAACTGTCCATATCTGTCTGCCTAGCTGTTATAAGCAGTTCATCTCTTAAGAACAAAGGTTGTTATAATTTTAATTTGATCAAATTAATAATATTTATTGTGTTACATAATCTTATATGGTAAAAACCAACACAGAATAGCATATATCTAAGATGTTCCCCATCTGCTTACCTAAAAATATCACCTGTGTATTTTTGTATGAGAAACAATGTCAGCAGAAGAGTGATTGGCAAGTGATTGGTAGGCAAAGGATATGGTAATTGAAGAATAGAAAATGGAAAAAAATGTCTCTGAGAAAGACTGAGAGCAAATGCACAAAGAGTGGAGAGGGAGCACACTTATCTCTGAGGATGAGAGGAATAGATGTATAGGTATATGGATACTTAAAATCATAAAAAAATTACACACATGTTCATAAGGAGAAACAAAATCTTCCCTTTCAGTCTTTATTCTTTTCTTCAGAATTTTCTTCTGTTTATTGTTTTCTTTCCCAGTCATAATAGCTAAGAAAATGAAGAGGGTAAAAAACCCAATATCGATATTCATTTAGATGTAAGCATTTTGTTTCCATGAAAAATGCAGTAGATGTATCAATAAACATGCTGAAGGTTGTAAGGATTATGAAGAAAATTTTATAAGTAACTTGATTTTGAATGAAGTTTAAGATCTAGAAATCAATGTAACCCCTTGTTCAAAAATAATCAAAATAAGCATACTGGAACTTCCAATATTTGACCTGTAGGCTTATTTTCAGAAATAATGAGTTGAGTTTTGCCAGCTTTCATTTAATTTTCCTGGCACTCATTACAGAACTGCATTTGATAGAAGAATACAGATGGAAAGAGAGAAAGGACAGACAGAAAAATCATAAAAATCCTAGAATAGATCTCAAAATGGAATAATCATGTGCTTTTATTAAACTAAATATTATCTTACTTGATGTACCAGGTCAAGTTCTACCTTCACATATATGTTGATAGTCTATGATTCTAGTAGGAGGGAGAAGTAATGTAAGAGATGAGAAGATGAGGAAGAAGTTTTTGTCAGATACAGCTGGTTTCATGAAATAGAAGCTATGTGTCTGAACAGAAGATTAATTTTATGAGTGACATCTACCTGGGGCTGTTTTGTCTGACATGACAGAAACTGTAGAAGGAGATGTGTGAGAAGATAGGACTGAAACATGAGGCCATGTAAATGTCATAGTGATTATGCATCACACATTCCGTCATGGGAAATTAAAAGGTTAATGTCAATCCCTGTTTTCTAAAACAATACACTTCCCAATTTTTAAATGTTTCGTCAGCAAAGTGAAAAAAATGTCTAGGGGAACATGGGAGAAAACAATAAACCCTTCTAACATCTGTTCTGGTTTTTACTCATGAAATAAGCTCAGGAAGATGAAACGGATTTGAGATTGTTTGCTGGGTGTGCTCTGCTACAGCTCAACCTCAAGGGCACAGTAAACTTAGAACAAGTGCTTAGAAACAGATCAAAGATCCAATGAATTATTTTGCATTTTTAACCTCTGACCAAAACACCATATCCTGAATACTGTTGCTGTTAATTGGAGAGCTTAAAAGATAAGTAGCATACAGGGACAACCATTGCCATAGGAAAGTAAAACTCTGTGATTAATTATGGCATATTCCCTTGTCTATTCAATATGTTTATGTAAAACTTTTTTTTATTCTTTCAGCAATCATATTAGAACTTTTCCCCTATTGAGTAATATTTAAATTAATGCACATGCAAATTTAAAAGGTGAGAATGTGCATAAATTTCTGTTGAGTTTATTGCTACCTACCTAAAAAAATTGAACACAAATCTCAGTGAAAGTTGTTCACTTACATTTTTCACAGTTTAGTGGCAAAAGTTAAATTTATTTTGAAATCTAGGTCTATTTTGAATAGAGCAATACTTAATCAACTCCATTTTCAATTTAAACCGGTCTATAACCCAGTATTTCTTTAAAGTTCATTGAAAAGTCAATGTGTTCTTTTCAATCTCTTGAATAATAAGTAACTCTGAATCAAGTTTGCTGTCTGTTAACTGTTGATGATCAAATGATTTGTATAAATTGATACAAAATATTTTGAATTATATGTGTTCAGTTTGATGACGTTTTTTGTTATTTTTTTGGTGACTAGTTACCAAAACATGTGAAATTCTTTCTAATGGTATAACAAACTTAACAGAACAGGATAAAAAGTGCTACTGAATTTTAATTCCATAAACTGAAATTGAAATTCATATCAGTTCAGCACATTTCAACAACCAAGTACAACTGAATAGTGGATAAATGTTTTTATTTGCATGCATAATGGCTTCCTTAAACAATAACAGTAATGCTACTTTATACATATGAAAATCCTAGGATATTCATTTGATTGAAGTAAACAGGCTTTTGTAATTTAAATTAATAACCTTAAATCCTGTATTTTGTATATTGACAAGTCTGTGTCTCTGACCAGATTGCTCTTCCTTCTATTGGTCCAATCATATGCTCAGTGAAGTGGAACTAAGAACTTGAAATTCACTCAAAATTGCAGGATGCATTTTTAAGCATTTACTTGGTAGTAAGAAAGTGTTATGATCTACAAAAATGTACATTTTACCCTATTGCTAGATTTAAAGAGAAATACACAAAAGTAGAAGACTATTCTTTTTAAAGCTAATTGTGGTCTTTGTTGTTTTTATTAAAAGGAAAGCCTTTTGTTTGTCACACCTGGATGTAAGATCCACAGCTTTAGATTCAGAAGAGATTCTGGTCATTTTTAGCATCAAAATATGACTTCTATGTCTATATTTTTCTTCTCCTAACCTTTTGATCTTACTTTTTTACTGGATATGGTAATGGACATTTATATGTCTTAGTTTGGTCTTTCATGGCAAATATAACAATTTTAGAATTTGCAGCCACATTGTTTAACAAAAAAAGACTAATACTCAGAGACTGACCTTTATTAATTACCTGTAATTCATCAGCTGGCACCTTAGGGTTTGGTTTGTTGGTTTGGGTAGGTTTTTTTTAATGAAAAAATCCTTCTTAACATAATCAGTAGCAATTAAAAGAATTACATATGGCATTTTCCTTTTTTTAGCATAAGGTCAAGAAAAAAAAGTGATGCCATTTCATTAAAATTTAAATATGTCAACTGAAATTTAGATAACTGAGTATTAATGATTTAATTAACAGGATGAAACCTTCCTAAAAGCAAAGAGAAGATTCAATAATACCAGTCTGAGCACAGGTAATAACCGATTTAAATGGAGAAATACTGTCTTCAGTGAGAAAGTCTTTTCATAAAATCATGAGCTTGAATATATAATGGTTTATCTTTAGTGAATATATTCATGGGAAAATAAAAGGCTGAATAAAATTGAAAGAAAGCTATCAGCTGTATCACAATTTCAGGTTAGGCAATTTAGATTTACTTCAACAGTTTTTCTAAACAAAGCTTTGATATGTTTCATGAAAGAAAAGTGCAATTTGCTATTAAATTGGTCTATTTACATAAGTTTTGAGAGGAATAACTGTTCTCAGTAAAAAAGTAAGCACTTGTACTCTATATAGCTCTGAACATTAATGATTATGTGCCAAATACATCTAGCAAATACATTTATCTTCTGTAATTCCAATAGAGTTGCTGTTGCTGAACTCAAAGATGAATTTAGTTCTGTGTGCTTCAAGACTAATGACTAAAGCTACAGGAGATGCCAGTCCTCAAACACCAGTAATAAGCATATAAATTTAATATGCAGATCTTCAAAACATTTGTTCATTGGTCCTTTAATTCTGGAGTCACCCACAGCAGACAGGCAAAGATTTTAGACTTTTTGCTGACATCTCTATGACTCCTTAAGCATTCACAGTCCTAATGGTCAGGTTGTACAACAGCACTTACCAATAGTTGTTCAAATGTGTAAACATTTTTACTCCACTTCAGTTTTAGACACATGCAATGGCTTTTAACAAAGTTTGGATCATTTTCTTAATTTAATCACTTGGAGCCATTGACAAAATCATGTCAGGATGGCTAAGAAGGAGGTTGTACACAGACTGAACCACTGCAGTTTTCCAGGTATCTGAACTAAAGCATAAAGCTCTAGACAAAGCTTTTCATAAAGCTTGTTTGCAGCCAGAAAGCTCTATGTCTAAAGCAACATTAGTGGGCAGAAACAAACAGAATGCAAATTTCTCTAGCTTTTAAGTACAACTTGTGACTCATTTAGGCTTCAAAATCATGAGACTGTTTATAATGTCATTAAGACATCAGTTGTCTACTAGAATCTCCAGGTAGTTTGGTACAACTGGCAACTTTCCTAGTGTTGTTACACTGAGTTTTGCCACTTTGAGCTATGCCACTATGTTCTTTCACATATGTATTGATCCACAGTTGAGTCCCTCTCATTTGCAAGTTTGATTTATTAGAATAGCAGACTTCACATAGCATCTTAGAAAAAATATAGTTGTGTTCATCTGGCATTGGACAGGAAGATGGATTACAAATTCCCATTGAAGTTTGTTTCATGTGTATTCTTTAGGTATCCTACAGCATTGCCCAGAGAAACTAGCTTCCCATGGCTTGGACAGGTACAATTGTAGCTGGGTTAAAAGTTGGCTGGATGGCCAGGCCCAGAAAGTGATGGTGAATGGAGTCACATCCAGATGGGAACCAGTCACTAGAGGTGCACCCCAGGGCAGAGTGTTAGGGCTAATCCTGTTAAATACCTTCACTGACTGTCTGGACAAGAGGATTGAGGGCACCCTCAGTCAGTTTTGGGTGACAGCAACTTGGGTGCTGCAGGGTAGCAAGGCACTGCAGAGGGACCTGGGCAGGCTTGATTGATGCCAGGACAATTGTATGAGGTTCAAAATGACAAAGTGCTGAGTCCTGCACTTGGATCACCATAACCCCAGGCAGGGTTACAGGCTGGGGCAGAGTGGTTGGAAATCTACCCAGTGGAAAAGGGCCTGGGGATGCTGGCAGACAGTTGCTGACCAGGAAGGCCAATGGCACCTGGCCTGTGCTAGCAATAGTGTGTCCAGCAGGACCAGGACAGTGATTGTCCCCCTGTACTCAGCACAGGTGAGGCCACATCTCAAATCCTGTGTCCAGTTCTTGACACCTCACCACAGGAAGGACATTGGGGTTCTGCAGTAAGTCCAGAGAAAGGCAATGAAGCTGGGAAAGGGTCTGGAGCAAACGTCCTTTGCGGAGCAGCTGAGGGAGCTGGCGGTGTTTAGTCTGGGAAAGGAAGGATCAGGGGAACCTTATTGCTCTCTGCAACTGCCTGAAAGGAGCTTTTGGACAGGCAGAGGTTGGTCTTTATTCCCACTTAACAGGTACCAGAACAAGAGGAAACACCCCATTGTGCTGTGGGAGGTTTACGCTGGAGACAGGGTTTCCTGGTGAGGATGGCAGTGCTAGGCTAGGGGATGGAGTTGATGATTTTATAGATCTTTTTCAACCTTAATGATTCTGTGGTTCTCTGTCTCTATTGTATGTACTTAGAACCGCCATGCCAGATTGGACCTCAGGAAAGATGTAGGTGAAGTACTTGTATTTCATGTAGTACCATGGGAGTTGCATCAACAAGAGAGGGTATGGGAGTCCAGATTATTCATTGCTTGAAAAACCTGGGTATTTCCTCTTGCAATATAGAATTATATGTTAAACATTATCTATTATACATTCTGGACATTTAATCTATCTTGTTGAATAGTAAAGAGCTGTTTGAAATTGGGCAGTCATATTATGCCACTTGTTTTTTGGAGTCCATTAATAAAATAAAATTAAAAGAAACAGAATTCTAGGGAATTCTTCTCACTTGCAGGACCACTGGATTAGCAAAGTCCTAAGTAAAGCTATGGATGAAGTGTTTTTAATGGAAATACAGAGGTCTATTTGGCCTATGGTGGTTTGAGGTTAGGCAGCCACAGGACATTAAGCAGTGGGGTGTGAGAGAAGACTGACAGGGAGCCTTCCAAAGTACCTCTTCAGTTACTTCAGCAATATTAATACCTTGAAGGCTGCTCTATTTAGATGAATCAAAGATCCTGTGGTATAGGCAAAAATACATTTTGAGCATTAGATCTCTCTTTCATAATTTTGAAAGATGATCATTGCTAAAGCAATAGCAAAAAAGTAATTTATTTATAGTGCCAGTGAAGAAGCCTATTCCTAGTCAGTCCTATGAAAATAAAATTAAGCCAGAACAGTGTTCAAACACAGAATTTTGATTTGGCTCTTGAGTATTATATTTAAACACACAGAGACTCAGAAAATACTTTTAAAAAATATTCATTAAAAAGATGTTCATAAAATAAAATATTCTCTCATATTAATTGCTGCACACCTACATTAGTCTAAAATAAAAATATATTTTTAGGTTTTGTATGGCTAATCCTTATGAAGTTACCACACAGCAGGATTTTGGCTCATGGCTATCGCTAGATTTTACTAGTAGATCTGCTGATAAATGCTGGTTCTTCTAGTGATGATGTCTTAATAGTAGCCACTGAAGTTATGTAAACTTCTTAGTCTTCTTTAATCAGCACTGAATAGAAAGAAAATTTTTAAATTAACAGTAAAGCTTTATTACATTTAAGTTAGGTCACCAAAAATTGCCATAGTCATGGAGTTTCTAAAGACTGCTCATTTTTAACATAACTGTATTTTAGAAGAGTATTATTCCAATTGTTCATCTCTCAATATGCAGAGATTATTATTTAATACATTTCACTCAAATTGTGGAAAGAGGAAACCTCACTGACACTTCTGAGAGTTCCATTCACCAATGTCTTTATTATACAGTTTCTCAAATGTAATTGCTCTGAAATTCATTTTCTAATCCTACAGTTTCAATTGTTGGCTAAAGATTGAATTAGGAACAAGAGCCTAGATACTCAGAGGATTCTCTGAGGGCTTGGACTTAGGTATTGCTGTTGTGTTAGCAACTATGCAGTAGTTGTGCCTTTGACCTTAGTTTAATTGCAAAAGATGATCTGTAATAAGAACTCTGTAAGAAATGTAAATAAATGTCAGCTGGTGTATTAACAGGCTAATTTATTCATTAGAATAACAATAGCAAAACAAATGTAGTATTCATTAACAAAAACCAAGCATGTGTTGAGGCTGGGAAAGCACTGTAGCTGTGTGGCTCCTCCAGTAAATATTTTGGCATGCAAAGTTACAACCGTGGCAGAGGAAATGCAAATGAATAGGGGGAAAACCAAACTGGAACACTGTTAACTGTGCTGTTGGTATCAAAGTTTCTCAGTGATCAGACTGGGGACCAATTTAATTCAATTTTTTTTTTTTAAACTGGCACAGAAGTGAAGTTCTGCTGAAAATTCCAGTGAGCAAAACTGGAGGAAATAGTAGATAAAGGAGTCAAAATAGCCATGTAGTCAGAAGTGAATGATCTTGAGGATGATGATTTGCTCTTTAAGCTAGCAAGTAGAAATGAGGTGTAACTTACTAGTATAAAGTGGAAATCATGCACTCAGGGACCAGACAAATGAGTCCTAATCTTCAGGCAAAATTACTTAGTTTAACTTAAACAGTAAGTTCTTCATTAGGATCTCAGTTAGATGGACTGAGATGGGTTATGGCAAAACAGTTTTTAGAATGCATTAGGGAGAAGTATCAAGGAAAGACAGTAACTAGTAGCTGGGGACAGAGGAGCAAGAACCTCTTTACTGGCAAACAGTCCCAGGAGAGAATGCATGTCCTCAGCCTTGGGACTGTAGTGGTCTGAATTCTTGCTGTTAGCTTAGAAAGTGTGATATTCCAGTTTAACCCAAATGTGAGAATTGCAGCATTGATGCCCAAACTGTGCTTATTACAAGGGGAAATCTTTTGTTTTAAGGGCATATCAAAAGATTTGGTCGGTTCCTTGGATTCATAAAATTCAGTTCAAATTCATAAAGGTCAAAAATGCTTCACTCCCATCCCTGCTCTGATGAAAAATGCAAAATAAAACTTGCACCATTTTATAAGAAAACCTCCTTAAGGATTTTCTTTATATTAATATTTCACTGTTCCTTTCTACTGAGTTGAAGTTATATGTGAAAGTGGTTTTAACTTTTGAATGAGTAAACCAATTTTCTGTCAGTTATAATATTGTGTGGTGAGGTTGAGGAAAAATGGCTGGGGATAAAATTAGAGGAAATTGGGAATTTATATTCACATCTTAAAAGAAGTTATAATGGTACAGAAATTATGGGGTTGGTATTCCCTGGATGGAATGCAGCTGGCATGCTCAAAACCTATTCTGTGGTGATTCTCCATACACACAATCTGCAACCATCAGCACCTGCTAAGGGGGATGGAATGGAGGGTGAAGCAGAGTGGGGACACCACAGCCAGGCTCTGCTGAAATCCTTGCAGGGAGGGGAACTCGGTGGTACTTTGCAGCTGAGAACCCACCTAACACCTGTCAGTCAGGGGAGAGAGGAGTAGACCCTTTGTTGCCAAGCCAGCAACACGGCCAAAATTGCTCTCCTCAGATGAATTTGTTTTTTTATAACCTAATTGTAATATTGATGCACACTTGCCTCCCAAAGGCACCTGCCTCCAGGGTGCAACCAACCCTCATTGGGCATGTGCTCTGTATTTTACTGACTGAACATCCTTCAGTAACAAAGGTATGTATGACTGGAGTCACTGAAGCTCCACCTAACATAAAGAAATAGCATAAAAGTAAGTTGAGAAGGGGGAAAAGTTGGAAAAAGTTGGGGAAAAGCATAGCTGCTGGGATCAGTTGATGGGCTGAGCCTGTCTTCTTCCCTGTGAAGACACCTATTGGGTAAGAATCACACTGTGCACACTGGATAATTTAACTGAGGATTAGAACTTGTCTGTGTGTTGCTTTGAGCACATTTTTGCATGCTATCACCATCAATCCTTGAGCCTTAACCTGTCACAGTTTTCTATTAAAAAAGAGTGTGATTGGGTGGGTGCAAGTCCTTCATGGGTGCTGGCAACATACTCAAATAAAGTGGAAGATGGACTGAGGGGCCCTGAAGTGGGCAGACCTGCTGAGGAAGGACTGCTCAGTAATGGTTCCCCCTGGCAGGATGCTGACAGACGGGTCAGGCACAAGGGTCCCAGCTTTCCTGGCGTGCAGACAGACAAATTCCACAATAAGTGCTGAGGAAATTCCCCTTTCCATGTGACAGAGAACTTTGTAGATACTTGCCATATTGTTCAAGAACACACCTAACTAGAGGATGATACTAGCCCATGCTTTTAAGAAACATGAATATAAGAGGTATGTTATTAAGTTATTACTGATAAATAAATCCAGACAAAAAAATACCCTATTAAAACTAAAGAAGGAATAAAAAGGGTAATTCTGTAGAATGGGATTAGCCCATAATTCATAGAAGAGTGAGTGCATTGGGTTTTAGTGTGTTTAGAGCTATGAAAAGAACAAACCAATATCTACAAACTTAGGGGACTAAGCACTAAACATAATTTGCTTGTGTGTAATTTGTGCATACTTTGTTTTCTAGCAAACTAAATTGAAATCAAGACAGCTAATCTCAATTGCCATAAATTCTGCTACTATATTCTGCTATGCAAAATTAATGAACAAAATAACTAAATAAGGAGGCACTCCAAAGGAACTAAGCAGCACAATTATACCAAGACCCTTAAAGTGAGATAATGCGAATCCATCCTGGAAATATTTGCAATGTGTGCAAAATATGTGTGAAAATGAAAGCATATGGCTATTTCTCACCAAATATTCCTGCTCACAATACCATAAACAGTCATGAAAATATGTAACAGCAAGCATGATATGTTGTAACAGATTTTGTTTAAAAATGCTTAGAAACAAAGCAGGAACTAAATTTTCAATAAAGCAGAACTGAGAAATCAAGGTACATAGATTAAATATCTGAAGAGGTAAATATTCACAACAATTGGTACATTCATATAGTCCAATAAATCTCTTGAAAAATTATATCAAGACCTCTTCCTAGACATCTACATGCATGACACTTTTGGGTTTTTCCAAACATACTGTTCACTCAGTGCAGAAAAAAACTCTTCAAATTTTAAGAAGCCCAAAAGTTATATAGAAGGAATAGTAAAGTTCTTTTCTTTCCTAATCTAATCTGCTCACTGAAACCTAATAGCAGCTATTTGGAGTTTAATTGTTTCCACCAAAGTAAACACTGCAATTGCTTGGTTCATGAGTGTACGTGTTTTATTTTGATTTTTAGCTATTTTTTTCCTTCTATGGGAAAGCATTAATCTTTTTTTCTTTTCAGATTATCCAAACAAAAATGGAGCAGAACCCAGAAATGAAAATAGTAACTTCATTGAACGTAGATGTGAGAGAGAAAAATTAATTAATATTTTGTGTATAAAAATAGTATTGTTTCAATCTGAGCAAAACTGTGAGAAAAGCTGTGAGAAAAGAGGCTAAATGCCTAGAGAGAGCATCCTAGCTAAATGAGGGGCTCGTGGTTGATGACAAGTTGAATCAGCAGTGTGCCCTGGCAGCCAGGAGGGCCAAGCCTGTCCTGGAAGACATCAGGCAGAGCACTGGCAGCCAGGCAAGGGAGGGCATTGTCCTGCTCTGCTCTGCACTGGGGCAGCCTCACCTCGAGTGCTGGGGGCAGTTTTATAATATAATAAGACTTCAAAGCAATTGGAGAGCATCCAAAAGTGGGTAATGAAGATAAGTGAAGGATCTAGAGGGAAGCTGTATGAGGAATGGCTGAGTTCATTTGGTTTGCTCAGCCTGGAGAAGACTTATAAGCAGTCTACAACTTCCTCAGAAAGGGAGGAGGCAGGGCAGGCACTGATCTCTTCTTTCTAGTGAGCAGTGACAGGACCCAAGGAACAGCATGAAGCATGTAACTGGTTAAATCTAAATGAGCATCTGGGAAAACTCCCAATCACCTTTACTTTGCCTTGATTTGCCCCTCTGTAAGTGGCTCAGTAAAAAAGAATTGCAGGTAGGTAAGGTTTTGTTGAATTCCAAGCTTCATCATCTGACTTAAGCCTTATACGAATATTACTCAAAAGACAATACAGTTACTCAAAAAAAAGATGAGAAACATATAATTTATCTGCTTAAACTGGTTAATATTCCCACAAATTGGCTGGACAATATCAAATCACTAACCATGAACCAACACAGGTTTTAGTGAAATATTCCTTATCGTCCATGGAAATATCTAAGACACGTAGATATCCAAAACCTAGCAGTCACAAAGAAGAATGAAAATGGCAAATAAAGCCCCTTTTTTCGACTGTTAAACTGTTTCTGTCACACATAATGAGTGCTATATAAAAATCCATTTAACAACAATGTCACTGAGTCCTGTCTTACAGATCTTTCCATGACTGAGAATGTTTCACAACTACACAAAGATCCAGGGATGAAACCAAATTTGAAGCAGTCGAATCACATAAAGAGTTTCGCAGTCTATTCAGATTAATTTCCCAGAGTGCTGCTTCTAATGCTATTTCTCTGTAAGCCTGTTTAAAACGCTAATATACTTAATACATATTTGCAATACCTAAGAAGTAATCTTGTCCATTCAAACTCAACACATACTAATTTCCTCAAGACTCTTGAACACTTTATAGTGCTAATTATGTCTATTACTGTCATTTACTTTGAAATGATATGTGGGCTCCCTTCTGAAACAGAAATCCCCAATTTTGCTTAGTAATGAAGAAAGTTCTATTTCAGTAAGCCTTTCTGATCTAATGGCTCTGATTTCATTTAGGAATAATAGGTTTACTTGTACAAAGAATGGTGACACATATGTTTAATGCAGATAACTGACTGCTTATCAAATTTGTTCTAATTAGACATTTTTGTATTATAGCATTAATGTAGACACTTTTGGGACGTTGCACAAGAAGCATATGTAATTCACAAGTGAGATGATACTTTAAAAGCAATTTTGCATTTTTTTTCATGCTGTTTCTCCAATGTATGCGGGGTTAAATATAGTACTAAAAATAGTCAATGTCACTAGAATAAAGCTGGCAAACCTTTGATTCTAATTAAGTTTGAACCGGATACGTTGCCTATGTCTGTCTTTCTTTGTGCATCTATGAATTTGTTCATCTTTTCATGAATATGAATCCCAATTCCATCACCTTTTTGTTACAAAGTGCTAATTTACATAATTGTGCACCGTAGTTTCCATTGTGAAGCACCTTTGAAGAAAATGAATTACTAGAAAAACAAGCCTCTTCTTCCTTAAGTCTGGGAACCAGACAAAATGTCTTTTTGCTTGAGGTTTTGTTAGCTTGATGAAGACGCAGCACATTTTATTTACAGTTGTGTCCTTACATTGAAGGCATGGCTAAAGATGAAAGTTCTTGTCCTGATCAGCTTGAAACATTTAAATCCTGAGGGGAATTTGCACTTAAACCATTATAAGTATCTTTTAGGGTTTTTTTATTTTTGTCAGAAGAAGCTAATTCCTTTTGCTAATAAACATGAGATGAGCAGTCTTGTGTTATATGATGCCATGAGGCTGATGTATTTAAGATCTTTGCTCTACACTGAACTGTAAAAATACCTGAAAGTGATGTAAGGCCTAATAATCACCTACACCAAAATCACTGTAGAGAAAAAAAAAGTGGAAGGAAAACCTGATCTTTCAAGAATGCTAGAAATTACAAAAACAAGTCATCTGTTTTTCATGTACATTTTGGATAAAGCTGGAAAGCTTTATTAAGAATTAAGGAATTTTATCAGAAAAAAAAAAAAACAAAAAACTCCTTGCTTCTAAGGAGATGAAGAGAACAGGAGTTGAGTGGAAGAGATCCAATTCTAAAAGTCACATCACAGTAAACCAGAGATTTCAGAAAGAAAGACAGATGAGTCCAGAATATATTATATGCCTTCTCTTTGTTTTGTTAAGGTCAGGAAATAGAGTTAAAGACACAAAGCTGTGATATTATTTTATGTGTACATACACTAGTTGGAAAGAAAATCTAAGGAAGAAGATAAGAAGGAGGAAGAATAGCATTGAGAACTTTTTGTGAGAAGCCCAAAGCAGCATGGTGTTAATACTGATAGGAAAGAGGGAAAAACATGAGAAACCTGATCAGTCAGTTTTTCTGAAGATCTCAGGAACATTTATTTCCTAATAGTGGAAGACAAATTTTAAGAGAAATCAGAGAAAGCAATTAGTGATTTATGCAAGTCAACAAAGCTCTGTAACTCTCGGAGATGTGGCTGGGTATTTGATGTACTCAGGTATTAATTTATTATCATGTGATATCAAGAAGTCTTCCTGATCTGTAGGTTAGCATTCACAGCCTGAACCATTTGCTCAGAGATTGTTACCTTCAAGCACATCTCAGATCATTCTGATCCCTACCTGAGGACTGTTGTGGTTCAACCCCAGCTGGCCACTAAATACCACACTGCTGCTCACTCACTTTGCAGCTCATGAAAGCAGTTGCTGTTTTGGCTCCAGGATGGAATGCCAAATCCAGTGTGACTGCCAAACTGTGAAGCATTTTAACATGCTTGGCTTATACCATGTGAAGTCTTAGGGAAGTCAAGGTGACTCTTCATGAGATAAGTGCTGCTGGTGATGAATAAGGTCATCACAGTAAACTGATTATCTACATGTCACTTTAAAAATAATTCACTTATTATTAGAAAATAACAAGATCACACTAGCCTCAACAAATCTGACATTTGTGTCGAAGAAAATGACAGTAATTGGATACCAGCTTCTTCTGCAAAGAAGGCATTACTTTAATATTAATTCCATTTTATACAGATATTAGAAATTGAAACAGTTGATTTTACCGACAGCAGCTAAATCAGAAATGGAAAAATACATTAGCATAACAGGAATATTCTTCAGTCCAATAAAAATCTAAAATAACAGGACATGGAGAAAATATACCAGTGCCTAAATAAAGTGATAAATGAACCATATACAAGAAAAGAAACGTGTAAGAAAATAACTTGTTGACAGAGAAGGATTTACTATCTTAATTAAAAAGTACTGGAGTTATTATGTCAAACAGCTCACATTTTACCTAACAATTGGAAACCCAGCAGGATTTATAAAGTACATTTTTCTATTAATAGCAGTCTGTAGAAGTACCCAGAAAAAATGCAGAGAATGCACATTTCATATCCACATAATGACATCCATCACATCCCTGTAGGGGTACTAGAAAGAGATGTTTAAGTTGTGTACCAATCTCATTTTGCTGATAACATTTTTCATCAGAAAAGATGAAACAAATGTGACTTTCAAAATTTAATCATGAAGGACAAGGACACTGGATAACAGTAACCACTTTAAATGTCTCAGGAACTCGCACTGTAAATGTGCATGTTATCAACTTGAAGGCAGACCAACATACTTCAAGGCAAACTACCCAGATTATTTTAGCTCTTGAAGTAGGAAGGAGACACAGTACTTTAAATGTATTATACAGGTTACAAAAGAGAGATGTATTCTCAGCATCACATAAATATGAAACAGTCTGAGGTGAAAAAACCTGTAACCAGGGGCCACTAGATCACTTTAGCTGGATAAATAACCCCCAACAGCTAAGCAAATATGCAACATTTCATCAGAGCTATGACACAGCATTGGTAGTATGCCTGAAAGAATTTACTGTACAGAATGATGATATATTGACAACTAATACTGAACTAAAGAAATTACTTTAAAAATACATTCTAAATTATGGAATATGGTTTTGAAATTGAAAGATACATGTGGATTTGCAGAATGCTGACTAACATGAGAGAGTAATTATAAAGATCTTACTAAGAACAACAAGATTCATTCACTAAGAAAACCTGATTGTAAAAATGACACTGATAGACAGAGTAACAATAATATCTTAATACTGTTGAAATACATATTACAATGTGCCAATACATAAGCAGGGTCAAAAAACACATTTGCCTGTCTAGTGTTGCAGCTAAATGTAAAAAGAAAAAAGGCCTACAGCTTTATTTTATTGGGGAAAAATTCTTGAATAGAAAATTATATTGAAGTATATTTTAATTATTTCATATATTTCCTTATTGAGCACACAATTTTCCTATGCAACTAAGAAGTTTGGGATGGCTATGAAAGGAGTCATAAACAAAGTATGTATATACATTAAATTCACATACAGCCATGTCACTATCAACATAATTTTTGTATATATTTCCTTTATTTAGGCATGTTTTCTTTACTTAGGCATGTTTTTAGAGACATTTACTCATCTGTTTGGTCAATATGAACAGCTCTTCCTATATTAAGTGAATTATTCATATATGTACAAAATTAAGGACTAAACAGTATGTTCCTAAAATGAAAGGTGTTTATTCCCTCTCCTGCACCCTTGTGTGACCCCACCTGCAGTGCAGCATCCAGCTCTGGGGCCCTCAGCACAGGAAGGACATAGGCCTGTTGGAACTGGTCCAGAGGAGTGATATGAAGATGATCAGAGGGATGGAGCACCTCTGCTATGGGCAAATGCTGAGAGAATTGGGGTTGTTCAGCCTGGAAAAGAGAAGGCTTCAGGATGACCTAAATGCAGCCTTCCAGGATGTGAAGGCAGCCCACAAGAAAGAAGGAGAGGGACATTTTACAAGAGCATGTAGTGACAGGAGTAAGGGGAATGAATTCAAACTAAAAGAGAGATATTAGATATTAAGAGGAAGTGACTTGCTCTTAGGGTGGTGAGGCACTGGAACAGGTTGCCCAAAGAACTTGTGGATGCCCCATCCCAGAAGGTGTCCAAGGCCAGGCTGGATGGAGCTCTGAGCAACCTGGTCTAGGGAAAGATGTTCCTGTTCATGGCAGGGTGTTGGAACTTGATATTTAGGATTCCTCCTAAACCAGGTCATTCTATGATCCTATGATCCTCTCCCATCATTAAAACTGTAAAGTGAACAATTAGCCCTAGATCGAAGAACAAACCTACATATTCATCTAATTCTCCATCTTTTACAGAAATAGTTTTGATGTTTTGTTTATAGTTAATTTATACTTAACCATTGTTATTTCTTTCAATTTCATGATACCATTAAACTGGTCAGAGTAAAATATAATCTCAAAGAGAAATTAGACAGATTGAGTGTTTTTTATCTTCCTCCATGTTTCTCAAAAGAAAACCTGTATCTATGACACTTTGGGACTAATGCAAACTTGACAGATTCAGACAAAACTTTCTGATGTCTTTTCTCAAGCTTGAGCATTTTTGTCTTCATTCCCACTACTACTGAAGATATTGAATACACAGAACAAAACCATCACACTATTCAAAATTAAATGTTGAAATGACAGGATGAATTTGTAAGAAACATTCAAGTACTTAGATATGTCTCATTGATTTTCAGTGTGGAAGTACTAATCCCAGCATACTCCTTTAATTCCCTAAGAATATCAGACCACACTCACTCTTTCTGTGAAAACAGAAAACTTGGTCTTCTAAAGCATAACGAGAAACCAGGATTTTACTTCAGAGGATTGAGCTTTTATCTATAACACTGCAGTATTTTTATTGCCCAGAGTAGCTCACATATAGAGTTATAAAATAATTTCCATTGAATAGTGATTCTCTGCTCATTCTTCCATCTGTAACAGATGCCAGAACAGACAGAAGTATTTAGGGAAAGAAGAACAGAAAGAGAACAAGTACAAAAGTGTTTTTTTACCTAGTGTGTGCCCTCAACTTCTAGCAATCAGTACTTTATCTGGACTATCATTACACAATTTGCAAAGAATATCTGATAGAAAGAGTAAAGAGCATGAAGCCAGACTCTTCTCAGTGGTACCTGATGACATGACACGAAGCTCTGGGTACAAACTGGAAGAGTGGAAATTCTGACAGAAAGTACAGTGAGGGCAGATGAACACTGGAATTGATTGCAAAGAGATGCGGATTCTCTGTCCTTCGAGCTGTTCAAAACTTAAACACTAAAACCTAACTGGACACATTCCTGAGCAACCTGTTCTAGTTAATAAGGTTTAAGCAAGGTGCTTTTCCAGATGACCTCCAAGGATGCCTTCCAATCTCAGCAAATCTCTATTCTGTGATTCACTTACTCAGGGGTGAGAATATTTATGATATCCACAAAAAATGCCACGCTTCAGAACTGCATACTTGGAAGTGCACTCGGAAAGCAAAGCCTATGCTACTTTTTGGATCTATGCCCAGGAGTAATAGAAGTCTAACCTACACCCCTGAAAATGCTTCTCAGGCAGAAATGTACCTCCTAGTGTATCAATGACATTAGCAAAGAGAATACAGTTTGTAGAAAAAAAAAAAGCTGTTTGAAATTGATATATAATAGTGCCTCACCGAAATCATTATTCCTGTGCTCTCTCTTGAGTTTAAATGTAAAAATCCCCAGTGCTCTGCTAAAATTATAACTGATTTCCTTTTCATTCACCTGTACAAAAATAGTATCAATGTAAAAATGCCTAGTTCTGTGAAAACCTGGTAAAGGTAATGTGTTTAAAATAAAAAAAAAAAAAAAACCAAGAAGTTCTAAGTACATGCAATGGACTCGTAAAATAAAAATTTCAGAGTAGATGGAAATCTAAATAGCTGAGGAAAGGCTAATGATGCATAAACTCCTTATTAGACACTTCAGGTGGCCCATCTGAATCACAGAGTTTTCCTGCTCCTGTTGTACTTTCCTGGTCATTACTGACTGTAATAGTAATGGGAAATTTAATTAAGAACTGGTAGATCATGTGTATCTTTCATGTATAAATTGCTGGAAATTTAAATTTTTCTTTTAACAAGGCAGAACAGAAGGGCTTATAAGTGGGGAGTGTACTGGAGGTTTCAACTCTTTTTCCTGTGTTGAAGACCTTCCCTATAGGACTCAAATCCTCAAGCTATTTCCTGAAGTTGCCTTCCTTTGAATTCCTTTGACAAGAACCCTGAAACAGTGCTTTCCTTGAGGCCACTGCAAAAAAAGTCATAGATGCATAAACAAGCTATTAGTTGCCCCTCAAAAAGAAAAAAAATAAAAAAATAAAAATCAGTGTTTAAATATCAACATATTATGGAAATACTTAAAAAGTAAAAATCAGAAGACACATGAAAGTGCCACTCAGGAATAACCATATTTGGGTTCGCTTATTATTTCCTGTAAAGTTTGTCAAAATAATATCTGATTATGTAGAATATTCTCAGATTAGGAATAGATTTTTTATACCCAGAGTAAGAGACAGACTTTTTGTCCTAAGCTTCAAAGAGAAGTTTTGTTTCTCTTTTAAAGAGCAATTAAGTGATTTGCTGTTGTATGACTTTCTGATCATGTACAAATAGGATTCAGATTTTTTGACTTTCTGTTCTTTTCTTGATACACTCTTATTTCCCTCTAAACTTTTCCTCAGGATGCCTAGAGGCATATTTACAGGTAAGTAAATGAAGAGGAAAAAATATTTTAGATTTCTAAACACAACTTTATGACACTTTTCAAATAAAGAATATTAACAACATTAGTGCTTCTAATTTAGATAGCATTTCAGAAAACTATTAGTATTAAGAAACTATTCTTAATTAAGAAGTGCATTTTAATACAATAGGCTCTATAATTAGCTATCAGTAGAAAATCCCAAGACATTTTTATAATGATATAAATAAAAAGATGAAATTGTGCATTTAGACTTATTCATGGACCAACCATTAAGATTAAAATAAATGTCATAAATAAAATTATACAAAAGAGTTTGACTGAAACACCTTGGCAACTCCAAGCATAATAATCATCAATTATATCTCTAGGATCTATGTAGTGCAATTGTAAGATTTCCAGAATTATCTTCAAATGGTATGTTTGTCTGTTGTACCTCATAGGAAAAAATAGAAAATGGATTGCATTGAGCTAACAGAGTTATTCCATATTGGATTATTTTTCCTTTTAAAAAGACAACTGAAACTAAGGACAGTCATCCCTCTGGGCAGTTTTAAAACACTGTGGCATCTGAAATAGGTTAGTGAACATCACTAGAGAAATGGTAAGAAATAAAACATGCAGATTTTTGTAAAGAAATGACACGCTGGTTGCTATCAAAATCAAACATCAGTCAAAGAAACAGTCTTGTCAGAATTACCACAAGAATTGGACAAGGAGTACTGAAGATAACAAAACACTTAGATTAAAGGTGAAAAAATGCAGATCTCGAAGGACTTTGTCTATGCAATCAGTTTAAAGCCATTCAGTAATAGAAGTATTACATTAAAGGGTACTAAAAATAACATTTATCCTCTTTATCCTTGAAAACAACAAAAATTTTTTGAATAGGACAGATATACCATGTAGGCATGTAGAAAACATTTGAATTAGTGGTGGAAGTTTGTTGTATTATTGATTTACCTAGTTTTTGAGTATTAGATAGTTTATTTGATAGTATGGGACAAAGGAAAGAAAACAACAGAACCCAATAACGAGACACAGAACTTTGCTTTATCAGGACATGTAACAAGAGATTTGATTTGACAGGGTATTTTCTTTCTCAGGAAAGCAACAATTCTCAGGCTAGAATCAGAAAGTTTGATTGTAATAATGGTAAATTAGAAGTAATTTCAGCAGATTATGGCCATTTTCTCTTACCTACTTTTATTTGGAGAATGTATATATAGACGTTCTTACTAAGTCCAGAAATTATCATTTGGTAATCAACCAAAACTCAGGTTTATCTAGAAAATGGAAAACAGTCAAACCTTCATAAAGGAAGGTTTTCCTCAATATCTCTTGGGGAATGTTTGAGGGCATTCTACTTATCAGTTCATGTTACTTGCTCATTACAAATGAAATTCTTAACTTTATGTATATTAGGAAGATTGAAGGAAAATTCTTTCTGCCCTCTTCAGTAGGGCTGGGAATAGAACTACCCTAGACCCAGATGACAGCAGAGCAGCTCTATGGTGGCTTGTGGGAATAACACATCTTAGTATATATTTTAAAATTTTAAAATTTATTAAATTATGAAAAGCTTTACACCTTCAATATTTAGAGTAAGTCTTTGAAATCCGGCCTAGAGATGTGATAAAAAAATAAAAGGCACAAGTTTTTCTTCTGAGATTCTCTTTAGGTTTAGGTGACATGTAGTGTGAATTTAATGCCATTTATCCTTTTGTTAAAGTTCTGATTGCATGTTCAGATTGTTCTCACCAGGAACAATCTCTGTCAAGACATAGTTTACAAATCATTTGACAATAATTCCAGCTAGTGGCCCTAGATTTTCTTGAATTCATTTTAATTTTGTTATCAACGTCCAACTTCTGAAAGCTCAAATGTTGCATTTAAAGATCTTGAAGACCAAAGTCTTTTCAGGTGGTCTGTGTGAGAGCCATTGCTTTTACTCAGGAACAGGGATGGGAAAAGAATACACTTAAAATAATTGCAAAATAAACACTTATTGACTAAGTATTTTTTATTATTTTATTTATTTTTTAATTAGAAAAGAGGTGTCATTTCCAAGAAAAAAATGACCTGGGAATAAAGCATCTGGTGGGATAGAAAGTTCCTCCTTTACAAGTCAAGATCTAAAAAGTGATAGCTCTTCAAATAGAAGTCGAAGAAATCCTCTACACATAAGAGAAATCTGTGTTGCACTAGTATAAAGAAGTTACCTAACAATTGTTTTTATTTGTGTATCTGAAAATAAATCTCAGAGATTATAATATTTTACCTTAAATACTTGATCTGTTAGGAAAAAAAGTTTTGGCATTGAATTAACTGTATAATGAATTAACTAAATAGTGAGTGCTAGCAAAAATGTTGCTTGGTGTTGTAATGCAAATAATGATATCCCATACAATGTCACAAATCTATTTGCAGTTTTAATCTATTTTTATATATTCTGCTGTTTTTCTATTTTCCATCACCTTCATCATCAAATTAGAACCAACATATTCTTGATGGCAACCAGGCAACAAAGGACTGTGGTTTGGATAGATTTCTTTATAATGCAGAGGCCACAAAAGACATCTCGGGTAATATGTGATGTTCCCATGCATTATTTCTTTTTCTCCCTTCTTGTGACCTGCAGCAAGAAGAAAGGATGAAAGAATAAGGAAAAAACCTTTAACCAAACACCTCCCACATGGAAGATGAGAGAGTGGAAGAAATGATGTCAATATGCAATGTTACAAAAGCTGTACAGAATTAAAATCAGCTTTTCTGTCCCTGCATATTTTCTTGAACATCTCTACTCAGCTACATCCAGAGATGATAGAATCATAGAGTATCCTGAATTGGAAAGGGTTCATGAGGATCATTGAGTCCAACTTCTGGCCCTGATGAGGCAGGCATTATATGCTGACTACATCAGGAAGGAAAAATTCTTCTAGAATTTGTATTTCACAAAGTTGTTTGTCAAATTAAAATTTAGTATTGGTTGCATAATGGAGAATTTGTATATTATGGCATTAACACTGACTACCATTTGAGAGTTGCAAAGATAGCAGCAGTGTAATGCAAGAATTCTTTCTTCAGGGATTGCTGAAACTCTACTGAATTCAGGCTTTTCAGAAGAGAATGTGACTTTTCAACAGAACATGTCAAATGTCCTACATTTCAGTTAGTCTGTTTTCTATGGGAAGAGCAACCTTTAGAGTTGCACAGTACTAACTGAAAAGGATATATACCCTTGCCATAAGCTTGTCATAAAATCCACTAGAATCCTAAACCAAAAACCAGCTTGTCTTCCATTTGACAACTGCAGTTTAATGCAAAGATAAAATCAGGTATTTCTGGTGATTGCCAATATAGGGTATACAGCTGAGTACAGCACTTTGGGGTTACATATATGTCCCTAATTGAGGTCAAGTGGTGTCTACTTTTCATGACAAATGTTTTGTAAGAACCCATAGAGTGTAAATACTACATGTTGTTTCTAATTTTACTAGAAATATTCTTGGTTTTGTATCCACCCCTTTCCAGCCTTGTTAGCCTGTCCTCATCAGCTACATTTTCATCCAGTATCCTGCCCTGTGTGCTCTGAGTTTGCAAAGGTTTTGGCCAAGGCTCTGTCACCTCATTACTCATTTGAGATTTTTTCAGTTTCAAACTGTTTGCAAGACAGATTCTCCTGTAGCTCTGAAGCAACACTAGATTGTGCACCAAGTCTGACATTGTTCTGTATGCATCAGACCTGCAGAACACGTGCAGATCCACTGGGAACAGGCATCACCTAAAGCAACCCCTTCACACAGAGATAAATGAGTGCCTTATGTTTGCTCTGTGTTACTCTTGAAAAGTCCTTTGCATCAAAATTGCCTCTTACACAAAATATAACTATGATAAAATCCTAAAGATGTGGATTCTAGTTTTTTTTTTCTTTTTTACACAAGCACAATCAAGATGCAGCACATCTATATTCTTGACAGACAGCTACTGTCAAATCACCAGCAAAACCAAAAGAGTTCATTAAAGAGAACACGTTTTTCACAAAGATGTCTTTGGACCCAATGAAAATACAAACCCAAGACTGCAGACAATAAAAGACATAGGAAAATAAAATCTTGAGGAATAGGCTCAGACAAGTGAGAAACACGGAGCTGGAGGACAACAAAAGAAGTTCATCCAGTAAACACTCTAAACCAGTGAAATTAGTCAAGACAGTTCTTCAAGCACAAATTATATGGCAGAGTTAATGAGAGGAAAAGCTAAAAAAACCCAGATCTAAATCAGCTCTCAGGTATTTTGCATATGTGGCAATAATATAGAAATTACTAGAAAATTGTTTGCAGTATCCATTTGTTTTGAGAATGTAAACCAGATTTTACTTCAAAAGTAATTTCACAATAATGACTTTTCGCATGGAAGAGATAAAGCAAAATTACTTCTTTGGTTTTACTCCAGCTGACACCTTTGCTTCCTGGATAGCTGCTTTTCTTTTCTTTTTTTTTTTTTTTTTTTACACTGTAGAAGACCTTTACCCTATATGGCTTACATTTTAAGACCAATGTTACTGTACCTTTCATTCCCTGATTGATATTTGCAGGCCAGCAGGTGCTAATGGTGCAGAAAAGTGCATATGAGCTTGAGAGAACGTTGTTGAATCACAGCATGAAGCCACAGATAATATGGATATATACACTCTAGTTTTACTGACACAGACTTTGAACTGTCATAGATTTGGATAACAGTTGGTCAAATATTTCATTTCAAGGAAATTATTTTTTGTGTGTGTGTGCTAAAAGAAAATATGATGTTAATCCAGTGAGACTTGGGCCCCACGCTGCTTCAAATAAGATTAAAGGGATTGCCTACCAGGGTGAAGTTCTATTAAGTTTATAAATATTCATTGCTATATTGAAAAGTTTAAAGCAGACTGAATTTCAGTTAATTGCTCACAGAAAGTAATCTTCTTATTTAAAAGAATACTGTTAATTAGATTTTCAAGGAAAAAAGACTGGAAACCCAAGATTTTGTACAAAGAGAGGGTTTTAGGCAGCTGAATTTTATGAAACATAGAAGTGATTGGATCTGTTAAGAGGGTAAAATTAGTTACTGGTTTGATATGAAAGTATTTTCCAGTTACAAGATAGTATAAATTTTATTTTTTTTTTAAGGATTCATTACAAATGAATTTACTCAACCAGTCAGAACTTCCTGAATGTTAGTTGAAAAGCTACAGATCCCTGGACATATCAGACAAAAGTAAATTAGTTAAAAGACTTGAGCTATGTCATGCAGAAATACAGACTAGAGGTGTCAGAGTAGAAAAATTATCTGTATCAGAGGGGATACAATAAAACCAAAGCAAAACTGAACAAAACAAAGCACATCTCTACCCTCCAAAAAACCACCTCTCCAGAATGAGTAGACAGCACAAGTCACACCAGTACTGTAATGAAGAGAGGGGCTACAAAATGGTGTCAATACTGAAAGAATTCCTTGATAACTGATGTGTAAACAACATCAACAAAGCAGCATTTTCTTTATAATGTCTTGCAAAGTGCAGTACTTTATCTGTATTTCCAGGAACAGCATTAACAAGGCATAGTGTTGGAATTCAGCAAAACCCGGGAAAGTACCAGTGGTAATGGAAAGTACTGATATAGTTTCTTTGCCAAGAATTGGATATACTCAGGGAGCTCAAGGTTAGAAGCCACTATTTATCTCCTAGTCAGTTTATCACAGGCTGCAATAATTGAACAGTTGTCCATACATAAAAAAAGAGAAAGAAAAAAAAAGGGCTGAATTTGGCTGGGGCTCTCCATGGGGAAATAAATGGGAAATTAACTAAAATGTAAAATGAAAGGCCGCTAACTTGTGTCAGTTAACTGTCCAGAAGAGCACTACTTTGCCGTAACAGTGCTGCTGTGAAATGGATTTTATCATGCTTTGGAAATATATTAAGATACAATGAGTAAAAGTTTTCTTTAGTACAACATTTTCTTTGCCAAACAGGCATTGTAAGAATGGCAACAGTGAAGTAAATAAATTCTTTCTTCTCATTAATTTCCACATGTAGACAGTTTCAAAATGACATATAGTTAAAATCTGTCACACAGGCTAAGAATTCATTTTGATTATTTATACCAAAGATTAATCATCCTTTTAATAATGATGTTTCTTTTCACATTTAGAATATATACAAGCTTGGCTTTCAGTCCTTAGATTTTTTACTCTTCTTTTTAGCTCTTCAAATAAGGGAGCCTTTTGTAGTCTATTATGAATATACTGAATTAAAAGAATTTTTAAAGTCAGTTGAAAAAGCTCTCATTAAATTCAGAGGATTTGAAACTGCTCCAGAAAATCCTAAAAAGTGTTCATACTTTTTTTTTCATTCCTTCCTTCCTTCATGAAGTTTGTTTTCCAGTCTGCTGAATAATGAATATTTTGTTCAACATTGAGGGAAAAGGCACAAAATAAATCTGATTTGTTCTGAGGGGCAATGCATAACTACTTCTAGGTTGTTATTAAAGTAGGAGTGAGCCCAGGAGATGAATCTGTAATTACATGGATCCAGTTGTTTTGATATTTCTCACAGCTAACAGAGTTCTAGATCTTAAATAGGACAGATGACTGCCTCAATACAAAGCCGTGGTTTAACCCCAGCCAGCCGCCAAGCCCCGCAGTTGCCCTCTCACTCCTCCACTAGAAGAATCAGCAAGAGAATCAAAAGGGTAAAAACAATGAAACTCATGAGTTGAAACAAAGACAGTTTAATAGAGAAAGTAAAAGTCACACACCAAAGGAAAACAAGGAATTAATTCACCACTTCCCATGGGCAGCTCGATGTTCAGCCATGTCCAGGATAGCGCATCCCCATCCCCTGTCATGGTGACTTGGGAAGGCAAACAACTTCATCTAAAATGTCCCTCCCTTCCTTCTTCTTCCCCCACTCTGTACTCTGAGCACGATGTCTCATGGTCTGNTCAGTGTCTGGAATATCCCTCTGGTCAGTTTGGGTCACCCGTCCTGGCTGGGTCTCCTCCCAATCTCCCAGGCACCCCCAGCTTCCTCACCAGCATGATATAATACAAAAAGCAGAAAAAACTTGGCTCTGTGTAAGCCCTGCTCAGTAATAATAAAAATATCTTTATGTTATCAACCCTGTGTTCAGCGCAAATCCAAAACACAGAACCAAAACCAGCCACTGTGAAGAAAATTAACTCTACCCAGACAAATCCAGCACACAAGTTGTCCATTTCACTGTGGGAAACTGCAGGGAACTCTTTTAAAGCGGATGTTCTAGGAAAAAATGAAGCCAAACAAGGCAAATATTGTATCTGAGAACCATTCCCTGGTAACAAAAAGTTAAAATGTGCTGATTCTGCTGTCATAAAATAATTATAAACTATGACTCACAAAGACAGCTTTATACTTTGACCTATGGCACATAAGATGTTTTCTAAAAATGTAATTGTTGATCTTAAGTTGTAGAAAAATGCCTATCTAACAATTTCTAGCTCTGGATAGGTAACAGGAAATCATGGTACAAATCAGACATTAATATATCTCATGGAAATCTCTGTAGAAGTCTATTCATTGTTCTGAAGAGGATAACAAAAATACTTCTACCTGTATTTACATTAGCTTTTTTTTATTTTCTCTGGTGAGTAAGTGCAATTTTTCACAAATATTGCTCCAGAAATAAAATTGTTTCCATTTTTAAAGATTTTGATTCCATTTTAAGATTTTGATTCCATCTTGAAATTATGTAAATCTTACGGCCTCCAAAAGTCTGCTAGTTTTGTGCTGATAGATCATATCACAGCCTTCAAAGCCTCTTNTTTTCTTTAGTACAACATTTTCTTTGCCAAACAGGCATTGTAAGAATGGCAACAGTGAAGTAAATAAATTCTTTCTTCTCATTAATTTCCACATGTAGACAGTTTCAAAATGACATATAGTTAAAATCTGTCACACAGGCTAAGAATTCATTTTGATTATTTATACCAAAGATTAATCATCCTTTTAATAATGATGTTTCTTTTCACATTTAGAATATATACAAGCTTGGCTTTCAGTCCTTAGATTTTTTACTCTTCTTTTTAGCTCTTCAAATAAGGGAGCCTTTTGTAGTCTATTATGAATATACTGAATTAAAAGAATTTTTAAAGTCAGTTGAAAAAGCTCTCATTAAATTCAGAGGATTTGAAACTGCTCCAGAAAATCCTAAAAAGTGTTCATACTTTTTTTTTCATTCCTTCCTTCCTTCATGAAGTTTGTTTTCCAGTCTGCTGAATAATGAATATTTTGTTCAACATTGAGGGAAAAGGCACAAAATAAATCTGATTTGTTCTGAGGGGCAATGCATAACTACTTCTAGGTTGTTATTAAAGTAGGAGTGAGCCCAGGAGATGAATCTGTAATTACATGGATCCAGTTGTTTTGATATTTCTCACAGCTAACAGAGTTCTAGATCTTAAATAGGACAGATGACTGCCTCAATACAAAGCCGTGGTTTAACCCCAGCCAGCCGCCAAGCCCCGCAGTTGCCCTCTCACTCCTCCACTAGAAGAATCAGCAAGAGAATCAAAAGGGTAAAAACAATGAAACTCATGAGTTGAAACAAAGACAGTTTAATAGAGAAAGTAAAAGTCACACACCAAAGGAAAACAAGGAATTAATTCACCACTTCCCATGGGCAGCTCGATGTTCAGCCATGTCCAGGATAGCGCATCCCCATCCCCTGTCATGGTGACTTGGGAAGGCAAACAACTTCATCTAAAATGTCCCTCCCTTCCTTCTTCTTCCCCCACTCTGTACTCTGAGCACGATGTCTCATGGTCTGGAATATCCCTCTGGTCAGTTTGGGTCACCTGTCCTGGCTGGGTCTCCTCCCAATCTCCCAGGCACCCCCAGCTTCCTCACCAGCATGATATAATACAAAAAGCAGAAAAAAACTTGGCTCTGTGTAAGCCCTGCTCAGTAATAATAAAAATATCTTTATGTTATCAACCCTGTGTTCAGCGCAAATCCAAAACACAGAACCAAAACCAGCCACTGTGAAGAAAATTAACTCTACCCAGACAAATCCAGCACACAAGTTGTCCATTTCACTGTGGGAAACTGCAGGGAACTCTTTTAAAGCGGATGTTCTAGGAAAAAATGAAGCCAAACAAGGCAAATATTATATCTGAGAACCATTCCCTGGTAACAAAAAGTTAAAATGTGCTGATTCTGCTGTCATAAAATAATTATAAACTATGACTCACAAAGACAGCTTTATACTTTGACCTATGGCACATAAGATGTTTTCTAAAAATGTAATTGTTGATCTTAAGTTGTAGAAAAATGCCTATCTAACAATTTCTAGCTCTGGATAGGTAACAGGAAATCATGGTACAAATCAGACATTAATATATCTCATGGAAATCTCTGTAGAAGTCTATTCATTGTTCTGAAGAGGATAACAAAAATACTTCTACCTGTATTTACATTAGCTTTTTTTTATTTTCTCTGGTGAGTAAGTGCAATTTTTCACAAATATTGCTCCAGAAATAAAATTGTTTCCATTTTTAAAGATTTTGATTCCATTTTAAGATTTTGATTCCATCTTGAAATTATGTAAATCTTACGGCCTCCAAAAGTCTGCTAGTTTTGTGCTGATAGATCATATCACAGCCTTCAAAGCCTCTTCATGAAGATACCTATGAAATGCTTGCAATATTTGCAAACATTGCTAACAATTTAAAACACTTTTAAAAATAATAAATTTTAAAATTACAGTTTCATTTTTTCTTTTTTTTTCCCCTTTTTTTAACAGCTGGTTCTTTGTTTTGGTTTTTTTTTCATAAATATTGGAATTATTTCAAATGAGGCCCTTTCAGTCTTTTGTACATTTATTTCTTTTTTGTATACACAGTTTCCTAGCAAAGAGATGTTGATCAGGAAAACTTCAGACACCTCCACTTTATAGAAGTGTTTCAAACAATTTTGATTCCTTACTTCTCTCTCTGTTTAGCATGCTAGTTTGGTAAGTATCACACTAATATTGTTCTTCAAGTCAATAATGAATAATAAGGCTTCTTTTTTCACATAAATAATCAATTTTTCCAGTTTAATGTGGGATTTCAAACCTATTGCAACCGAGGCTTGACTGATGCACATGTAATCACAAGTCTTTTTGCCATAACCATCTTCCATATGAAAATCAACTTTTACAAAACTCAGCTATTTATATGGTAATATAATCCTATGGCACACAAACCCCAACCCCTTTAATTTAATCTATGTAATTATGAGCCATTTAAAGGAAAAGCTTGCAGTTGGCTTGAGGTTTGAGAGAAGGGCTTATGAGTCTGAAATATTATCTTTTTTTTCCCACTGATATATAACTGGGTTCATAATAGTTCTGATTCATGACAAAGCTTTGAAAAAATATAAATATTTGCTAATAGAATAACACATTTCTTTTCCATTGGAATCAAAAGAGATGGGCCTTTACAACTAGAACTGCTGGTACAAATCTGTGAAGGAATGATCATGTTAACTCCTGGGTACATATGTGTTAAAAAATATTAACTGCAGAGATACATTAAATCTTTTATAAACAATAATAATTGTGCATTAATTATTTTAGGTTGTGGGATATTTAAAATTAATTATTTAGGAACATTAAGCATATTTGTTTAAGTATACATAACAGTTCTTACCTTAAGAAAGAGAAACTCTTCATGACCTCTCAGCTAATTTTACACCAACTAACCAAATGTGTCCTTTAAACAGGGTTTTTTTTTTTCTCATGAAATACTACAGAACGATCTCAAACACATTTGTATTAGTGTACTTACTCCTGCCTTACTTAGTTTAAGTTGTGTGACATTTCTACCTTATATAGAAAGTGGAAAAAACTGGCAAACTGATCTTGAAGTTGTATGTGCTCCAATCACTAATCTTAGAGCTGGAAGCAAAAATCAGTGTTTGCTGGCTCTTTTGAATTAACACAATATTTTTATTCAAAGTGGATTACTGTTCACTTGGCAGAAAGAAAAAAACACATACCTGGATACTGACGAAACAACAGACAATTTTTTGGGCCAAATTTCTGACATTAATTTCTTTCAAATGTTAACAATGAGAAATAAACTGCACACCACAATGAAGCTAAATGTACTGCCAATTTCTTTTTACTTAAAGGTTATAGAAAGGGAATATAATTTTCTCTGTAAGGAGAAATTGGCTGGAATTAATACAGGCTTTGAAGAGAAGTGAGAGTTAACTGCAGCACATTCTGCATCTTTCAGGTAAGGACATTACACAAGAGGAAAAAACACCATCTGTTTGCAGCCAGAAACAATTTCTGACTGTAGATGTCACAAAAACTGGAAAAGTAACTGAACATATCCCTAAGGAGTATCACATATCTGAAACAATAAAATAGGACACATGCACTTTGCTGAAGTACTGAGAACTTCTTTTGGAATCATTGAGAGATGTAGCTCTCAGAATTGCTGAAGATAAGATTGACTAAAGAATTAATTAAAATTATGCCAGATTATCATATATAAATCACAGTTTTATTTTTTCCTGAAATTTTTGTGTATTACTTGGCAGTAGTCAATGATGCACTTTGGTCTTCAATTATTATTTAAAATTTTTATTATACAGTGACAAGGGACCATATCAATAATCTATAAAAGTCAATAGAAGAAAAGTCTGGTCTAGGAGGTAAACATTGAAACAATGTTTATTACAGGTAGTGAGGAACTGACCTATAATCCTCAATTTAAAAGGCAAGGAAAAGTCTGCTTCATATATAAAAAGAAAGACTAAAGACAGTAATCTATTTTTCCAATTCATAATTATTTTCTTTTTTTTTTAAATTTCCTTTATTTTTTAAGCTGTGTGCAACTGTGTTGACCATGATCATCTCAATAAAAAACATCTATCATTAAATATTTAAAATGAAATACAGTATGAAACAAAATCTTTTGACATCTGATGTCTTAAAAATTACCTACAACTTAACATTTACTTTTCCATATTTATAATCAAAAAATTCAGAGATTGATATTTAAGTCTAATAACCTAAAACTACTTTCAGCAAGGTTTTGAAGTTGACATGAAAATTCTTAGAAAATTGGGAAATTATGCGATTTGGTTATATTTTGGATAAAAGAATAGAATTACATAGACCATCTTTTTCCACCTGCAGCAGAGAAAAGGAAAAGAAAATCTATAGTTGCTGATCCAGATAGCTTAACACACCCAACAGGAAACAGCAGCAATAATGAAATTGAAATTGGTAAAGTTTATAAAATACCCAGTATGGGCCAACCACCATCTTTTTGACTGGTTCTGCTTTAAGGTATCTTGAGAGCTTTGTTTCTGCATGTTTCTGCATGTCTGCCAAATGCAAAATCCCAAGGTCAGAAAATAATGCTACATCAGTCTGTCAAATTAAAATATGACACAAATTTAGCAGTGCTGTCCAAAGAATATACAGTGAGTACAATTTTAGTGGTGTTTTACATGAACTAGGAAGAAAAATTTTCCTTCTTTAAAATGTCCAATGCTCATTAAAATTTTACCTGGATTATAGAAGTGCTACATGATGTTCAGGTGCTACAATATTTAACATATTCCTCCATTATCTCATATTTAGCATGGTAAAACAATGATGGAGGTAGGAAAGAGCATCTATTGAGCAGCATTTATAACTGAACATAGTTTCTTTAAATAATAGTCAACAGAAAAAAGAAACCTTTTTGTAAGCGTTTAAGAAAATATGAGGGAAATGCATTATGCATAAAGAAAAGTAAAGACATATAGAGAACAAGAATTTCACTGTGTGGAGATCTGCTGATAAACTTAGGGTTTTTAATTTGCAAATTCATTATTTCAAGAGATAGGTCCTAAGGTTTTTTAAACATCTGAAAATAAATATTCTGTTGTTTTGAAAACTTTTTTTTTCTCAGAACGACTTCAGAATAAAATCTTAGGAACCTTACATAGTAAGAGGAAAGAAAAACCCCACAACTTAAAATATCAAAGGAAAACTATTTTGGTGGACCAAAATCATGCTCATTCATTCATTCATTCATTCATTATTTATTCCTGTCAAGGTTTGGTGATTTCACATTTTCACACCATATTTTAGGCCATGATCACGGATTTTTAAAAACTTCTTTAACAATATTTTAGTTTTCTCTCCCAGGAATGGAAGGACCATCACACGTCTTTAAGTCTCAAAAGAGAAGATTATTCTTTAACTTGTGATGGCACTATAGAAATTGCACTGATGTTTAAAAAATAAATGTGGTGAGTATATTCCTTTAAGCTGATGCCAAATTGTTCATTCAGTGTTGGTGTCATATTGGTGTGTCATGTTTTATAGGATTTATGATTCCAGAGTGAAATGGTGGGTTTACATTCTTATTTTAAATTGCGACGTTCATGAATTTGTAATTTTTTCTTTTGAGTGAGAAGAATACAAGACAATAACGACAATAACCCTGGATTTTCTAAGAGAAAATCATGAAAAATATCCCTATGACTTTGAGTCATAAAAGCAAAGGAGCCATTTCTGAACTTTTTCCAGTAACATTATTCATGCAGGGTGTAAGACACTATGCTGTGGTATAAAGTTCTACTTTACAGCTGGGACAGGTTTCTAAAATATAATTTTGCTTTCTCCATTTAGAAGAAATACAGCTTACCAAAAATCAATCTAAGTCTATTGTACCAAACACAAATGCTCAACTCATCATGATTTCTGTCTTAGTGACAAAAACATTTTATTCCAGCTGCCAGAATGGATTTTCAATCCCTGCAGATCCTCTTCAGTACTGCCACTGAGGCAAAGAAGATGATTTTATTCAGCTGAAATCCTTGGGGTCTCTTTAAAGTACTAGTAAAGTATTAGTTGCAATATTTACCAGAAGAAAGGTAGAGAAGGAGAAATTAAAAAGAAGATTCTGTTCATGCAGGTAAAGAAAATAGGGGGGAAAAAAAGAATAAGAAAAGGAGAAAAAAGGGAAGCTTAAATTGCCTCCTCTATCAAGGAGAAAATAGATTGCTTATGAAAGAATCAGTCAAAAAAAGCTTTTGCATAGGCTTTTCTGAACAACAACACCTCTCTCATTCTTCAAGATTATGTTTGCTAAATCTGATAGTGAAAAATTGAATTATTCTATAATAGAAAGGCCAGGTATTTTTATCAAATAAATATAAAAACTGGTATCAACTTTGGTCTCTCAGTCTTGCTATAATTTGCAGAAACAACAGTAGTTTTTGTCAATACAGCATTCACACTTGCTTAACACACCCCAGCAAGGGTGGCATGAAAGCCATCATGGTCAGGATGAAGAGCTGCAGAGAATGCAGGCCAAGAAAAACCTTTTCCATGTTCTTAATATACCAAAATCACAAGAAATTCTTAACTAACTCAACATATTCTATTAGTGTAATGTTGGGATACTACTGATAGATATAGAGACAGATAATAGGGTTTGGGTCCAAGGTACTTTTCTTTAGGCTTTTCACACTGCAGTAAATTTTCTGAAGCTTTTCCAATTTTATCTCCACTAATGTCATGAATGCCATTAAACTAAAAAAAAAGCAAACAAAGTGGGGAAGAAAAGGTGATGAATGGTTCTGCTTTATCTGCTAAAATTCCTGGAATGGACTAATTTTCAATTTCAGGTCTTTAAAACAGGACTCAGGGAGCATGTAATAGATTTTACCTGCTTTCCAAGTGTTTTAATAATTTAGCTAATACTTTAATGGCATTTTATGGGCAAATGTATACATATGTGTCAGTATAACATTTTAAATGATAAAGCAGGACTTTATGGTAATTGTTGCTAATTTTGAAAAACACTCAAGGAGTCCACAGAGTTTGAAGTTAACTACGTGTGTTATTGCACTACAGTGAACTCTGCCATGTAACATAAATATTCAAGCAATCATTCCAAGATATCTAATGTTACAGTTCCTGGGAGAACACACACTTACAAGGGTATACCTATCAGTCTAATTATTTAATATTTCTGATAGCAACTGACAGATATAGAGATTAATTCTCAGTTATCCTTGTTTATATGATGTGAGGATCTAGAATCAAGTAAGCAAAATGTTTTATATATGGTTTTCAGGCACTGTGTTATTTTGTCTAATGGACTTCTGGTATTTAAACCTCCTTAGAATATTCCTCTGCTAAGTGCAGCATTGGCATTAAAAGGTCAGAAAGCAGGTGAATTTGTAAAATTGCATGACTTCTCTCAAGTGGGTATTTTGTACATGTACAAAATAAGTGACAGTGGGCAAGGAAGAAAAGGAATATGTTAAGCAAAGTTTTCAAAAATAATAGTATGCAGATTTTTCCCACCCTATCTTTCCTTTGTTCTCTGTTAGCTATCTTCATTTCATATAGTTTAAATAGCTTCTAAATATTGGTTTCTTAAAAGCTATGTTAAATAATCTTTTACCATAGCCACCATATATAGAATTAATGCTATCAATGTTCCAGTTCTGTAAGTGTTTCCCTGTTTATATGACATCACATTATATTATGGGAATTTAAATATTTATTATATTTTACTGAGTATTTTTACTTTTAATAGACATATTGTTAGGCTTGCATAACACCTTATAGTATAGAATAATACAATTAGAATACCTCCACAATGAAGGTATTTTTCACTAAACACATCACCACCTACTGTTAGAATTCTAGTAGCACTTAGAATAAAACTTCTTAAAAAAGGTCAATCACACAGAACCTACTTTACCCTACTCTATTTTACCACATATTGTAACATCACATGCTGCTTTCAGACAAAGTATGAGCTTCTCCCAATAACCATGTGCACTGATGAATGAACAGTATTTTAAATTGATGTGATGCTGCTAAACTAGCAGTCATTTCTGTGGCCAAAGACTGTTCTCCAGCCCCTGGGGGGAACCCAGCATCTTTATGAGAATACTTAAGCTGTAAGCCAAGAACTTGGTGTTCTAGACAAACAATACCTCTTCAGATAGGTAATATATTAATTGGCCAGAGGGAAAAAATACAGATGTGTCTCTGTGGCTGTGGAGCAATGAGCATGTTATATGAATGTGCCCAACCACAGAGGGTGGAAAATCATTTTGCAGAAATAGTATTAGGAGCTGCCATTGTATTTCTTTTCAATTATAGACTGCAGTGAGAAAGTTTTGTGGAGATGTTGTTTGTGATTCCTTTTTGCAATTTTTTTTATATGTAAATTTTGTTTATATGTAAATTTTGTTTAATGCAGACTGACACAGCAATGCTATTTTCTTTATTTGGTGTGAGAAAACAACAAAGTCTTAGATTTCTCTGAAAATTTCCTTAGCCCTTGAGCTTGTTCTTTTGATGCCATGAAATGTAGTATTCAGTTAAGATGGAAATTGTGTGATACTTAGTCTACCTCGCTAGGAAATAAATATGCAAAATTTAAGGGTATTTTAATTATTGAAAACACAGAACATATGCAACATTTGCCCAAGTTCAAGAATGACTATAAGAATAGAAATGAGGACTTAGGTTTATGTTGTGTCAGATGGGGCTTTTGTTTAGATAGAATCAAAGTCCTATCTAATATATCTATATACAACTAGACTTTACACTGAATAAAAATACGTAGATATAAGAACTGAATAAGCTTCAAGTAACATTTCTAAAATAATGCCATAGACAAGAAGAATTTTAGTTTGTTTATCAGTAGTTGTTATTTGAGATTGTGTGATCTGATTTAACAGTTTTGATTTACAGAGAAGCGTCATGTATGGAACAGGAAAATGTAAAGATGCATATGATTCAGCTTTTAAAAATAATTGAAAAAAGCCAACTAATTTTAAAATTCCAAAAATATAAAACAATGTATATGCAAAGAACACTTTTTGAGTGTTCATCAAAAATCAGCTATAGAAAGAAAATACTAAAACTTTTGAGCATACAGGATGTGAAATATTAAAAAAAAAAAATCTATCATTTGGGCATCATGTAAACATCAAATCTTCCATAAAAAGAAACCAAACAAAAAAACCACTTGGTCTATGGCAACTCTGCAATACCAACAATTAAATTAAAGAAACCCATATACACATATACATAAATTCCATTGCCCTGAATTAGGTATGAGAATAAAATTCCACATGAAGAAAGAAGAAAAACAAGGAACTGAATGAAAGCAAACCAGATTATGCTGTTAATTCTAGGAAACATTTGATATTAACATTGCACAGCAGAGCATGTTCTAGAATAATAGACATATTTATGTTACCTTAGTCACTAGGGAGAGTATCCAACTTTATGAAGTCAAGTTTATTTAAAATCCACAAGTATTGTTAATATGGAAGAGTTTTGTGACCTTTTTTTTTTTTTTGGACATGACTAACAGAGCTTTTCCTTATTTTAAATCTATTTTTTATTCCAGTCTGAAAATACTAAAAAAATCTGTTATGCTTAAGTATGGAAGTTTTTTTTATAGTCTAGAATATTCTATGAAGGTATTACCCAAATATGACCTGTCTGGTAATAGGAGTAAATTTTCTTGACATATTGTGCAAATCGTCCATTTAATAGATTTTGTAGTTTTTAAAAATGCACATTTTTCATTGTTGGAGGTAAGATGCTAAAGCATTTCACTGTAATGATTACCTTTCTTTTGTGATTTGACATGTACAAAAAAAACATTGGCTTTTAAAATAAAATCACTCTTAGCATTCTTTCTTTTAACTAAAAAAACCCTCCAAAAAAATCTGTAATTGGATGGATTGCTTGTTTAGGACATTTATTTTTCACAGTATCAAGTTTCCTTCTGGTTTATAGGGAAGGAAATAAGAGGTCTGATAAAGTAACTTGATGGATGTAATGAAAACACAACATCTACAAGTGATTAAATGAAATCTTATTTCATGTAAGTAGCAAAGTATTAGAAAGCAGATTTCTCTTTTATAAAAGGTTATGTTAAAGGTTATTCTATTTCTTCAAAAGTCATTCTGAATTCTGCTCGATTTACTCTTTATAATCTGTGCTACACCTGATCTTAACCTTAAGATTTCCATTACTTTCCACATTCTAGTGTAGGAAGTTTCCATACACAAAGGTCAAATTACCCTTGTTTATGGAGGTATCATTCTTGGAAAATAATCAGTGAAATTATGTAAAATCAGTGAAATTACTTGTAAACCAAGGTTTTAGAGAGAATATGAGAGTAATTAGAATTAATTTGCTTGTAGGCAATATCTCATAATACTTCATATGTTTGTATCTGCTTTATTGTCAAATTCAATTTTGATGGTATTTCATCTTAGGCATCTAATTATTTCTTTTTGGACCATGGTCTTCATTGTAGAATGTGATATGAGCATGTGCCTTCCCCAAAGAGTAAAAATTTTAAAATATTCTCTCCTTTTCTATGTCCAAAACTTGAAGAAGCTGCACTTTTCTGTAACTGATCTAATTGGATTGTACTAATTGGATTGATAAGGCTCGAAGGGTTCACATATTAAACTTGTGCATTTAAACTTGTCTTCATTTAAGGGCAGCTACTGCTCATAAAGCTCCCAACAACACTATCTTATTTTGTGGAGAAAAGGTTTGTAAACAGGGACTCCAAACCCAAGCAGTGCTACAGAAATCACAACTGCAGCAACTGCAAACATCTGAATTTTGTCGACACCTTTTGATCTAATGGTGTCAGGTAATTCAGAGCTGTATATACAATTAAATGTCACATGTGCAGAGAAAGTGTAATATGCTGATCTCAGAGGAAAACCATGATGTGATAAAAAAGTCTGTGTAAATAAATACAGAAGATGACATAGAGTATCCTGGTTAAATACACAGTTTGAAAACTGATACTTCAGAGACTGAAACAATTCATAATTCATAACAACATTTAATCAACAAAGGGATTATTTCATTAATTTCATTGTCTCCTATTCTCTTTTTCTAATTCCTTTCCTCTAATTTTTCTTCACTATTTTGTTCTTTCTTCTTATGTATTACCATGAACTTGGTCTTAAAAAAGATACTTTGGAAAACGGAATTTATTTTCATTTAATTTAACCAAAGAAAGCTAGTTTTGTTGTTTTGAAATCAATCTGTAATACCTTTAGGGAGAGATTTGGCATTCCAGGTTGAAAATAAAGTGACAGATATTTTGCATTATCAGTCCTTTTCTTCTCACAGTGCTGAAGATTCACTCCCGAGAACCTGGTAATTCTTATTGTTTAGCCCTTTCACCACACTCAAAGATCTCCAAAGATGACACTTATTGCTTCAAATGTGCACAATGCCTTTGCACAGATGAAATAAGTTTGGAGGCAATGAGAACAAATTTACTGTGGCAGTGAAGTTTCCCTGAAATTACTGTGAAGCAATGTTTTCATTTTTTTAATAGGCAATATCTTAAGAGAAAGGCCAATATACAGTAAACCTGTTGGTAAACATATTGACAGTCTTTAAATTTATTTTTGAAGAAAATATATGGAAAATATATGGAAAATGCTACACACAATATAAATGGAACATGTGAGGATGAAAACATAACTTAGGTTACTATAAATAACCTATTAAAAATTTATAGATTGAGAAGAATTCATTGTGTCAGATATTTTGTCAGGAAACTTGCATATTTAAAGACATTAATCCTGTTTGCTGATTTGTTTATTTATTTATAAGCTATTTCAATGTGAAATGCACTGCTGGACAAAGAATTTTAATGCATAGTGGATATAACAGTAGGCTTTTACACAGCATTATTTGCATACTTTATTTCCATTCTTTTTATGAACAGCATGCTATTGCATTTGTATGGAAGTGTAAGTTCATACATATTTAAACTAAATTCTCTTGGCAGGATAATATGGAAGTGTCATTAATCTTATAAATTTCAGGGAGCAAATGACTTGTTTCTCACCTAACAATAGCCATTAACATGGCATCAGCCTGAAATGTGTTTTACCTTGAATACTGCTGTAAAGTTATCATCTCAATCTTCTGAACTTGTATAGAATCCTGAAGATTGATGGAGAGAAATACTAGAAAAAAATTAAGAGAACAGTATCTGTAGCATTCTGAGTGAACACGGCTCCTGTTCTGCTCGAATAGAGTGCTTGAACTCATGAATTCACTTAAATACTGACTCTCCTAGACAGGCATTATGTGAGTGGCCAGAAGACAAATGACCAAGGTATTGTTTGAGCAACATGTTTTGAAAGCCCTATTGTTATCTAGATAGTAAGGAAATATTTAAATAGCTCAATTAAAAAGAAAAAGGCTCTTAAGACTTCAATGCCTTCATTGTTACTTACCCCAATCAGTCCAGGTGGATCATACAGATCAGGACTTCGTGTCTGACTAGATACATTATCACATTATCACGTGGTATTGTCTGAGCAGCTAGTCAGAGGGAACACATCTACTAATTTGGACTGATTCCAGTGAATCTCATTTGTGTGGGTCTCTCTCTTGGTGACACTGGAAGGGGAGTACCTCAATCCTGTAGAAGTACTCAGAGGAAGTTTTCTGTGCAAGGCAGAAATTCTTCAGGAACTGTGTTTGTAAATAGGCTGTTAATGAAATATTGCTAGAAAATAGTATTTTGTATACAGTCTTTGCTAGGTAAACAAGAGTTCCATCTAGCTATCTCAAGGAAGCAGCACCATCACCTGTGACTGAATTATACAAAACTAAATTTGTATGCTGGTTTATGTAAGCTTTAACACGCAAGAGCAGATTTTTAGAAGAATCTCAAGTAAGTAGAACCACTTGTGTAGCTAAGGCTTCTAAATTCCAGGTCTGGGTAGGGTTTATTCTCAGCATCCTGTTAAAATGTGGGTTTTCCTGCTTCTAGTGTATGTGTTGTGTATCAGTTTTGCAAGATAACAAAAATTTTCCTTTGGCTTCCAGAAATCCTTAGACAACTTCAGGTTTGTGACTGCAACATCATGCCTAGATGCTAATTCCAGCAGCTACTAAATAATGCTGTGAAGAGTCTCAAAACCATTACTGGATATAACTACTTGTCTGTGAAGCCAGAGACCAGTGCTAGCTTTTTTTGAGTTATAGTTTAGTATGTCTTCATTTTGGTTATGACACTAATAATTTCTTGATTTTTTCCCTATTGGCAACTTAAATCCGAACAAACTCCTGGAAGATAAGTTGTGTGCCACTATCTCACTCTAAATTTATTTTTTTTCATGACATTTTTCTTTCTTCACTTTCTCTTTGAAAGTCTCTAGTTAATATGAAACATTAGGACTGAATTAGATAGTTCCCATTCCTCTTAACAGGATGTTCAATGTAAGAACACTCAGAGATACACTTCTGTCCACTTAGGACTGCTTTGTAAGTTTATAAGGATGTTTCTGAGTGTTTTAGAAACATTCTCTTCCAGTGCTGTTGAAGTAGTTCTATGTGATAATATGGGCATAGGTTAAACAAACTAAGAATCTCTTTTCTCTTGTCTCTGACTTATAAGACAGAAAGAAATGGAAACTGTAAAGCTTCTAAAAGATTAGGGGAAAAAAAAGAATCAATCTACTTCATAAAGTTCCATACTGCTTTGTGGAAATCACTGTTGGCATTGCTACAGATCTTCCTCTGCCCCGATATGCTGTATCACTCACCTGCACTGTCCTTTCCAGTGTTTTACCAGCTCTAGAAGTATACCAGGTTTTGGTTAAAAAGCAGAGTTCTTCTGCTCTACCTATCTATAAATCCTATTTATATAGTAAACTTATCCTATTCACACAAATGTCCTGGTTTTGACTGTTAATTTTCTTCACTGTAGCTAAAATGGAGCTGCATGTTGAGTTTGTGCTGGAAACAGTGTTAATAATGCAGGGATGTTTTGGTCATTACTGAGCAGTGTGGACACGGAGCCAAGGCCTTTTTGCTCCTCACCCCAGCCCACCAGTGAGTTGGCTGGGAGAGCTCAAGGAGTTGGGAGGGATACAGCTGGAACAGCTGACTTTACTGACCACAGGGATATTCCACATGGGATGGCATTGGGCTCAGCAGTGTAACTGAAGGGAGAAGAAGGAAGGGAGTGATGTTCAGAATGAAGGTGTTTATTTACCCAAGCCACCATTATGGGCTTTCCTGGGAATGACTAAACCCATTGCAAGTGATGAATTAATTCCTCATTTTGCTTTGGTCACATGCACAACATTTACTTTACCTGTTAAACTGCCTTTATTGCAACCCAAGTGTTCTCTCACTTTTACTCTCATTTTCTCATCCATCCTGATGGGGATGGGGAGGAGAGGGGAGGGTGTGAGTGTGTCATGTTTGGTTCTCAGCTGGGGTTAAATATATTAAATATTATATATTGAATATATAAATATTCAATAAAATACCTTAATGTTGAAGATGTTCTGACTGGTGGTGCCCTGGAACTAATTTTTGAGAAGTGTCCATGGTGGATGTGAACAAACACAAGCAGCTTTTCTCAGTTTGCTGTTTACCAGAGAGACAAAACTAAATTAGCTTCTGTTTAGGCAATTGTTCTACATCTATCTAGTTTGTAGGTGTGGTATGTTTCACATTTTCTTGAAATACCTCTAAAATGACAGACAAGTATTTAGTCAACTAGAAAAAATAAGAGCAAAAAAAATTAAGGAATGTTTAAATTTAGTTAGGGTATTTTCTCCACCTGAATTGCTTGTGCAAGGTAAAGCTGCCTTTAAATTAATCTATGACTGGTTTCCTTAAGTATTCTTGACTTGTATTTTAAAGCGTTTTTGTAACAGATATGGTTGAACTTATATTTAGATATTTTAAAATGTGGATATGAAATGGTTTTTGTTCGGGAGTTTTTTCTGCTAGGTATGTGTAAATTACATGTCCACCTAAACTAACTGTTCCATGTATATGTTTTTCAAAGAAGCTGACAGATTCAGATACTCAAAAGTTTTGCTTTTCTTTTTTGTATTGAAGGGCATTTCTATCTTAAAGCCATATCTTGGAACTTCTTAAATCACTTCTAGCGATTTAACTATGAGTTGATGCTTAACATTTCAATGAATCTTATAAATCTGGTTGGTTATGGCCAGCCAGTGTTAATTTGGAACTAGTGTACTGTTACAAAAGGTATTAGAATCTGCTAAAACAGTAAGCTCAGGAGAGTTACTTGTTCTCATAAAATAGTACTTTACTTTTGCATACAAATTGAATTGTGTTTTGTTTTAAAAGTAGAGACAACTTACTTACCCTGAGGATACATTTTATTATCATGTGAAATATGGAATGCTATTTTGCTTCAGGAGATAAAAGCAATTTTCCTCTGAATCCCTCTAGAAACTACTGCATCAGCTTACCTACTTATCTAACATCTGTGAGGACTATCTTTCAATATGTGTTCTTCAGTGTTATTAATTTGTACAAGATTTGTATGAACGAAATATTTCATAAAAAAGGTGATTTTGTATTTCTTCTAAAGTTAAATAAGACTAAATTGTAGTTGTTATGAACAGATCTTACCCCACCCTATTTAAAGTTACACCATCTTGTGGTGGGTTAGCCCTGGGCAAAACCACAGGGGAGAAAATAGGAAGAACAGGAAAAAAGCTTATGGGTCAAAGTAAGACAGGGAAATTGCTTATCAATTACCATTTATCAGCAAAACAGATTTACCGGGGAAAAATTAACTGTTTGACAGTCAAAATAAAAATGTACTTATTAATTCAGGTAGAGGGAAATAAAACAGGAAACATTAAAGCAACACCATTAGTATCCTTTTTCCCAGGCTTAACTTCACTCCCAACTCCTCTGCCTGCATGGCCCATCCTAACCCTGTCCCTGCAGCATCACTGGGAGAGGGACCTGCAGCCAGTCCCTCTGAGCTCATCTCCAGCACTACTTTTTCCTCACACTTTTCCCTTGTTCCAATATGGATGCTCCCAAGGCTTCAGGGAACAGCTGCTCTGGTGCCATGCACCTCCTCCTCCTTGTAACATTGGTGTTCCCTCTATTTCTGCTCCTTCTGAAATGCCCTTTCCTAGAGGCAGCAACACCTTGGCCGAGGGGCTCAGCCATGCTCTGCTGTGCCCCTGGGAGCTGCCTGGAGCTGGCCATGTGCAGCACAGGGCAGCCCTGGCCTCTCCTCACAGAGGCTGCCCCACAGCCCCCACTGCAAGGACTGGGGCACCTGCACGCCAATTTAAAAATTAAATTTGTAACAGTAGAAGCTGTATGGAAATACAGATGTCTTTCACTATCATGCTTTCCAGCCTTTAAGCTTTTTTTCCTAAATGTTTACTGTCTTCTGTAAAAAGTCCTTCAGACACTTGAAAGGATCCCCCAAAAATCTTCTCTGATCTCCGAAGCTTCTATCAGTTTCAAAGTCCGTGTGGACCATAACCAATCAGAGCTCATTGCCTAATGGTGTTAATGGTAATTCATCTCTTCTTTTAATTAAACACAGATGTAGATCTAAAATTTAAGAAAATAGGAAAAGCTGTATTCCCATGCCAAGCTCATAATTTCCTTTTTCTGCCACACTGCAGGGTCATTGACAGTACCCCAGAGTGTACCACAGATGCACATTAATTACCCGCTCTCTAATTACTAGGGTATCGGGATAACTGTTCAACCGTTCATTAAACTTTCTTCTATCAAAGCTCCAGAGACGTGTGCAAGAAGCTCACAACTTGGCAATTTTAATTGAACCCTATTAACTCATAAAAAAGTACAAAAACTCTATTTATCAATAAAGAATCCTTTTTCATTTTGTCCACTAAGCCCACAACATACAAATGATCATTTTTGGTGCAGTCTATTTGGACATCTAACAATGTAGCTGTTCACAGAATGTTAATTATTGGGAATACATCAACAGCATTAGGGAAGAGTCCTGGCTGTAAAATTACCAGCTGAATTCCCCATTGAAGACATGCATGGAGGCAGTTAGCTAAGCAAATCTAAATAGGATGATTATCTAAAAAGTTAGAATATTAACAAGAGGAGGCCTGTGCAAATTAATAGAGATGCTAACAACAAGTTAAAAATACGTTTTTGAGATATATAATTCCAGGGTAGAAAGTGAATTTTTTCTATCCTAAAACATTTTTCCCAATGCCATTCATTATTTGACTGAAAGAAGGGTTATGACATGAATGAATCAGTCACAAAAACAATGTCTTGCTTTTTAATGTCAGTATTTTTCTTTTGTCTGCCACACCTTTGATTTTTAAGGTTTATTTGTTTTAAAAATGTCACACTAACCATCTCCTGATTTTAATACATCTGTGAGATATCATGATGATTCTCATTTGCTCTGACTTTTATTTCACATTATAGCTTCAAAGTGTATCTTGTCTTCTACCTTATTGGTATAAGAACCATTACTATCTATTAATACAGTTAGCATTACTTGATAAATATGAGTTCATTTTTGTGCTTTATAATCTACATGTTGTTTGCCAGGAGTCAGAATCCACTGGTGGATTCTTGGTATTTCTTAGCAAATTCCCTGTCTTACTTTAAGTATTCACATCTTTTCAAAGCCCTTCTCAATATATTCAGCAGGATTAATTATCTACCTAAGTGACTTTCCAGAAGAGAAAAAATTAAGATGTGGTGTTGTTGTTACAGATATATCCAACAGTCCACAAAAATTTACAGTTACTTCTATTTGCTATGTTACCTATACCAGAGTAGTCAGTGACTATTTTCTTGTACTTAGCTGATTTATTAGCATATTTTTAAAGTTCTGTACAATTACAAGCAAAGAAAATTTAGGATGAGTACTCTGATTTGCACAATAAAGTTAAATAGTGAGCAGTTTGAAATACATCTATGTCTTTAAAGTTATATAAAATTAACTGTTGAATACTTGTCATTAAAATAGATACGTCTTTGTCAAATTAGTGCAAGTGGTTGGCTACAATTTACTTTTGTAATAAGTGTAATGCTATACCATAGTAATAAAACTCTTCCAACAGTATTCAGAGTTTGTCATAAATGAACAATTTTTGCAGTCTATAAAGCTCTCTATAGAAATCCTTATCAATTATGTGAATTACTATTTAAAAAATAAATAGAAAATATATAGAGGGATGTTCTTCTCCTTGCAGTGTGTTTCTGGATACTGGACCACCATGTTGTATCAAATGAGATTCAGCTGAACAGTTGCTTTGTGCTAATCAATAAACAGATTAACTCCATAAAGATGATTCTGCTTAAATAAGCATGTGATGCTTACTGCAATTAATCAGAAGAAAAGAGAAGACAACATATGTTGATTGATCCTGTCTAAACTCATCCAGAAGAACCTCAGCTATCTTTTGCATTTTGAAACAGTAAGAGAAATGTGCCAGAAAATTGCTCAATCTTCTCTCTGGTCTGTAACACTGTTTCTTGATTCAATTTTTTTCTTTTTCTTTTTCCCTGATCACTTAAATCAGGATTACACTTGATTACAGATTACACTTAAGTGTAATCATACTGCCTTTATTAAACATTTCTCTGATTTGGTTATTTGAGCACTAAGATAATTACAAATCTTTCCTATCAGAATGAAATTCTGTTGCCCCTCATGGTAAACAAAAGTAAAAAATCAGGGAATTAATTACATATAGTTAATGCCTTAAGTGGGATGTTGGATCACTGAGAGAACAAAACCAGGAGAAAAAAAAAATTACGGTCAAAACGCTGAGATAAGAAAATAAAAGCAAATAAAATTACATGTATTGCCAGGCACAGTTACAAAAATGGTGACTAAGCATGGTGCTCCTAACACCAAAGTTTGGGATTTGCTCCCATATGGGCCATTCACATGAGAGCTGGAACTGATCCCTTTTGGATCCCTTCCAACCCAGAATATTCTGTGCTTCCGTGGTTTGGTCTCCAAATTCCAGGCAGCACTCGAGTTTCCATGGAAGATTACTGCATAGCCAGCAGAGGTGTAGAACAGATTTTGGGTTCTGTGCTGTCTTTTGGGCTAGGCTGAATCCAGCCAAGGCCTAGACAATTCCAGCTGCTTGCTCACCCCATGTCCCTGCAGCAGCTCCTGGGGCTGGGCACCATCCTGCACAGCTGGCTGGGGTGGCCCTGAGGCACAGCCCCCATGGGAGAATGCATCCCTTTCAGGGAAAATAGAGAATTTAGATTCTATAAGAGACAATGTAAAATGAATGTTAAGTTTGTCCACTGGTAATTTGAAGTAAAAACAAGTTTTATAATCTACTGTTCAGAACCTCATTTCTTTGTATAGTCTGCCTATGTGATAGGCAGTGTCTTAATTCTGTTTTAATAGGAGTGCCACTGAGCACAGCAAATTTAAAAGATGTTTGATCCTAAAATTAGTAGGGAATAGAAAGATGGCAAGAAGGAAGCAAAGAACTTATTTAATATCTTATATTTCCAATTAATGATGCAGGGGACTATATCATACCATGATAGTTGTTTTGATGTGAAAATAATTTTTAATGGGATATTTAGATAAGCTATTCTTTATTATTTTTATTCAATTAAATCTGTATATATCACTACGTATTAACATCCTGTACAAGGACTTCATTTACATTTAATTAGTTTCTCTGTAAAATGATTTCTGCTTTTGAAATTACGCATTTGTACATTACAGAACAATCAAATTATCAGCCTCACTGCCAAAGATCAACTTGGAACTCTGAGAAGTGTGATGAAGTATATTTTCCATCATTAAAATTACCTGCAAATTCCTCAGCACTGTCAAAATGTCTATGGCTGTTATTTAATTTGTTTATGACTAGCAGGAGGAAATGAGATTGTGTAGTAAAATGACTATTTTCACACACCTAATCCTGTCCAAAGTGCTAAGAAGTAGTTTTTAACTATTAAAAATATTACCATTGCATCCTATCTGTGGGACAATAGAAGAAGTTCTCTGTTCTACAAAATTCTGTGATTTTTAGAGAGCTAGAAGGCAAAAAAGTGATACTAGAAACCTGTTGTCAATACACCTCTGTAAGGTTAAGTACATCTTCCTACTCAAGGGAACAGTTAATGCTGCTTTTAATAGGCATAACCTGAGTTTCTGCCATATAAGTGCAAAACATGAACGATTAATAACTAGCAAGTTTATACTAATTGCAAAATGAAGTAAATGCTGATCTCACGTTTCCTCAGAAAAGAAAAAAGTTAAAAGATAAAAACACTTCCCACTGCCTTTTTTTCCTGGACAATGGTTGTTGCTTATAGTTGTGCAAATTTGGATTTTGTAGTATTAGGATATACAGGGCAAACCACTGTGTTAAGCCTGAGACATTACTATGACATATTCATATGACTGACTATCATTTATAGTTACTCATTTTTTTGAGGCCTAGAAATGTGTTGTGTTCCTGTTTGATTAAGAAAAAAAAATCACTAAGCTTTAGTCCTGTTTTGGGCTTGTAGAGTGGGAGAGTGTGAATGTCATGAATTGACCCTGAGCAGCAGCTAAGTACTCAGCCACTTGCTCACTCCCCACTTTACTCTCACTAGAAGCAGAGAGAACAGGAAAAAACAAAAGTGTGAAAACTGTGGGTTCAGGTAAAGACAGCTTGGTAAGTGGAGGAGAGAGGAAAAATACAAGTAATGCAAAGACAGTCACATGCCACCTCCTGCAGGCAGACCAGTGCTCAGTTATTCTCTAGACAGCAGCCACCTTGAAAGCCAAAATATCCTCACCTTCTTCCTCTCCTCCAGCTTTTATTGTTGAGCATGATGTTACATGGCATGGAATATCCTTTTAACCAGTTGGACTCTGCTGTCCCATCTATGTCGCCTCCCAGTTTCTTGTCCACTCTCAATGTTCCTGCTGCAAGTCAGGAGGTTGGGGAAAAGAGAAAGAATGATGCTGGTGCAGCCACTGTTTAACCACAAATCCAAAATACAACACCTTTTGGACTGCTGTGAAGAGAGGTACCCAGCCAAATCCCTTGTAATAATTTAGGTGGTTTAAATCAGCTGCTGCTGTCAGCAAACTTGAAGTCTCAAAAATAAACCTTGATAAACACAAACTACTCTTCTGAAGAGTTTTCTGGGGCTCGTGCAACTGCTTTACCTAACAATAATAAAGTAATACAGACTGGAGATCTTTACAGTGCATCTTCCAAATCCAGAGGAGAATTCTGATTCCAACACCTAAGTCTGATTGCCATTTTACAAAAAAACAAAACCAAAACCAAAAACAAAACCAAAAAACAAACAACAACAATAAAAAAATCCTCCCAAAACAAAAATCAAAAAACAAAACAAATAAACAAAAACCCCCACCAAAAAATAAAACAAATAAACAACAAAAACACACACACAAAAAAAACCCAAAAAACCAAAAAAAAAAACCCACAAAATCAAACAAACAAACAAACAAAAACCCCAAAACCAAGCCAAAAAACCCACCCCCAAAACAAAACAAAAAACCAGTCTGTCCTGGCATTAACACCTCTTGAAAGTAACACCTCAATGAAAATACCTGGCCTTCCCTCCACAGGTCTTTGGCTATCCCAGTATCTGAGCTACTGTGCAAGCTCAGAGAAAGAGAAATATCAAGCTTGTAAGATTTCAGTTATTTTTGGAAAGAAGGTACATTTCAGGATCTTTTCCATGGTCAGTTATGTACTAAGAAGAATTTCCTATTAGCAGAGATAAAATGAGTGGTTTAGTTTTCAAGTTGGTATTTTAATCATATTTGCATTAAATCAGGCTAGAAGGTGTTTAAAAAACCTCTACTGAAAATTCTTTTAAGTAATAGTTTTGAGCCAGGTGGCTGTCGACCACAGCAAGATAAAAATGACAAATATAAGAACAATGTTTATTTTGAAATAAATTTCACAGTTTAGTGAAGGGAGCTTACACTTGTGTGAACTTCATGAGAGTTGAATTAGCTGCTAGCAGTTTTTAGGTGGGGGAAGGAAATGTGCAAAATTTTGTTTTTCTGCATCTCTATACTTCTGCTAAACTGAGACCTCAGTGGGGACTGAATGTCTTTGTTTCATTTAAAAACAAAAGCTTAACTCTGAGAGACAGCTCTTGGCTCTATAGAGACCAGAGGTTTGGGAGTCAGGAGCTCAGTATCTGCCCACAAACCTGACTGCTGATACAAAAACATGCCTTAGATTCTTTTATCTTCTGTGAAGAAATTGTTTATTCTCAGGGTATCTGTACCAATAACCAACTGCTTACAAATACAGTGATACTGGAAATTCTTCTTTTCTATTTAGGATTTCTTTCAGTGAAGCAGAACTGAATGGAGAGTATGAGGAAGAAAATAACTGATTTTCCAAGATTTACCTTTCAGTTGATAGACACTGGTCATACACATAGGTCATGTATGTCTTGGGACAGGTAGCGTGGCCCCACTTTTTATCTTTGCCTTTTTGCTGGTTGGTCAGGTATTTGGAATAAGATTAATTTTCAGTAACATTTTACTCTTCAATGTAAATGATTCCATCAAAATGGAATAAAAAGACTTATTTTGTTAAAAATGTTATAGATTTTAGTGCAAGAAGATGTCATTATATTTAATATAATATTTAATAGCTTGAATTTCTGGAAAAAACAAACCAAAACAAAAAACCCAATAACAACAAACCAGGATTTTGTCCATAATTTTAGGCAGTAAGTTTCTAACTTTTGTTTGAGCTTTATATGTCTTTCAGAAATATATTTAGTCTTAATTTGAAGGCTTTTGAGTGATGAAAAATTGAGCATATCACTTACTAGAAGGTTTCTCATGGATAATTATCTTTACTAAAAAACCATGCCTTATTTATAGCTGAAAATGTATCCAATTTCAGCTGCAGCCACTGGATATTGTTCTGCCTTTGTTTAGTAGATTAAAACCCCTTGCCTTTGAAAAGTTAAGTAAATAGAGCTTTTTGAATCTCAAACTGCAGACTTCAAATCAGTCTTATGAGGTTTGTCTGAACCTTTTCCAATTTTTTTGAAAATTTTTTTGGAGAGTTAGGCATTCTAATAGTCTTCCAATGTTGCATTCAGAAGAAATATTATCTTCCTATTTTTCACATACATGCATACTGCAAAATATGTCTTCTGATGGGATTTGTTTGGATTTCTGTTAATTTTCATGTGGCTAATGTTTAGACTGTGGGTTTGAGTGTTGGGATTAAGATGCAGAGTGCTTCAACAACTGTTTGGATTTGAATCATAATAAACCTAGGCACTAATAAGAAAGTCAAATTTAACTTGGGCAACCTAAGCAAATTCTGGTTAATTAAATATCTGCAAACCTATTAGCTCGTTTTCTTCTCATCTAGGTCAGGGTCATCATAGTTTCTAAGAGCACAGAACTGTGGATTTTACCTCAGTCATGCATATTTTTTCTTCTAGTGCAGATGGATCTTCTAGAATTTATTTCCATCAGTAGTGGAGGAGTATTTATATACATTTCCTTATACACATTAGCTGCACTCGTCTGCAGGGTGAAGGGGTGGGCAGAAGGTGGGAAATTGTCTTCCAATAGTTCATTTGATCACTCAAATAAAGGGAGAACAACCTATTTGCAGAGGAAAAATAGCATTTTCCCTGCCTTGAATGTTAACAACATAGGAAAATATCTCTCCTTTGTAATACAACATTGAGTAAAACAGATGGTTGCCTCTCTCTGCTTCCTATTTCTCCTTTGAATCCTCAACAGCCAGCAGAATAGGCAGCTTGCTGGGCCAGTGGCTGAATCTTCTAGGTCAGCCAAATGAGGTGTGTTCTCATTCTTAGATCTCCAATACTATTTTCTGTTTTGGATTTTGTTTATTTGATTGTTTGTTTGGTTTTGGTGGGGTTTTGTTTTTGGTTGTTTTTTATTTGTTTGCTTGATTTTTTAAATTATTATTATTATTTGTTTGTAATCAAGTGATTTTCTTCACCTACTTTCAATGATTTATATATATTTTAATATGATGTGTCCACACCAGCCAAGTAACTTATAAACACAGTACAGCCAAATGCAAAGTGAAGTGAATTGAAGCTGCAGTGCATACTTTTGGGAACTGGGAAATAGCACAGAAGAGACAGATGCAGGCAGATGGCCAGCCAGTTTGCTGTCCAGGAGAGTGCTGCACAATTCCAGCTGGGAGTTTCTGCTTCGAGCAGATAGGACCCAGCACATGGAGTATGAGGTCCCTCTGAATGTTCATTTTCATTTAAAAGAATATCCTTTAGCTGGGGGTTGCACAGGTTTGAATTGCCTTTATACAATTTCTTTGCTGGACTGAGAAGGGTTAGCAATTACAAAATTGAATGTGACTTCTAGAATGTGATATTTTGTCAATAGAATTTTAGCAAAGCTATTTCTGCTTTTACTTTTGAGAAAGGAAATGAGAAAAAAATGATGTGCTATATTTTCTGCAAGCAATCTGATGTTGATTAACCCATTTCTCATGATTATTTTTTCCCCTCTTTAATTTAATGTAGAAATGCATGGGTAGAGGGGGTTATATTTCCAAACAATGTATATGGCTTTTAACAAAAACTGCAGTCAAATCAAAAGTTTTTTAAAGGGAGATACTTATTCTTCTTTCTTTGTTTTGTAGTGTGATGTGATGCAGCTGTGAGCCATTTTACTGGTAGAAATCTGAAACTGAATTAGAAGTTGGTTGAATGATAAACAAAAAATAATGTACAAAGTGACCATACAGAGAGTTGCTAATTTTTTTCAATAAATTACAAAACAGGAATCATTCTATTTTTATTCAGAATCTAAAAGGTGGCAGGTGGCTTTCAGGTAATTTACTGCCCGTTCTTTCTCCAGGAACATCTGTTAAAATTATAGCCACATTCAGTGCAATACTTAGCCTGAAAGCAATTAGAATTTCTGGCTTTAATGTGTGGCTTGCTAAACTCTATTTTGTCATTCAGGCTCATGCTGCAGTTCTCTATAGTTTTAAGTTCTGGAAGCAGTATTTCTTTGTGCTAGGCAATGCATTTATTATGCTGTACTTCTGTTCACTCAAAGCTTCTACAGTTTTAGAGACCAAAGCATGAGAGAAAAAAATCAGCTCACTGCTGAAATTGGAATATTACGTGAGATATCAGGATTCCTTGGGTGGCTCATCCCCTCTTGTTTCAGAAAGAATGTGAATGGAGGAAAGCATTAATCTTTTAAGTGCACATTCAAGGTGGCAATGTGGATATTGCAAAAAGAAAGAAAGAAAACTCTTTTGTTGGAACTGAAGTGTGATGCTTCCCAGTGGCCTAAGAGACAGTTACAGTTTGATCTGTAGACAAGTAAACAACAGTGGAGATGCTGGGGCACTTACACTTTGAGCACTGTGTTTTGAGTACTTTGGTGGTGCTGTGTAAGATGCTGGAGCAGCACTATGTGAACACAAAAGTTCCCAGAAGAAATGCACACGTGAAATGGTGGCATGGGACTGTGCAAATTCATGCTGAAGGACCACACATTGGAGACCAGCCATTGAAGTACCGTAGCTGAAGATCCATTAATGTTCACTACTAGTTCTGCAAGGAAAGTAAGGTGCAAAAATCATAATAGGCCTATTGTTGAAATCAGTGACAAAATCTTTCCGTTAATTTGATATTCTAAACATGTCAAACACATGCATAAAATTTTGTGGTATATTTTTTCAGAGAATAAGCCCTTCCCTCTCTTTTAATAGAACATAAAAAGAGGCCCTGTTTTTCTTGTTAGAAATACTGTCAGCATGATGCATTAATCTGAACACAACAAAGTTGGGCATCGATATTAAAGTACATTTACAGATTTGATGTGTTAGGATCTGCATAAATAAATAAATAAATAACAATAACCCTCTATCTCTGAACTACAAATTTCAAATGATTGTAGAAAATCACTTTTTTTTCTTATAATATGCAAGTTTATAAATTATTTCCTATATAAATAAACCAATTATCATGTCTAATAAAATATTAAAAAGTACATTGCCAATACTTTTTTTTGCATACTTTGACAAGAAACAATGTTGTGACTTCAGCCATTCAGCTGAAGAAATGAGCAAGTCCTTGGTGGTTTTGCTCTAATTCTCATTCAAGGAAGACAATTAATGATTTTCTTTTATCTTTTTTTTCTTTCCTTACTCTCCCCCTCCCAATAATTTGATTAATCATTTCAGTTACATGTTTCTGCTTGGCAACCTCTGGATTCAAAGGTTCTATCTCAGCAATATGTCAAAAGGAGTGACACTGCAAAGGCTGGACTAAGCTTTGACATGACACTAAATGAGGAACTTTATCTCTTGAGACATCTGAGTGGATTAGATTAAATGAACTTTAAGAGGAACTTTAGAGCTATGAGCATAACACACACAATCCATAAATATTGAATATATCTGCAAATGTGCACTGTCTAGCACTACTGCCTGGTTTCAATTTTATATTAATTCTCTTTAAGAACTGCCCCACGTCTTCCTAAACATGCACACATTAAATGAAACAGCACAGGAAAACAGAAAGGCTTTCATGAAGTGTGGGAAAATGATAAAGGTAGCTTCAAGTTATCTATTCTGCAAAGTCCACCAGGGATTTTGAAAATTAGTCACACCAAAAATGGTAAGACTTTTTATGCAGATAAATATTCTTGTACAGAGAGGATAGAAGTTTCAGTTGAAGATATGGTCTTAAATATTCCCTTCAGTTTGCTCAGATCATCCATACTTGGTTTAATGTATGATTGGAGATGTGTTGAACAGGAAGGAAGACTTCAGTTTTCTCTTCTGGTCTTTTTGTGATTCGTGCACTGTGAATCTGAGACACTTTGGCTTGGGGATCCTCCTGAAAATCTCTGTGATAGATCTGCATTTACCTTTGCTCTCTGAAATAGTGTGTTATTTTCTTTTTTCTTGTCAAACATTTAATTTTTTCTTTACAAGTCAGAATTTTTGGTGCAAGGATGAGGCAGCAACATGCTAGAAGCAAATGTGAGTGTTGTGTAGGTGTGAATTGTGTAAACAGTGCAAATTGTGAAGTGGTGTGAATTTAGTGTGTAGGTATTTGTCTACAGCTGTCTTTTGTTTATAAACTTGTAACTTCTTTAGTTTAGCATTAAGATAAAATTTTGCTTTTGTTTTTCTGTAGTTAATGTTTTGTGTGTGACAGTATTTGGATGTTCCACATGAGGAATGAATTCCACATGAATTTACCTCACCTAACTTTAGTAAGATAAATACCAGGCCTGCGTTTAAGATACTGATCTGGGCTCTCTTTATAACTAAGGAATGATGGAATGGAAGATTTTTCCCATTTATTTTAAACACTTTTTTATGTGTGTGAGTGCATACAGGCTGCTATAGATACTTAGCTGCCTTCTTACTGCAGAGTAAAGACTAAATGAATGGCTTAGACTACAGACTTGCTTTTAAAATAAATTAAGATGAATCCATTTTAGGTGCAAACCAAAATTCACTAATTAACAGAGTTAGTTCCTTAACTTTAATGTCATGTTCCTTCCACATTCATAGAGATCAAAAGGTAGAACATTCAGATATGAAAATTTAAAGACCCTGTGGATAGATTAAGTTTTTGTGTAGGAAACTGGAGACACTGAAAGAGACCTAGAAAATCAATACTGTGGGATACGTAAATTTTTGAATCATGCCTCAGCAAAGCCATGCCATAGTCAAGAGTGCACATGTTAAATATTGCTGTTGTTATTCCACATAATTCACTGACTAGATATGTACAAAACAAAAATACCACTGTTCTCTCTTTTCTACAACAGTAGAACATTGTAGAAGGTAAAATACCACACAGTACCACTGTATGATGCATCATACTGAGTTCTGACATCAAAACTTATTAATGACTTTTGCTTTCAGATTGCTGATGAATTTTTGATCTTTCTCATATCTTGGACATTTTGCTAATCTCATACAAAATCATAATCCGTGAGAAATATTATCAGGCAATATGTTGCACTGTATTTTGTGAAACTAAAAGCATGTAATTGTGTTGTTGCCAAAGTAGAATATTTCCAGGGTCTAGGTTGTATGCAAAGAATTTGTAAAGCTGAAATTGCAGGTAAAATTGTGAAATGGTTTTAAGAAGAATGGATTTATTACTATCCTAGAGAGTCTATTTTTGCAGATTCTTATATGTGTTATTTCCAGTTGATAGATCTGATATCTATGTTGTGATTTTAACAGCAAAACCTGTCACTGAATTTTGTTAAATTAAAATCTTTGAAAGGCAAAGGAAAAAGAAACAGTCTTCCAACAAATTATTTCTTTATGACGAAGAACATTTTAGAGACAGATGAGTATTCTCACTAATAGAACATTTTTTATGATCTTAATTTCATTGAATATTTATATAGATAAGAACTTGATGACTGACAAATGGAACTGTAAACTTCTTCCTGAGACACACGATCAGTTGAACTTTCTTCAGGAAGAAGAAATGTACATGTTTCCTTTGAAATAAAATAAAAAATCTGTCTTTATTTTGGAGTTGTAAACTGCATTTTATACCTTTTTAGGGGTAGGTGATGATCCCAGTGGGATTGCTCAATTGAAAGGATATTGTTTAATATGTGTAAGAGTCATGTCTTCCTACATTCAACATTTTTGTCCATTTTCTGACTGAAGAAAGTAATTCTTGTGAGATTCCGGAATGTTTTGAAGGTCTGCTTGACTTATGAGTGCAAATTGTGATATTTTGGAACATCCAATTCTCTTGCCATTTTTACCTAATTTGGTTCTCATAGGTACCTCCTCCTTTCTTTAATGAAAAAAAAAAAAACATGTAATTTTTTTTTCTAAGTAATTGAAAGGTCAACAATCAATATTTTATTACAAATATAATAAACTGTCAGTAACTCATGCCAGCTCAGGCATCTGCCAGGAAGAACAGCAGCTTCTGCTGCGTAGCAGAAGCAGTATCTGCTTAGCTCTGTTGGTTTCATTCTGTAACAGCCTTTGAGGCATCTTTCTTACTGCCATAAAGGCTTTAAAATTTGTTGTTATATAGCCTAGTTTTTCTCTTGGGGGAGTCTAAAGCAACCTTCAATGCCATCCAGTTATACACAGATCATATAAAGGAAGTATTCATCTAAATATAACCTGGTCTTGCTCTTGGGCAGTCTAAGGCAATCCTCAACCACATCCAATTATAAATGTATCATATGAAGAAAGTACTCATTTAAATATAGCTGACAGGTCCATAGATGACTAGAAACTGTTAGATCATCTAATCTTACTCCTGAGATAGCACAGGCCATAGGATTTCATCATTGACCCCGCAGTCTACAGAAAAATGCCTTCTAGGAAGCAATCCAGCCTTGATTTATAGGAATCAAAAATCTGTTGCTCCCTTCAGGCATGTTGGAAAACAGTTTAATTTTCTCTGTAATTTGCCTGCACGATATTTTAATTTGGTCACATTTATCAACTTTATATGAAACATATGCCTTCTGGGATAATATTTCTAGTGGATTTTTTTATAAGTAAGACATTACAATCGAAACAAAATTATTGTATGCTATGATGGTTTCTTAAAATAGGCTGCAATATGCCCTGCATGGTAAACAGCAGAATGTTTTCTTTGTGTTCCAGCTTCCTAGATATGTAAAGCACACACAGTTTAATAGTCTAATTAACTCATAAGGTGCTGTCACATATTCCAGCTTCCTAGATATGTAAAGCACACACAGTTTAATAGTCTAATTAACTCATAAGGTGCTGTCACATATTCACTGGTGGAAGGATGTTAGCAGTGATGTTTTCAGTTTTCAGGATTATTTTACAACATCCTAGTAACAGCCTCTTTTGCAAGTTCTCTAATATTTATATTTGCTTTTTGTAAAATTTCTGATCTGTTGCTTAGGTTTCTGGAAAATAAATTATCACTGTTTGCTAGAAATTCCAAAGATTGATAGAAAGCCATGTGTTAGAGAGTAGGACAGTGTAGGACGTTACAGAAATTTGGGTTCTGGCCATACAAGACTGATAATAGTCCTGTACATATTTCATCATTCAGATTTGTTGCATTAACTTTATTTTTCTGTTTAAGACTGTAATTGCAGACAGGCTACAGAGTGATTGTGTGTATTTGTTAAGATGGCAGTGAACATAAGAAATGCTAATGTGCTTTGCTCAACCTAACGTTTGGCAAATGATGATGTAGGGGTTTTTTGGTTCATTTGCTTTTGTTTCTGTGATAGAAATGAAAAAGCAAATATTTTGGACACTGTGTAGGCTGTGTATCAGTAGAATATGAAAAAAGGAATCTATTACCTGTGGAAATCTTAGGGAAGTTGGCTTGGTTTACTCTCCATATAAAATTTCAGGATGTAATTTTGAATTATTAAGGTATTTTCAATTTGTTTCTTAAAACAGTGATAACCTGAGATGGGAAAAGAGAAGAGAGGTCTCGTGCGTTTCAAACTATTATGAAACTGAATTGGGAGCAATTTCAAACTCCCTTGGTAATCTTTCATACAGCCATAAGTATATCTTAAAGGATGCTTTCTGTAATAAATCTCTATAATATAGGTCTTATGCTGTCTTAATATTACAACATCTGTGAGCAAAATATATGTGAGCTTGTAAAGGGATTCACATAAGAGGCTGTCTTCAAAAATGAAGTCTGTAATATGCAAATATAATGCTTATAGCTGCAGTATTTGGTGCAAAGATTATGGGAAATAAAGACTGAACAAACAAAAAAAATGTCCTGATGCTCATACCATTGGCTGGCATAGGACTCAAGGGATGTTTAATGCATGACATTAGAAGCTATTAAAAAAAGACAAATAATTTTTATTATTAAATCTTTAATTCACTAGTTGTGAAGTTGTTTTACCCTCAGGCTTACTTTCTCCAACTTTAGCAATTCTAGTTTGAGGATTAGGTAGGAAATATTTTTGTAACATCTTGAAAATATAAAAAGCAAAATACAAAGGCAAAAATCAAATATATCTAGAAAAAATTAAGCACACTAGAATAACCAGTCAATGTTATTACATTGATTTATTAACAGGGGTTGTAAATAATGTAACTACTGCTGCTTCAACATGTTTTTTACTCCTGTTTTGCTGAAGTGCCTCAAACCCCATTCTTTCAGCTCAAGAATATATCTTTATAAATCATGAAGTTGTTGCTATGGATTTATGCTATTTTAAAAAAAAGTTAAAATCTCGACATGAGTGAAATGAAGCTATTATTGTTAAATAGCCATCAATTCTTGTCCCATCATAATTTCTTTTTCTAAGTGTTCAGAACCATTCAGACACTGCCATAATGCAGTGTGCCACCCTAGAAACAGCTGCCTAGTTAGAACAGTGTCTTGAGAGTACAAAAATATAACTTCTTTATAGTATATTTTGCTTTTTCCCTCTACACTTTTAGTTGAGTAACTTTTCCTCCACTTCAGTATTGAGCTAGATGACAAATCAAATGTAGGTATTTAAGCAGACATCATTGCATCTGAAACCTGTATTACATGGAAAAGAATAGTTATTAGAGGTTATTTTAAAATGTTATTAGTTAATACAGCATGTTTCAAACGAAGTCCAGAATATTCTTAGAAATATATACTCCAAGGTAATGAAGGGCATGAGTTTAAAAGCAAAAGCTTGAGATTTAGTGAAAGATAAGGATGCACAGAACCGAGGAATTATGTTCTTAAACTGATCTATGGTGTGAGTGAGCTTGGATAATAAAGTAAGATTTAGTACTTTTAAATATAAATTGGAATAGTAATTGTCACAAACAAAAAATAAAAATTAACAATCAACAAAAGCTTATCATGTCATCAGCCAGCAAGGAAGAGGCTGTGAGTTTGGGCAGGCTTATGGGGCTGATATTTGGGTGGGGAAGCCAGAGGGTGCAGTGCCTGTGGGACGAGCCCTCTCGAGCACCCGTCTGTTTGCTGGTGAGCCCCGAGCAGCTGCATCCATTGGCCAGGGAGGGAAGTCTCTGGCTCTCTGGGCTGGGCTCCAGGGGCCAGCAGGAATAGTGTCTTTTTAAAATAACAACCCAAAGCTGCTGGAGGCAATGGCCATTTCTTAAATCCCTTAACAAAATGTAATCAGAATACTTATAACCAGCTCCCAAGTTTTCCTTGAACTTTTTTTTTCTTCACAAAAAGCAATTACAATGATGAAAAAGCACATTAATCCCCAAAGACTGTTAATCCTTATATTTTTATACTATCATATAGCCATAAATATAAAGAAAATCTCTAAAGAGCTGTTAAAAATAAAGTGGTTTTGATAAAAACAAAAATAGTAACTACAGAATGCACCAGAAGAATCCCAGAAAACTTAATATCGCTGTGAATAAAAATCAAGGTCAAGTTTATCTTGCAGCAAACAGAATTAATATTAATTAAAGATAAAATTTAATTCTATCTATCAGGGCTTTAGCTTTCTTCACCCAATCCCTGGCTGCTAAGACAATTTCTCTGTATTCCACAGAGGCAGGGGTTGGAATTAGATGACCTCTGAGATCCTTTCCATCCCAGCCATTCTGTTATTCTGTGACTCCCTCCCAGGCTACCTATCCTTGCTTCCATACTCTCTAGGCTTCCTCTCTGTGTTTAATTTTGTGCAGAGCTGCTGTTCAATAGCTAAAATAATCTTATAGAGCTTTTGAATTATAATGATACCATAATCTACTAAATAACTGCCAGTTCCTATTCTACATATATAAGAAATACATTGGGGTGCTTTATCCAAATGTCAAATTGCAGAACTGGTGTACTAGCTATGCAATGCTCAGAGTTCCACTGAAGATTGGAAGACTGCAGGTATTTTATTTTTTTTCTTCACATTGAACAAAGAAATTATATCGTGGGAATCTACCTTAGTAAATAATCAGTGACAATTTTCAAATGTTCTTTTATTTATGCTGCATAGACTAAGTGCTTGGTATTCACTCTACCTGGCTCTGTGCAAAATAAAAAGCAAAATTCTTTGGGAAGAGAAGGTAATTGACATTATATTAGCTATTAGACATGATTTTAGGAAGCTGCTATGAAAGATAGAAGAAAATTTATATTACAGAAATTGATAATATTTATTTGCATCAGCTTTCATCTTTGACATACCATGTTCTACCTTTCATAATTGCCAGTAACATTCTTTTCATATAATAAAAGTCACAGAATGGCCTTTCTTTGGTGCACTTACTACCTTTTGAGATTCTGTAGTCAGGCATCTTCTGTGGCTATCGCTGTTCCTCTAAACCTTGAATAAGTGAATCTCAGAATGGCTGATGTTGGAAAGCATCTCTGGATCCTTTGCTCAAGCTGGGCCACCCAGAGCTGGTTGTCCAGGATCACGTCCCTCCTGTGTCACCTGCTCTGGGGTGACCCTACCTTGGAAGGGGTTTGGACTAGATGATCTCCAGAGGTCCCTTCCAACCCTAACTATTCTGTGATTCTGTGATGTGTAAATCTTAAATTTCGTAATTAATTGCTTGCTAGCCTTCATAATGGCCACTATGTTATAAACTTTTAGCAGGTGCACCTCTGATCAAAACCTGCTAAGAGATTGTAATTATTGTCATGGAGGGAGAAGATGTGGCAAAAAGTAATACTGAAGTTTTTTCTTCTAAACCATTCTAAGCAGATTTAGATACCCTGGTGTGGAGAAGTCAAGTAGTCCCTATAGTCCAATATTCCAGCTATGTGCTGACTGATATGAAAAGCTTGATGATTGCATGCAAGAATATTTGAAGTATTTAGCAATATAAATATCTAGGGTGAAGCAGCCCTATTAAGGCCCTCTCCTGAGCTATAGGAACTAAAAGTTGGCATAAGACTTGAATAATTTAACTGTATTCCTCACCAACACTTCTTTCTATGAAATATATATATATATTTTGAAAGTTCATGTCCAATCCCTTTCTAAATATTTTTATGTTTGTCTCTCTAGTACAGTAATTTAATTGCTTTAATTTCCCTTTGCCGTTTTTCTCCCTTTCTTTCAGGAGATATGAATAGGATGTTCTGCATTGTTATTCTTTCTGCACTGTACTTCACAATTTTGTTGTGTGTCCTCTTATTCTTGTGCTTTCAAAATTAAAAAGGAAAAGGCCCTAGTCTCCCTGTGAGATTTTTTTCATCTCCTTAATCATCATGGTTATCTTACTTTGCCCTATATCTGGTATTTTTCCACCAAGAGAGTGACAATTTTCTATCAGCTACTGCAATGAAGCAGAGTTTTAGTTGCATCTGCATACCCCAGCAAAAAGGCAACAGTAACTGTGGAAGCTATCTACCATACAAGGTCAATTTTTACTGATGATTCTATTTAGAGTAATCAACTCTGCCTTTATTTAAGAAAATGAGGGTTAGTGAGTATCCAGAAATGAAGCACTACTATCATGTAAATGGTTTAGGACCTCATTCTGAATAAGTGTCATAAAAATTTATTGTTCATTGAAGTTAATAGGTACTGAGGTCATTCAGTGACACTTTAAAGCATGAGGGCCTTATTCCAAATTAATCTTTATTTTTGTTTTAACTTTAATATTAAAGCACTTCAAAAGAAGACGTAGTAACCATAACAACTATAATTTGCCACATTTCAACAGTTTTATTTCTGTAAGCATTTTAATAGCCTTGGCTTTTCACTGGTTGAGCTCATTTGATTTAAAGCTCTCTTCACATTCACCTGAACAGTGAGAAGGTATCAGTTTTCATCTGATACCTTAAATGTACAACTCCCTAATTCTCTGCTGGAATTTCAGTAGTGACGATTATTGCTAAAATGTTCAAAAGGATGATGAAACACTTAGAAGGAGAGTTTGAGAAACTCAGGCAAAAAGACCATATGGAATACTCTTTTAGTAATGAAAATGTGTTTGAAACGATTTTTTTTTAAAGTTAAAAGTTGCTAATTTTAAAAAGTCAAAGTGCATACAGAGAAAAAAAACTAAAAAACATGCACGTTAGAATTAAGGACCAAAGACAATTAAGGACCAAGGACAAAATATTTGCAAATGCTACAGAAACTGTTACAGACGTTATAAAACAGCTTTGAATAAATTATAGATAGAAATGTAATAAATGTTTAAAGTAGTTTGTCATGTATGTGTGGATTTTTACAGTATAGTGTATTTAGTGTACATAGACATAATCTAGATTTAGTAAATATTTTATAACATAGCATAGATACTATGCATGTACTCTGAAGTAGCTAAATATGATAAAAGTAAAAATAAATAAAAGAGTGAACAAATATTAGTATTATAGAGCATAGTGAAAAACTATTAGCTATCAGAATGTAAGTTAAAAAACCAAGTCATGTTTGAATACTGCTATTTATTATACATAAGGCTATAATAAAAAAATAAAGGATAAAAGTTAATTCAACTTTTGAAAATACACCAAAACCAGAAAGTATTACAGAGATTTTGGGAAGCCAGATACTAATTTAGTCTGAAAAAGCCATTTAAAATATAGAAGCAGTATATATTGTTATAAGTATATAGCCTTAAGAGGCATGAATTTTCTGTAGTGCTCAACAAATAGGATTCAGTTCTCATCTTATCCTTCAGCTCTACGATGATTAAAAGCCTATGTAATGTACCTATGTTGCATTTATTTTTGTCATAATTAGGACAATTTTTAAAATTTTACTTTTCACATTATAGCTTATAGTGGCTAGAACTATTGGGGTGGAGAGAGAATGGAAATTAAATAATAGATAGAAAATAGAAAGAATACTTCAGAAGCAATTAAAATCTTCCTAAATTGATTACTTACCTTTGTGAGAATCAACTTCATAGTTCATAAATCAATTCTGAAAAGAAGGACAATGGAAAATATTTTTCTCATTTTAAGATATCCTTTTATCTTTGACCAAAGAACTTTAGTACAGCAGATAATTTGTAAACGAGAATTACAGCTTTTTAAGTACTCAAATGAAAAGTGACCTTAGAGTCATGATGTGCTTGACTTCCCTGAAAAGCAAGACAGAATACAGTGCCAACTGTATTCTGGTTTAATGTATTTAATGGCTGATGGAATACAGAGAATTTAAATAGATTCTTTTTACCAATTAGTTGACTGGAATAATTACCACATGGCTTTCTTATATGGTGTCTTTATATGTTCTTTAATCACATGGTCATGGCTATGATTTCCTAAAAAGCAGCTCATAATATTAAAGTTCAGTTATTTAGAGAGAGAAGGTAATCAATCATTCTAAGCTCAGCCTAAGGATATATTTTAATTTTAAAGGATTGACTTCTTATCTGAATTTGACAATTGAATTATTGAAATTTATATTGACTTTTGTCAAACTGTTTAAATGTATAGTTCATAATTTAACTTGTAGTTTCACCACCTTGTTAAAACCAATTTGCTAAGATGATAAAATAAATCCATTGCATGTTCTGAGAATAATGAGCCTAGTTTAGTGACAGGGAAGATGTAAGAATCTGAGGTGAACATTTAACTTTCTTCTGTGCTTAACTGAGTGCTAATTCCTGAAACTTCTTGACTCAGAAATTTTACTTCTTCTTTGGTGTTCCTACCTTCTACCTCAATAGTGAAAACTTGACCTCTTATAATCTCTCACCATGGTTGTTTCCACCATCTCTTATTGATTTATCATTTTGCAGATCTAAAAGCTCAAAGAAAATAAGAATAATTGTGCCACAGGAGAACCTCTAGGTAGGGTAGAGGCTAGAATAGAAGCACTCAGTGATGCATAATTTGGAATTGATTAACTATAAAAGACAGATACAGTAGTGGATTGTGACTTCTTTTTCTAAGATCCTATGGCACTTTCAATGCAATCTCATGCAGATCCTGTCCCTAGCCCCAGTGCTGATCAGCACCATGGACTGGGAAACAGGACATTCACCCCAGCTGCTCAGTCTGCCTAAGTCCTGGCTGCTGGCCTGGACTGCTACACAGAGTTCTTGCACGCCTGGCTCAGCTTTCTGCAGGATCCTGGACATGGCCAGAGGGCAGTTTTTAAACTATGTATTACTTGCTAAAGTAGACTGCTGGCAGAAGCTAGCTGCTTGTGTGACACCAGGCTAGTCTCACTGGCATGCTTTGTACCAGAGGTCAGCAAATGACTTTTGTAATGGCTTCTAACATGTTGTTTTCCCATCCCAAATGTGACACACAAGTGAGTAGTTAGCAAAAGTTACATAGCAAAATTAATATATTCTTTAATTTATTTTCTAGCTTGTACTGGATTAGTTTAATGAGTTAGAACGGGTCAAATATAGTAGAGGTCACACATACCTGGGGTTGTGTTGTGTAATGTGCAACTGCACTACCAGATAATGACAGATAATTAAAAATATGAAGGGTTTTCCTGTTGTACCATTCTATAAGGATTCTGGCTCATGCATCTGAGCTGCTTATATGCAGCTCTGGGAAAACCATCTCTAGAGCAGAGATTTAGTGACATAAATGGAAGTGGAATATCGTCTCCTATTTCAAGTTTGTGATGCAAATGTTGAGAATCTCATTAGTGAAGGGCAAAGACATGACTACACATGTGGGAGGCTAAAATGATGCTTATGTCCTCCACTGATAGCACAGTACTCTTATCTATCATTCATTACTGTGAATCTCATCACTACTCACAGGCATGTGCATTCATATTCTACGGAGCACAGAGTCCATAAAAATAGAAGAAAATGATTTTCTAGTGAATTAATGATACCTTTTATGAAAAACCAAAATTTTCTTGTATGCTGAGGAATTTACATATTCCTGCATATTTTCCATAAATTTGATGGTTTGGTTTTTTTTTTTTTCCCTTGCAGATATATTTAAACTCTGGTTAAGTAAACTGCCATAGTATTTCATCAGAAAACTTTGCTACAAATGAAAAAAATACCATTTCATGTAACAAAAAGTAAGGTGATGAGGTTACTATACAATGACATGATTAAATAGAATTTTAGTTCAGTTGTTTGACTGTCTTATCACTTGAACCTTCCTGCCTTTGCTTTTCACATAGCTTAGAATTCTAGTGTTTGTTGCATCTGTCAGTCAGTCAGCCAATTAAATTCACATTGAGAGAAAACATTGTGAGGGAAGAAAGTGTCATTCTAATGAGCTCCTGTTATTGTTTACATTCTTGTACAATAAGTGAAATTTCAGCTATCAGAACCTGACAGCAGAAGGAAAGAATTCTTGTTAGGAAAAACTAAGGTGAAGATATTCTTTCTGAGATCCTGGGATTTATCTTCATAGACTCTGAATTTAGAATGTCCTTTATGTTCATCTATAATTGCCAAATTTCTGTTATTTGTATTAACATTTTAAATTAATGTAGTAAAATCAGTATGTCTCTGTGAAGGTGAATCTTTAAAAGTAAGTGATGTGAACAGGGTAAGAGAATTATTGTACTAGTCTTGATCCAATATTGTATTGGGTTTATGTGGCCATGTGTTGTCAGCAGCTGTGAGAAGCTGCCAGAAGCTTCCTCCATGTCCATCAGAGCCAATCCCTGGCAGCTCCAAAGATGGACGAGCCACTGGCCAGGGCTGGGCCAGCCAGAAATTGTGGGAATGACTGTGATAACA
>VZRX01009973.1:0-36489 GCA_013398075.1 Notiomystis cincta
ATTTGCTGTCATTTATCACATTCTCGGTGTGTGCACATGCTGTCATGCCATAGCATGGCCAATTAATAATGTCTCTGGGAGAGGGAGTGATCTTTCCCAACTTAATGAAATGGAGTTTTCTGTAAAGAATTGGCAAGTACATCCCTCCTAAGAGAGACCTATCTGGCACCTAAAGACTTGTAGTAAGTATCAAAGCAGGCTGTTGCAAATTTCTAAGGGATATGACATTATTAAATGAGTCTGAAGAAGCCAGTGACTTATGCACTTCTATGCATGACATAGCTGAAAAGACCTTTCTTAGAAATGTCCTTATATATTCTGTGAAACTCCCCATGGAAGAACTGAGTGCTGTGCCCACCACAGAGATTCTACTTGTGAAAAACAAGGATGTAATGTAGAATTTGGGAAGCATGTTTATGCCTAAAATGTTTTCCTTTAAAATCCAAAAGCACAGGAAAGTCAGTTTCTGCAATATATGCAATCAAAACTTATTATAATGAAGTCTGAACTCTATCAAACTCTAACAAACTCTTAGAAGGAATCTCTACCTACCTTCCAATGGAAACAAAATATTGATTATATAGATCAGCGCAGAAAATGGGTTATTGGCCCAATATTTAATACCAACTAGCTGAGACAAGTTTCTCATGTCTCTGTGCAGCTGTACCAACAGGAGCAGTATGATCTCGTTGTATTCACTTATACAATTTTGGTCCAGGTAGCAACTTCCATGTCCTGTTGTCTTGGTTGTGTTTTCTCTAAGTGATGGCCACTGGAAATGGGGAGGCCTGAATATGTGAATATGTTATACTTGATAAAATAAATCGGAGTAAGGGAAGGAGTGGGAGCCTCTCATCCTTCACTCTCTTTCTCAAGTACAACTGACTTGCAGACAGTGTAGGGAACTAAGGGAACTGCAACCTTCCTCACCTGTATTTTCCAAGATAAGCTGGTGTTGAAAAGTAATTTGTGACCTTTGTGGTTCATAGTCTCTCAGTGACAGGTCCATGAAATTTCCTGGGGAGTGGTGACAGGTCCATGAAATTTCCTGGGGAGTGCTGAGCACTGCTCTCTACAGGTCAGTACTGTACAGTTCTTAGAGCAGCCTATGCCATCCAGTTCAGCTGCATTTTGAAGTTCTTTGACTACTCCAGGGCAATGTACTAGGATGACAGTCAACTAACCTTCCATTGAACAAGGACATTTGGAAGAGAGGAGTGACTTGATTTCAGTCATGGAACTTGAAAAGATCCATTTCTCATGCAAAATGAAAATAAAGACTGTAACAGAATTCATTGGGGGGAAAAAAGTATAGACAGTATATTGCAAGATTTTATCTGGATATGGACATCAGAAAAGTATGAAAAGACATTTTTAACCTTCTTGAAAGTTGAAGCATACAGTGTGCCTTTCTCTTTCTCTGTATGCAGTTGGCATACAGCTGAAATATCACACAGAGCCTGTCCTCAGGAAATAAGAGTTAGCTGTAGAGGCATGGTAGGTCATGAACTTCTTCTCTTGTCTGTTATCTGCTCATTCAGTCTTTCAGAATCGGCAGTGATGATGAATATTGTGTGACTGACTCACCATCTGCTTATGATGCAGCATGTGACATATTGCATCATCAGAGACTCATGAGAAACCGTCTTCCTTTGCCTGCTTCCCAGCAAGTGCTATAATGTGATCCCCTAGAAAAGCCCATCATGCTTGCCTATCATATGAACACATTTTCTGAAGCTTCACTGTTAAGTGCTGCCCAAGTCACTTTCTGACAAATAGCCATTCTATAAAAAGAGAGCAGCAATCTCTGATAATGAGGCAAACTATTAATGCTTCTTTTGTTATTCACTATCACATCATTAGTCACAATGAAAATTTCTTAGACATCACTCATGTTCAACAATTAATATTTAACCTATAGGAGAAAGCTTGGTGACACTTAGTATATGTGTATTTTTTAAGGTCCCCCCCAAAATGTATCTCAGACATGGTCTGCCTGGTTAAGGAAAGAGAAAGACATGATAGTACAAAAAATCCTAGGGCCAGTGCTGATCCAGTGTTCAAAAGTAACCTCTCATTCTTGCTTGTCCATCATAAAACCCCTAAAGTCAAATGAACTGTTCAACATGCAGAGCTGCTACAAGTTTTTCTCTAGTAATGTCACCCTCATATCTCAGTTTGCTCACCTGTAGAACACACAATAAGTTGCCAGGTGTACTGCAGTCAGTGGCATTGATGAGCTCTCTATCTGAATGATAAGTGGGTTTGTTGTCCCATCACACTGTTGCATCCTCTTTGAAAGAAATGACAAGCTCTTAAGGTTAAACAAGTCACCTAGGGCATATTCTACATCTTTACATAATTCTTTGTATTTGAATGCACATATACTTAGCAGTTAGGTGCTCTGCTGCTTAAAGAAGATGAAAGTACATAGCTCTTTTTATATACAGGGCTCCCTGCAATTCCACATTATTCAATGAAAAGGATATAACTGAATGATAAAGGAGCAGCAGTCACTGCTAGAATTATTTATAAGTCATTCATTCATCTTTATGTACAGGGCTGTCAGGGCTTTTCCACTCACGTAGAAGGAAAGAAAAACCAAGAACTGGTGCTTGCTCTACCAAAGAATTGTGCAAACATTAGCTAAAACCAGGTGGAAAATAATGATAGAAGGAAAAGGCCACACAAACATTAAGTTTTAATGCAGCTTTAAATATAGCTTGTTAAAAAGAAAGTATAAGAAGATTGGAAAGAAATTTGCACCAAGACCCTCAATATGTTGTCATTTACTGTCCTACAAAACGAGTGTAAATGTATATGAGAAACATGTTTTTAATCTGGTGGCATTATGCTCACCCTTTCCATTGGTGTAAAGTAGCAGCAGAGTAGACAATACCGAGTCCAGGTTATTAAAGACAACATTCTGAGAGATACAGTGAGTGGAAACATCATTTTTAAGAGAGGTAATATAGAGCTTCTAGTGCTTAACACTTGGAAAACAGAATGAATCCATAACAGGAAAGGTATTTTGTGACTTGTTTCTTTGTAGTTTTCAAACCCAAGATGTAGCAGACGAGCTCATAAGTAACTTCTTTTTTAATAAAAACTCCCAAGATTCATGAAATAACCGTTGACAATTAAGCAACACTACTGAAGTCTCCCTCCTCAGAGGCAGGTCAGAGAAGTAGAGAAATATTCAGGCTGCCACAGTAGGCAGAGGGCTCTCTGTCATCTTTGTCTTTTTTTTTTGTTTCCTTTTTTTTTTGGTGAAAGAACTTCTGGCACCACCTTGGTTCTGATGGAATCATTGTCATAACTCCATGTGTTCAGATTTTCTATGATTTTGTTTCTTTGGACAAAAGACAAGGTGGAATCAATCTCTGAAGCATCTGGAGCATCATCTTGTCAATAAAACTATTTTGATAACATGCCATAACTAATCTTTAGATTCTTGAATTTTGAAAATCTGATTCTAGCTTTAGGTCCAGCTGGCTGCTCAGGCCATCATTTGTTAAAAATATCTGGAGACAGAACCTTGGCTGTCAGGACAACTTTCTCTGCTGTGTGCGCTTAGCAGTCCTGTGAAAAATTTGCAGCTTTGCACAACGTCTCAGTACCAAATAGACTCTCAAGGTACCCCAGGGAAGCCCTTGAGTTTGTTAATATTGCATCATTGACAAAGACAGATAAACCTCTTTCATTCTTTTCTATTTTTGGCAACTAATTTAGAACACCATCTTCCAACTCTTATGAATCATACCTTCAAATATATTTTAAATATACATCCACCTGTCTGGAAGAGGAAAGGGAATCTCTTGGCAGCAGGCTGGCCAACTTGGTGAAGCAGGATTTAAACTGAAGGACTCAGGGTAGGGCATCCAAAAAGTCAATGTTCACAGCATCACATCCAGCTGGGGAATAAGCCAAGCCAACCAGAGCAGTGACAAACATTCCTCATCTGCCTTCCAAGACAAGATCCAGAAGGCAAACCACCTCAAGGGTGTGTGTGGCTGTGGTGGAGCTTCTTGCACCCTCAGGGGGAAATCTGCACACTTGATTACCTCTCTGAAATGCCTGTACACCAACACACACAGCATGGGGAATAAACAGGAATAAAGAGAGATCTGCGTGAGGTCGCAGGGCCACAATCTCACTGCAGTTACAGAGACATGGTAGGATAGCTCACATAACTGGAATGCTGTCATGGATGGTTTTATACTTTTTAGAAATGACAGACCAGCAGTGTGAGGTGGTGAAACTGCTCTTTATGTGAGAGAGCAACTTGGGTGTGTCGAGCTCTGCCCAGGGCGGGGTGAAGAACAGGAAAAGAGCTGATGGGTAAGAATTCAGGGGCAGGCAACATGTGACACTGCTGGGTGGGTGTTTGCTACAAGCCACCCCATCAGGAAGAGAAATTCAGATTTCTACAGCCAGCAGGAAGAAGCCTCTCTCATAGGCCCCGGTGTTCATCGGGAGCTTCAGCCACCCTGTTTTCTGTTGGAAAGAGAGCCAGGCACACACTGTCCAGGAGGTTCCCACAGAGCATGGATGATAAACTACTTGGATGCAGAACTTGAACATACACTGAGTAAATGTGCCAACAAAAATAAATTGGGATGAGATGTTGACTCCCTCGAAGGCAGAGAGACCTTGACAAATTAGAGAGCTGGGCAGTCAAGAACCATATAAAGTTTAACAAGGGCAAGTGCCAGATTCTGCAGCTGGGAGAGGATAATCCTGGATACATGGACAGACGGGGAACGAGAGGCTGTAGAGTGGCCTTGTAGAAAGGGAGCTGTGGTTCCTGGTCAGTGGCAAATTAAGTATAAGTCAGCAGTGCCCTGGCATCCAGCCCTCTCCTGGGGGCATCAGGCACAGCATCGACAGCCAGGCAAGGAAGGGGATTGTCCTGCTCTGCTCTGCACTGGGGCAGCCTCACCTCAAGTGCTGGGGGCAGTTTGGGCACTACGATAGAAAAGAGATGTAAAGCTACTAGAGAGTGTCCAAAGGAGGGCAATGAAGATGGTGAAGGGCCTTAAGGGGAAGCCATACAAGGAGCAGCTGAGGTCACTTGGTCTGTTCAGCCTGGAGGCGTCTGAGGGGAGACCTCATCACAGTCTATGGTTTCCTCACAGCAGGGAAGCAGAGGGATGGGTGCTGATGTCTTTTCTCTGGTGACCAGTGACTGGGTCTGAGGGAATGGCATGAGGCTGTGTCAGGGGAGGTTCAGGTTGGATATTAGAAAAAGGTTCTTCACCCAGAGGGCAGTCAGGCACTGGAACAGGTTCCCCAGGGAAGGGGTCACAGCACCAGCCTGACAGTTCAAGATGCATTTGGACAATGCTCTCAGGCACATGGTGGGATTCCTGGGGTCATCCTTTGACAGGGTCAGGAATTGGACTTCAATGATTCCTTGTGGGTCCGTTGCAACGCGAGATATTATACGATGCTATGATTGTCTGATGAATATTTTTTTTAAAGTCAAAGATTTCAAATAATTTTGTTTCTGAAAGTTAAATAAAACAGTGCAGAGCATGCCACAGAATGGAAAGGCTAGAACTGCTATTTTCAGAAATTTGGCTACAGGTGCATGTTCTCTGTTCAATAGAAAACTGTCACTGTTTAATGCAACTGTTTAAATAGCCTGTCCTAAATAGAGCACAAGAATCAGCAAACTTACGGTTGCACAAGGCTCAGTCAGGCAAATGTCTGGAGCACGTCTTTTATTTAGCAAGGAAAGGTAGAACCATTCTACCATGTTCTGACTGTTAAGATACATGCTACAAGTGTTACAAGGCCCATTGCAAATTACTATTTCCACATTCATATCATCTTCTATTATCTCTGCTCAGTCACTGTGAGGCAGCCTAATCTGTTCTTCACCATACAGACAATTTTTTTCTAACCACTAAATAGCATTTCCCATTCGGATTCTGATACCCAGCAATGGGCTCATTTGTTTAAAGACAGTTTCTGTGTACCCTGCAAAAAAAAGTCATTTTGCAGCCAGGGAGTTTAAATGCTTTCCCAACCTGTAAGTTTTACCCATAGGTTGTGCATGTATGGGCTTATGCATACATATAATTTTTACTTAAATCAATGGCATAAATGAAAACTACTAAATATTGCAGAGACTGTACAATGAGTTGTCATAATAATGATTTTAAGATTCTTTTTACTGCTGAATTACTAGTAAAAATCCTTTTATGAGCCCCAAGTTGGAAAGCACTTACACAGCTGCTTAACACCAAGTATGTATTCAGTGGGAATGATCTAGAACTAACCTAGTTCTATATTAATATTAGATATTGGTGAGGTAGTAATGGCTACCATGGTTTTCCCTCATATGAGGCCATAAGGATAATGTGAGAACACCTGGAAAATTGTCTGTAAAAAAATAAAAGTCCAACAACCACTTGTAGTAATGAGGTGAATGAATAAAGGGACTTTCTTATTTCTTATTACCATACTTATACATTTGGGCTTTTTGAGAACTTGTACTTGCAGGTGTTAGTTAATTTGTCTTATGCATCATCTCATTGACCTCTGACTTTGCACCTCATTTTCAAACATGTCTGCAGCCTGTTTGGATGCTCCTACATCAACATTTGGATATACAAATGTAAACATAGATAAAACCTTGGAAGGAGTATTTTTTATAATGATGACTTGCTCAGATTGGAAGAGATATTTATTATAAATATAAGGAATGGCCAGTCTTCCATAATAACAATGATTTAATGGAAAATGTAGGCCTCCACAAGATGATAACATATTCTGCAAAATTTGGAAACTGATCACTTCTTGATCAGGAAAAGCAAACCATAACATTTGATTTGTGGATTGTCTACTTTCAGACTGTTTACTGATCTAAGTAGTCACAATTCCCCTGGCAAATATCTCTATTTCTGATCCCCTTTCCATATCACCCTGAAGAAGGACTTCGAGTTAGATTAAGGTGGCAACTTAGCCCAATGTTATGGGAAAAGGGATATATTAATATTATCCATTCAAAATGTAAATGTAATTCTATGATTCACAAGAAATTCTAGTATTTTAGCTTGATTTTTGATGAAAAAAAATCTGAAAAACCAAAATTTCCCATGGGAAACAGAGATAATTTTAAATTTTGTTTCTTAGCTATCCTTAGCTGACTTAAACCTGAAGGGAACACTTGGAAATGTGATTTCAAATTAAGTTCTGTGCTGGCCAAAAAATGAGCACCTACTCTAACACTAGGCATGACCAGCCTACAACTCATAGGTTATATGAGTTATATGATGTCACAGGAGGTCAACTAGGTCTACTTACCTGGCCCTCCATCTGCTCTTGAATGCCATTTTTCTTGAGATGGCCTTCTGGCAACAGACCTTAGGCTAGATAAATTATTCTGATGGTGACAGGCTGCTCCTGGCTGCCCTCTTTATCATTCTGAGCTGCGTTGCTCATGTGCTACACACTCTCAAGTGCTCTGATAAGTCTCTGGGAAAAAACGGTGGTGAAGAACAGGCTTCACCATCAGAACTGTCAGAACCATAAATCCATGAAGCCTTCTGCCTGACTTTCAAATGACCTGTGGGCCAGAGAATAGCTGGAAGTGCAAACCATCCCCATTGGGGGAAGATGCTTGTTATCCTTTTTCCTAGGACTGTTATATGGCTCTATGTGTTCCAGCATTTAGGTATGGGAGGTTCTCAAGATTAACCTGAAAGGAGGTTGTAACAAGGTGAGGATTGGTTTCTTCTCCCAGGTAACAAGTGACAGGGAATGGCCTCAAGTTCTGCCAGGGGAGGTTTAAATTAATTAGGAAAAATTCTTCTTTGAAAGGGATGCTAGGCATCGGAACAGGCTGCCCAGGGCAGTGGTTGAGTCACCATCTCTGGAGATATTCAAAATCCACATAGATGTGGCACTTAGGGATATAGTTGGGATATAGGGATAACGGTGGACTTGATTTACCTCAAAAATGTACTGTGCTTATTGCATTATGAGAGTTTTGCAGCTAAAACGAGTAGTAGGGCATTGGAATGTTAAGGCTTCCTCAATGGAGCTATACAGTATTTTTCAGCAAATAAATCTATTTCCATGTAACTGAAGCCTAAACAAAAGCTATTTGTGAGTTTACAATTCTGTCTTGTACAAGGAACTATAAGTACAATTAATTGAACTGCAAAGACAGTGTTGGTAAAATGTGTGTCTTGCATCTGTCACCTTCCCATCAGATATATCCCTAAATGCAGGAGTGCAAACCTTTTCAAGCAAGATGTCAGCCAATGTGGAAAAGTGATGTCTGAGTCTAGATGACTCTGGGGCTGGGAACATGGCAGTACTTCTCTCATATTACAGCAGTGGTTTTCCTGGCGAAAATTTTAAAACCAGGAAGTGATGAGATACACCTCTTCCCTTTTCTTTGCATGATGTCTTCCTTAGATGTTATTAAACATATAGTAACTTCACCACCAGAATCTAAATAATTAATTTCAAACTGTTATTTGGTCTTCCCAGGTGAATCATACATTAGAAAAGACTGTTTAGTTTGAAAGATAGGTTTTTTATAACTAGTATATGTCTTTAATCACATTGTCCATAAATGATTTTACAGTAATAATTGAGCAAACAGAAACTCCTTCTTTCTTTTTACATTAAAATTTCTTTGAAGGCTTTAGGAGTAGATCACCTGCCCAAGGGTGCATTGCCTGATTTGGATTTCTTTTTGATGATTAGAGAGTGAAAGAACTGACATACTCTCCCAAGAAAAAAGAATTTCTGAGCAAATGCTTTTGTGTAGGGAAGATGATTTGCAAAAAACAATGATCCACCTAAAACTCCTCCAGTTTGAAATTACTTTTAAAATATTTATCATCAAAGAAAGCACAGAATGCTTTGTTTTAAACTATTTTTCACTATCCCATTAGTTTTCCAGCTTTATATGATACTGTGTTAATAATATCTCCCACAGGTTAAAATACTCCCACTTAAAGTTAAAAGGACTTTTCTTCTGATATTTTATGCCTCGTTTGTAAAGTCAAGCACGAAAGAGAAGGAGAGTTGACAAAATAATCAAAATAAACAACGACAACACTCCAAAGGACACCTACAGGACATCATTTACCAGCTCCCAGAGAGGAAGGGAGCAAGTACATGCCACTGCACAGGTCAGATTGACCTGGCACAGGTATGGTCAGCTGTGCTTTCTGAGGCTTTAGCACGCAACCTGGAGGCGCACTGGCCTTGATTCCTGACAGGAAACACAGTCTGCTAAAACACAGCATGGAATTATATTAAAAAATTGCAAGTTGCTGTTTCAAAAACAGGAAAAGGGAAGCCTGATGGGAGACGGATTAAATTGTGCATCAGTTATGGGATGATCTCTGAATTGGTTATGTGAAAGGATAAAGAAGACCTACCTTCCTTTTTCACAAAGTTGTCTTTCTCTAGGAAAGATGGAATAAGTTTTGAAAACCCCAACTGTTGATAACCCCTTTTTGGAGTGCTGTGGTGATAAGCTCATTGGAGTACATGTTCTTGTGAGCCTAGAGCAGGGACACAACTAATTTATTTTTTTCATTTATTTTTTTCAGGGCAGTGCAAAGTCACAAAGCGTTAATGCAGCATTGCAATGGACGTCTCATTTTTATATGGCATTGTCTATAATGTGAATGACAGCACTTCATCCTGGATTCCTCAAAGTAGAACAAGAGAGTTTCAGGCACTGATTCATGCTCTTACCTGAAAGCATTACAATGATAATTTCATGTCAGCTTTAGTCCCAAGAGGGCTGGAGGTTCAGCAGAAGCATGGAAGAGCCAGTCAAAAGGCTGTAGAAAGAAATAGCAAACAGTTGGGAAAAGGCAAGCAGCACTTCTGCCTTAAAAAGGGCTTTAAAAGATAGAGTCAAGGACTTTTATGCTTCTCAAAACACCTCTTTCATTCAAGTGACAGAAATCCAAGCAATCAAAGGAAAAGTTAGCAGTGTAAAAATTACTCCATGACACATTTTTAAAAAAAAAATAACCTCTTGCATTTCCTTTGGTAAATGCTATGTTCAGAAATAGTTTGAAACAGCTGGTACAAGTGGAAATGCATAATTTTGCCTAGGCCACAGTAAATGTTTGTTGCATGCATCCATAAAGGAAAGATCAGAGACAAATTTTATAATGTGGCAGAACAATTTATCTGCCTCATAGACTCATGACCATTTGAATTGAGCATTTGTGACTGAGGAAGCAGTCTGTAATCTGCATCTCCTGTTATTTCTTTCTGTAAATGTCAAGTTTTGATGCTTACTTCTACAAGGAAGTAAATCTGTTAAGAATTTTATTCTCATATGAAAAGTAGATACATTTTATGAGCAAAAGACGTGAAGCAGAATTTGGATTTTATTCTGAGACAGAACTATGGGGCAAGATCTACAAATGTGGAGTCTCTTGTATCTGAAGTGCCATTGTGTTTCTCTTACTTTCCATGAATACCTTCAGCTGTTTACCTGTTGCCATAACAAAAACGAAAGGCAGAGAGACAGAAAGAGAGAAAGGGAGGAAAGGCAGGCAGGAAGGCACCTGACCCTATATATACTAATGGCAATGGAAAGTGATCCAACATCTGTGGTGCTTACTTGAATGAACTGTGAGTGTTTTGAATTAAATAGATCATTAAGTTCCCTGGTAATTTGAGAGCTGTAGTCTTTGGCACAATGATTTATAACATGTTGAGGCTAAAAAAATGAATTCTATCATATGCCCAATGCAACCCATGAAGTTATAAATACAGCTGCATAAATACTGTGTAGATGGGGGTTTATCTTTCAATAGAGAAACATAGCTGGTAGAGCTAGAGCAACCTGATTCTGAGTTAGAAGAATGGGGTGCTAGCCTTGTATTTTCTTAAATGAAAATGAGAAGAGGTGATCTACAGAAGAACATAAACAAATGGCCTTATAGAGTCCATTTTTCCTAGAACAGCTATTTAGAAAATGTAAAAGGAAATAAGACTAGTCTGATGTTTTCAGTTATCACTGAACTTATGAGGATTAAATTACTCCTTTAGCTGAAAGTAAGATCCTTCAGCATTTTAACCTCATCCTCTTACTTTTAATCTGCATTTTTCAAAGTTTTAACATGGAGGTAATTGTCTGCCACTGCTTAGTAAAGTAACATACAGAAAGAAAAAATAGCTTCTCCTTTTGGCCAGAAAGTAACAGTATTTGGACTGGACAATTCAACAATTATTTTTTAAGGCTTGGAAGTTAACACCCTGCTGAGGCATGTATATTTCTCTGGGCACTTGCACAAAAAGATATTGCTGCAGCAGGTTATAACTGGCTTATAAAACAAAGCTTTTCTTTTGCAGTCTGTGGCCTTGGGATTTCATTGTTGTAATCAAACAACCAGAAGCAACTCTGAATACTCGATTCTGCACCACAAGACAGCCTCCAAAACCAACCAGGTCCCCAGACTGCCTTTCACCAGCCTCTGTTGATGAACACAGGTTAAAAAAAAAATGGAAAAAAAGGAAGATGCTTTGATTTTTCACAGATTGTAAGGCAGTGTAGAAATCAAAGTGTACTCAATGCAAATATTTACTGCACCTGAGATTTTGCTAGAAATTAATAACTTTATGAGAGGTGACAGTACAAGTATGACAATAATATGAGTCGCTAGATCAGGTGATTTAGGTCACAAATAGAATACATTATTATTGAAGCATCTTTAAACTAACCACATCACCTATAAAATCTGAACTGCATAATATAGAAGGCTTCAGAAAAATGTTTGAAAAGGCTGGAAACCTCTGCACAGAGGAATTGTCCAGAACTTCAGTTATTCATAGCATCATGTTAATTAACAATGCTTTGAGCAGGACAAATCTATACCACACAGGAACAGGGCTGCTTAAATCTTTGACTGCAGAGGTCTCCATATTTCTCCTATTTCAAGTGATAATTTTCTTACCACATTCTACAGAAGGCAAAGTCATGCACCGTTGTGCTTGAAAAGCCATGGATTTGGTTCTTCTGGAGTGTAATTAGAAAGTGTTAATACCAATGAGGAAGCGCTTGGATGTTAAAATATAGCAAGAATCAAGGAGGTGAAAATAATCCCTTTTTCTGTACAGAAAAACAGTGATTTGGAGTTCTAAGCATGCAACTGAAAGTGCAGACATCTACTTTCTTGATTTTCATTATGATTAATTTTAGAATGGCTATTTTGATGAAAGATTGAGCAATTAGTTAGATGGAAGATTTGTTCTATCTACAAACAAAAATTGTCAGGTGAATTATCCCCAGATGAGTTCATTTGAAATTGAGTTTTGGAAATCTATATTTGCAACTATTTTTCATCGTCTTCTTCTTCCTACCCTATTTGGATCACACTTGAAGTGTCCAGCTACAAAGATTATAATTTTAATATATGTGTTCATCACTGAAGTTTTTAGGAAAATGGTCAATATATTCCTTTTCAATGAGCTAAAATTTGGTATGGTCTGCATTTTATCACAGAAACCCTGGTTAAATCCTAACTGAACACTAATCCAACACTGTCTGATAGGGCTGACAGTAGTTACCTATGTCACACTGCTTTCAGCAGTAGAACAAATTCTTCTAGGGATGGATTAGAAGTGAAAAGAGACCAATCTGCCCTAAGCAGACCCGTTCTGTTCCAGTGTATCCATCCAGCCATTAAAAGACAGTCAGTCCTCCCCATCCTCTCTATCAGGCTTCATTTCCTGGGTTTTTGGAACAGCATCTTTATGGATTTTTAAGAACCCAATAACCCAAAGAAGCACAGTGGCTTCTTCTTAGTGGAAAGGGAACTTCAGCGCAATCTCAAACCAGGCCTATCTGCGCAGGCTCTCTATGACAGGCCACTGTCAGCTTCCTTTATAATGTCTCTTTCAAAGCACAATCTTCTAAAAAATTTGTATTAGTAGGTGATACCAACAATGAAGCAATGCATAAAAGTTGTCAGAGAAAAATATAGTATTTGTTGTTTAATGGAAATTGAATAACAGTAAATGATTCATAGAACAGATTCATACTGGACACCATTAAATCCGACTAGCATGAGTCTTACTTTACTTGTACTGACAGCAGTTAGGTTTTGCTAATAAAGACTACTTGTTTTCTCCCAATTTGGAATAAAACTTTTAGAAAGCTCCAAATAGTGAAGGTATTTATTGGAAACTAGGAGCCTTGTTCTCAAGAGAGCTGGTCAGTCTTCCTTTACTTGTACATTCCATTTACATCCATGCTGGCACATTTTAACACTACAGACAGAAAAAAAATCAGCATTTTGTTTTAAAGCAGAGCTACAAGAGGAAATCATTGCCCATTATTTTACCCATAATATTTCTAGCTGGGATTTTTTCTTTTCTTTTCTTTTTTAATGAGAGAAAATAAACAAAAGATATTGCCACATATTTCAAACTGGAAGCTTTTAAAAAGCATCATTATCTTTTTTTCTCTCCAGTTACAGAAGCAGAACAGCCCACAGGTGCTGTGTAGGGTATTTTGTAGCCTCATTTATTTAGAAATTAATCTCACCTGGCAAAGTAAAAACTATTTGCTATTCCCAGCAGTGATGACCTAAAAAGTCAGCATTAAACAGTATTTGTTAGACATTTTATAATGTAATCAGGCCTCTTTATTGATGCTTGCTGCTGAGAAGGGCATAAAGGTTCTCCCAGAGAAAGTAGTGGAAACTCAGTTTCAGCAAATCACTTAAGCAGGTGCTTATTTAAATATGTGTTTCAATCTAAGCAGGTGCTTATATTCCATCAAAGTAAACTAGTCTCAAAAATGTACTTCAGTGCTCTGCTAAAGCTGGGCTAGCACCTCGATTAAAGCCTAAATTTGCAAACACTTACATTTCTGGCTTTTCTCTAAAGCTCTATGAGAATTTCAGAGCCCCAGCTTAGGTGTTATGCATCTGCAATGAACAAGAACATTTCCTTCCTCCATATGAAATCTCACTGGCTGATGAAGAAAATAGAGTTGAATATTTAAAAAGATAAATCAGAAGTAAAGTTTTATCTCTTCTATATTAAAAAATGCTAGGTCAAAATGAGCTTTTATTCCTCTAGCAAGGTGGATAACCACACTTGTGAGGAAGATCAGTGTCTAGAAATGCAATGTTCTTGCCACTGAGTCACAGCTGAGCCCGAAAAGAGATTCTTCACTTCTTGGGGTCTGTGAAGGCCCCTCAACATTTTCCTAAGAGCCTATGTCTCAGTCACATACCTGCCCGGATGTCACTGTCAGTAGCCACATTTGCTCTGATTAAATAGCCCATTTCTTCCGTCATTTCAGTCAACAAAAATAGCTTGTTTATATAGTTTCTTACCCTCTGTGCTCTCTCAGACTTACAGTACTTCATAACATGAAGAGGGTCTGTTTAATAAATTCCCATTTCTAAATGTTTCAGATAAACTGATGGGAGTTATCCCTGCGTGGTAATGGTAGAATTAAACTGGTAAAAACATATAACAAATATGTATACTGAGCCATGCCTCTGCTACAAGGAGTTTTGTATATTTACATGTAAGAAACTGGGTAAAGAAAAATATATTTATAAAAGAAATGCAAAGAGGGAGGAAGGAAAAGAAATGTACAAAATACAATTCTTTGAAGACTTTTATGCCAATAAAGCAGTGTTTGAAGGTTTGGAGATGTGGTTTGCACACTTGGTTTTATTCCTAATGTCTAAATGATTTTTTCCATTTGAGTAATTTAACTTCTAAAAATCAATGTGTGCTTCTGGATAAAGTCTGCAGACACGCAGATGTTAAAAAAGCAATGCTCTTTCTGTCTCAGACCTCCTTCATCAAGGATTTGCATATACCCAGAAAGATCAAATTTCTAATTTGTAGAGTATTTGGGGATTTTTGGAGATGAAAGGCACCATTCAAATGTTAGCTATTACCATTGCAGGAGGCAATCTTTACTATCACAGCAGGGGTAAGTGCTATAATCAGTGCCAGAGAGCGTTGCTACTGTTTTTCATTTATATTACTGACAGTTCTGAAATTATCTAGTGGGGAAAAGCAGAAATTATTTGAGAACCTATTCCTGATTCTGATCCCTAATTAATTGAATGTATTATCCCTTGGAGACATATACTCTTTTACCTGAAATATTACAGTAGTTAATGTTAGCATGAATGACAGTATATTGCTCTTTATGTGCCATGGGACACTGAATACGATATCAGTTTTAAACTTTTACTTTCCTTTGAATTTCCAGGTTCAAGCTGCTATTCATCCACAACTGTATTTCTGATCTGCTGAGCAAGGTGTGTTGACTTATGTAGCAGTCATCATTACTGCAACATAATTGACAGACTTGAAAATATTTAAGGTCATTTCACAAACTCGGTTTAGTTTTTTATCTCTTTTTTTTTTTCCAAATAGTCTTGTATATGGCTTTTTTACTTGTTTATGAAACTTGGCATTACTGTGTTTATTTACCTGTATTTTACAATATGCAATTTATTCTAATACAGAAATGCTCACCATGCTGAAGGAAAATTTGTCCTCTTCACTAAAGCACTGAAAAAACCTCAGTATGACATAGACAACCAGTAACAAAACTGCAGTAAAATTAGCATAACCAGCAGCTTAAGGTTTTGTCAGGTTTGTAGAGAACATTCAACACATTCAGCAAATACTTTATTTACTGTGAAAAACAGTAACAGTCTCTTTTAGTCAATTATTTTTTATAACTTGTAAGAATAAAATCCAGTGGACACCTCCCCATCTTTTGGGCCTATAGCACTAAACAGCATTTAAACTATTTTGGCAGCAGTCCAGCACCAGGTACTCATGGTCTCTAAGAAACAAGTGTCCTTCATGAAATTATAGAATGGCCTGAGTCAGGAGGCACCTTAAAGATCATTTATCTCCAAATTATCTGCCATGCACAGGAACATCTTTCTGTAGAGCAGGGTGCTCAGAGCCCCCAGCCTGGCCTTGAACGCTTCCATATTGACTTTTCTGAGCAGCATGTGAATCAATATTGAGCATAGTATGTACCATTCTGTAATGACAGCACAGATCCAAGCTAAAGGAATATCTCAGATGAATCCTACCTTGAAATTTGTGACTATTTCCTATTAAATTTCTGAAAAATCATTTAAACTGCTTTGATACTTGTCATACAGTATTTTAAGATACAACTTATTTCAAATTTATGAAAATTGAAAATACAAATATGTGTGTGGCTTGTTTCAGTGAAGTTTGAAAAGCCCATACTTTATCATTAACATGTTTAACATACCAGATATGGGTAGCAAATTGCTAGTGATGGATATAAATATTGATAACATTTATCAAAGATGAGGAAGTTCTTTCTGTAAGTCCATCTTAATCCACTAAGTTATCTTTACAACATGAAGGATTGTTGCTTTCCCACCACTTTTTGTCAAATTTAGCTTTCACTATGCCAGATGATATAACTGCCTTCTTTTCTCATGGGAGGTATTGTCTCATGTAAGGAAACATTTTTGTCAAGGCCTTAGACCATATATCTGAACAGAACACCCAAATTAACCATCACTTCCAAAACTTCTCTGGTTGACACAGAGACTGGCTATTTCTCATTTAAAAGCACTAATGAAAATTTACTTGTAATTTTTATGCTTCTGACATAGATAAGACATTCTTGACTCTGTGAACTTTTTGCATGCTTGCTTGTTTTTGCACTTCTGCAGATTCCCTAGAACAATTTGCCTAACTTTTAACTTTGTATTCAGACTTAGTACAGAAGTATCATACCCGTTTTTCCAAATCATTTACTCTACCAGGAGTCTGATGGCGTGCACATATTGAAAGTAGGGGTCTTATGGTCTATACCATAGACTTGTAGATAAAAATATTCCTGCCGTGTTGTATGATACATATGTATGTGCAGCCCAAAATACATCCATATTGCATTGTAAAATAATTTTCAACAGGCTCTTCTATCACAGTCTAGTGTTTAAGGTTCACAATTCTCAGGCTTTTCTCTCCAACTGAAGCCACATTTTTGGATGTCTTTCATGTGCATGTTATATTTATGTTATGTCTCAGGAATTCTTAAACTTCAGTTCATTATGCAGTGAAGATAGCAAAATTGTAGCGCGTGCATTTCACAGACTGGTTCTAAATTAATTTTTTATTTCTATTCCTAGGATTTTCAGGTGTCTTAGTATACTTTGAGAGGGCTTGCAACTTCACAAAGTCATCAGTAGCAGTGAATTTCATTAATAATGCTACCCTTTGGTTCAGGTTATTAATGAGGATGTTTAATAAGAACAGGCACAAGATCCTGCACTACCCTGTTATTAATAACATTAATATATTTAATACTTGGAAACCACTCTGCTTTTTTTATGACATACTATATCTTCTCCATTAGACTGCTGTACTTCTGTTGTGCAGCAAGCAATTGAATCTGGTACTGCATATTTTGATTTGTGCTAACACCCCTATACACTAATCTTACTAATACGCCTTACATTTATTTACGTCATAAATCAAGGTGCCCATGCATCGTTACTTTTTTGCAAAATATATTCATATGTCATTACTTCTGTATCATGAGTGGAGATTCATTTTGAGTTGATATTTCTGCTGGCCTGGCGAAATTACAGTTTTTGCAAGGTACTGTAAACATCTTCTTTCATGATATATCCATTATGACAAATGTTAAAAACATTTTGCTATAAAGTTTACCGAGTTTTTGATTCAATTTTATTACATACACTGTTCTCTGGAACTCTCTAGCAATTTAAAGTATCTGGTAAGTTCTGTAACAGCCAGTCTAACACCCACATGGACAGCCAAAGGTGTTTTCTTTTGCATTGAATGTTGCACCTTCAGTTTAAATCAGAGCTCAGTGTAATTCTCAGAACAGTTAAATATGCCTGATTTCTGTCATTAGCATGGGAGTAAACTGAAGCTCAAAGTGATTGGCAGCAGCCCTACAGAGAAGTACTTGGGCGTGTTGGTTGATGAAAAACCCACCACGAGCCAGCAGTGTGAACTCACAGCCCAGAAAGCCGATGGAATCCTGGGCTGCATCCAAAGCAGCGTGACCAGCAGGTTGAAGGAGGGGATTCTCCCCCTACTCTGCTCTTGTGAGACTCTACCTGGGGTGCTGTATCCAGTTCTGGTGTCCCCAGCATAAGAAGGACATGGAACTATTGGAGCAAGTCCAGAGGAGGTCACAAAGTTGGTAAGAGGACTGGAGCACCTCCCCTAATAAAACAGGCTAAGAAATTTGGGGAGCTTCAGCCTGGAGAAGAAAAGATTGCATGGAGTCCTCATTGCAACCTTCCAGTGTCTGACAGGGGCCTCCATAGAAGCTGAGGAAGGACTCTTCACCAGGAACTGTGGTGATAGGACAAGGAATAATGGGTACAAACTGAAAGAGGGACAATTTAAGTTAGATATTTGGAAAAAATTCCTTACTGTGAGAGTGGTGAGACACTGGAACAGGCTGCCCAGGGAGGTTGTGGATGCCCCAACCCTGGCAGTGTTCAAAGCCAGGTTGGATAAGGCCTTGCATGACCTGGTCTCGAGGGAGATGTCCCTGCTCATCACAGGGCTGATTGGGACTGGATGAACTTTATGGACCATTCCAGACATTAACATTTTATGACTCTGTGATACTGGGTGATGTGCCAAGAATCCTGTAGTGAGCTAGTAGTAAATCTCTTAAAATAACTGAGAAATCCTCCCAGATACACACTGTACCTCCTGATCTTAGATGTTTAATCTGTTACATTACTCCAGGTATTAACCTTCATCCAACAAAATTTCTTGTCTGTATATGACACATTTAAGCATGTCATATTAAAATATTCTGATTATTCATTATGATTAAGTGTTTTTAATTTTACAAGTATTTCTTTTGTGCAGTTATTTTAACCACTTCCTCAGTGACCAAAAGTTCTTAGTATTTACCTGTGGAGGCTGATTTTCCAGAAAGTACAGCAGCAGTTGACCTCTGTGTAGTCATGTGATTTGTACTGAAGCACTGGTATGAGCAAAAAGGAAGTAAGAAACGGCAAAGGAATATATTTACTTGTGCCATTCTTCATAGCTGATTTGAAAGAAGTTTATTTTCTCTCTGTACTAATGCTGCTCAGTGCTAGCTGTGAATATGGTGTAGCAAAGGTCACAGGATTGCTTCCACTCTTGAGTTTCTGGACTGCCAGCTTATCCAAAAAGGCCCAGAAACAAGTTTAAAAATGCTGTTGGGTAGCAGAGATGTTGGCAATGTTTCCAAAAGTGGCTAGCAAGCCATGCCTATGAGCATGCTGTGCAATGACCTCCACCTCCATGCTAGGAGCTCTGTCTGTCAGGGCAGGCTCTGCCAGCTCACCCAGTGGGTGGTTCAGGATCAATGGCTGTCTCCTGTTGGGGGCTGGTCTGCAATTCTCTGCCATTTTAGTATCGGCAACCAATTTCTGTCTCTTGCCAGAGCTAAAGAGTCCCATCAGCTATTCACTTGAAGGATTTCATGCTGCTAGCTATTTACTTGCAGAGTGCTGAGACATTTGGAGCTGACTGTGAGACTATCTCTGTCCTTTAATGCTCTGAAGGGTCTGACTGTCACACACTGCAAATTCAGAATGCTCATGCATGCTGAGAGACCACGTTGGCATGAATACAGCACAGGTTCACTTGTCCATGCTACAAAACAGAGTTAAACATTTTCTTGCAATTCTGTGTGTGAAAAACTGTAATGATGACAAAGTGAAAATGTGTTTGAGTAATGCCATAAAACTCGTACCAACTACATCTGGATTAAAATCTTTCAACAAAAATCTATATTTCAAATTATAAGGCCTTATATTATTTAGTGTTATATATTTAAGTTCGGTATTAGTTTTACTCAGGAAGTGATGACATTTTTCTTAATGAGTGTGAAATACCTGGAATATCTTTGCTTATCAGAGATTTAAAAAGTATTAACCTTCTATATTAGTCTCTCAAAAAATCAACACCCTACATTTAAGAAACTTTCAGCTCACAAACAACAAAAAAACATATGGAAGCATTCTTTAGTCATAGCATTGGTTGTATATTCCCTTGCCTTTTTAGAGCATATTAATATTAAAAGTGATCAGTTTAACTTCTATCTACTAAATATTAATTAAGTAGTTCTAATCCATGTGAGAAATATAGAAATCAGTCTAACAACTGGGTTATCCAGTGTAAACTTCATCTTCAAACAAGTACAAAATCAGAATAGTTTAAAGAGTTGTTTCATAGAATAAGACACTGCACTTGTGGAAAAGGGGCCTAAGATTTTATGTTCTAGTAGGAAAGATTTCCTCCCTTAGTACTCATCTTTAACCAAACTCAGTTAATTCCCCATTGTTTCCTCATCAAAAAAACTGAAAATTACTAAGTACCTTTTCTTCATAGCTGTGAATCTTGATCTTTTGACAGTAAAAACAAGATACAATCTTCTGAAAACAAAATCTGTTTGATTTCAAAACATCCTAAGCCTGTTTCTAAAGCAACTCAAAACAGATAAAAAGATAACAATTTAAACATTGTTATGAAGGCCCACCATTCCTCTGTCTGCATAGAACCCCTAACATCGAGAAAGTTTTTGTTCTTTTCAGGGTCAAGGCTTTGCCTTCTCTGAGATTTTCAAACACTTTTGTGACATGACCACAGAGAGAACTACTCTCCCAGTTTCTTTTTCTGGGGTTCTTTTGTTGGTTTGTGCTGCAGGTTCAGTTTCATGGCTGACTGGGATTAGTGAACACAAGCCTTCTGAGAGGGGCTTTAGGAGCATCCACAAACTGAGTGGCAGATGGGAAAACAGTTTTTGGCAGCACCAGCTTTCTAATTACTGCAAGAAGAACCTAGCATCATGTCTCTGCCCCAAGCAGCTGTACTTTATTTTGAAATGGAAAAAATCCAATCAGATCTGGTTTTCCCCCTCTCTTGACTTAATTCTGTCTTGTTTTATTTTTTAATGTGATAATGTTATTTATTTGGTGTAATATTTTAAACTAAGTTTCTCTGTTTTTTTTTTTCAAGGAGTGACTGCCAAGAATTTCCCTGTGACAGGATTACTTAGAGATTAGCCACTGCCAAGAACTTTCCTTTAGTATGATAGGATTATTTAGGGAACAAACTGTTGTCATGTTCCATCATCAAGAATTGGGATTCCAGGGGCAGACCAAACTGTTCAAGCTGTAAAGTGGCAAATGTTCCAGAGAAGGCTCAAAGTGAGGGCAACACGAAAGAAACTGACATTTCTGGGTAGTTGGTATGTAAAAGTATCTACTGCCTAGGCAGAAAGAATCAAATTCCCTAATTTATCATTTCAGATGTAAATTAATGTATATATAAAAGGAATCAGAAGGCCTAGGTCTGTGGCAAGTAGAGAAGCTGATAATTTCTTTTCCCAGTTATAGAAACCACCAGAGTACCCACGATTCTAATTTGATTTCTTTTAGACTTACCTTGCAGTCAGACAGCAGCTCAACTCAGAGCATCCCCATGCATCCCAGAACATCACTTACAAATAAAAATGGATCTTGCAATTTTAATATTAACAATGTTTGCTACTACCTTCTTGTCCTGGTTCTGGCCAGGACAGGCTTAATTTTTTCAGTAGCCAGGAGGGGGCATGGCCAGGGTATGGGTGTTACTCTCTATTACCTCATGTCATTGCCACTGCTGGGCTTCCCATGATGAACAAATAATATATATATTTGTGCTTTTGGGAAAGAACCACAAGAGTTTCATTTAGGTACAGCAGCAGTTGCAGGTTTTATGTGTAAAGGGACAACCAGAACAACATGTTAGGCAACAATTCTCTTATTATATTGCATTGCAGAAGTAGAATTTACTGTGTAGACTCAATGTCTTTACCACTTGTTATATCCACATCAGTTTATAAAAGGCCAGTTTTTAAGCACCCATCACCTGTGTAAACAAGCCCAGCAGACTTGTGATGTAAATGCTCACATTAAACTGAAGTTAAAAATCATTTTCTCTTAGAAAAAGTGATGATTTAACATCATGACTTCACAATTATTATTTCACAAGTTATTATTAGTTCATAAGGAGGCATATGCCCTCAGAAAATCTATTTTCTACTAGAAAAGTTGGCTGTAAAACAAAAAGAATATGGTGAATAGATTTTCTGTGTGTCTTACAAAATGGCATACAGTTTAACTTTTAATTAGATGAAATTTATGTATGTTTTCTATTGCCTTTTCTTTTTCAAAGAATCATGGAACTACAGCACTTTTAAGACAGTAGAGAAGCCATTCTGGCTTCCATTCTACTTTCCTAGCCCTTTCACCAAACTGATCTTTCTTGAAATACAACATTTCATCAAAAGCAATTTGTACACACTGGGTTTTAACTTAGAAGGACAGCAAGAAGTCTCATTGTTTAAGATATTAATGTATCTAGGGCTTGAATAGCTTTGTTACTGCAACACGCAGGTAGCTGTGAAGCAAAGGTTAGCCCATCCTGACCTACATATTAAATAGACCTATACAAGCACTGATTGCAAGAAAGTAAGTATTTCACATATTAATTCTCTAATAAGCAGTCAATATTGAGTGAACAAAAAGCATTTTTAGGGCTTATATCTTAAAAGGGTTTTTTAAAATTTTAGACTAGAGGTAGAGACTTTACTTAAACATATCATTAGTTTTGGACCACTACTACCATTCACTATTATTGTCCTGTTTTACAAAATGGAAAATTACTTAATTAAAGACAAAGCTAGGGCCAGGATACAATTAATATCTACAACAAAGCTGAAATTTGAAGTCCTGAAATACAGATTCCTGAAAGCCAGACTGAAGCATAGGCTAAAAAAGATGTAAAGTGTCCAAAAAAGTCGTGTGCCAAGTCACAGCTGATGGGCTAATTTCAACTCAGTACAAACAATAAGAGTGCCTAATTTTCACCACTATTCCTAAATCCATGTGTTCTTCTCCATACCAGCTAAGTTGCAAATGGGAATGGCTAACAGAGAGATTTATACTTTTTTCACCTGAGAAATGTGTCTACTAATAGGGAATATTAAAAAAAATGATAGGAAAACATTTTAAGTAACTGAAAGTTAACACAACTCATAGTCTGTCATACACAGGATTTTGCTTTATAAGAACCCATTAGGAAATTATTTTTTTCAATATTAATTCTATTTCACAAATCATGTGGTTGATAACAATATGCCTCTGTTGTTATAACTAAAAGCAATGGACATTATTTGCAAAGCACATTCTGACAAAAGAGTAAAAAGATTTACTGTTATTAATTGTACCATAACACCCTTCCAGCTATAAGAAATTAGGATTAAAACTGCATTATACTTTGTTTTAAACCTTTGCTTGATGAACTTTCAAACAGTATCAAAATACATCCCGAGGCAATTATTTGCCTGTGTAAGACAGTAATTTTTCTGTTTTCTGCTCAGACTTGGTATTTTGCTTTATTTGAAAGTTCTCAGCAGAGGTAAATGGGAGCAGGTGTGGGCTCATCTTATTAGTTCTCTAAATATTTGGGATGTGTGATGACTGTTCAGTTTCAGAGAGAGTGAAACAAATTTAAATATTAAAGAAAATAAACAATCTGTTTTAGCTCTGGCTTTTATGGTCACTTTATGGTCTAGACATAAATATTTACAGACCCTGAATCTAAGATTCTGAAGTGATGGAACAGTATTTTCCTGAGAGCACACACAACATACAGTTCCATTCTCATGGCACTGACCACTCATCACCAGTGAGGAAAAGGTAAAAGTATGTTGATGTATATCTGTTATCATCTGTTATATCTGCTTTTTATGGGAGAATAAATTATACAGCTTATATCAATTCTGCCCAATCTCTTATGAGATCACTCCATCACTCATTCAGCATATGACCTGTTGGATGCAGCACACAGTGCACCTAAGGTGTTATAGCTGCATAACAGGTGAAAAACACATTTACAGAGACACCATTATCTCATGAGTCTGACTAAGAGAGGAATCTTTGCCCTCCCAGAAAATGAAGATTAACCAGCATACACAGAATCAAATGCAACATGCCCCTAGGAACATACAACATAATAAATGGCAGCCTCTGAGGTACCTGAAACTCATATTTGACAAGCATTGATTTACTCAGAACTGTGAACCACATGATTTCCAACTGGCAATTACTGACTGTTATCTCTCCCTCTGTGCCAGAGATATCTATCACAAAGCCTGATAAGACAGAAGGAAGGCTAAGGAAAATAATGGTGTTGAATCCACAAATGATACTATGGACCACAGATAACTGTACTAAAATTCTCAAAACAGAGAAATAGTCTAAATGAAGTATTACCTGCACTACAGTAATTCTAAACTTGCCCAGCAGTAATCATGGTTTAAACCCAATTGGAAGAGTCCCTGACATCTAAACTGGCATGATTTTGTGAGTGTGATTGCTCCTGCTTCAAGACCAACATGTGATCACACTTACAAACTCACCAAGCCAAAGTGCAATTGAAATTGTCACACAGCAAGACATGTATCATATACATGAAATGTCACATGGAATTTCAAAATTGCAAGTCAGCTAACAATTTAAGAAAAACAAAAACCAGCCAAACAAAAAAGGTAAACTTGAGTACTGGTCAAAATCATGAATCATATCTACATCACTGGAAAGACATTTTCCGATAAGAAATGCTCTTTCTTGCAGGCAGTGAGCAAATTATCCCAGCCACAATGCAACAAAAGATCCTAAATTAGGAAAGAACTAACTCAAATAAGTTTTGAAGCTTCACATGTAGGAAGTATCAATTAAAACATTCATCCTTCCTCTGTGCCCTGTTGAGCAGTAAACAGGCATATGCACACTCCAAGAGATCTGTGACGAAACTGGCACGTACAGAAGGCATTCTCAGAACATCCTTGCAGAAGAGTGTGGCATCTTCAGCTGAGACAAGTCTCAAAAAATGTTGAAATCCAACAATTGGAAAGGGACGGAGGGAAAAGAAATACTTTTAGCATTTGGAGATTTCTCTTTTGTCATTTTTGTTTCCAGTGTTATCAACTAGACGATAACTCATTGCTTTTCTGTAGTTACAATTTTTTCATTAACTAAATCCTTCATTATGACTGGTCACAGATAAATCAGAGAGATGCAAGTTTTACAAGTATCAATGAATCTATCCTTTGATGTGCAAGTCAGTCCTGTCCTCTTCTAGGAAAAATGAACATTGAGAGGAAGAGATGGGGAATAAGGAATTTACCTTTTATTAAGTGTGTGTGCAGGAAAAAGGAAAAGTTATAAGGAATAAGGGAAATTTCTTAAATAAAAATATGACATAAAATGCCTTCTATGAGGGATGCTTGAAAAGGCATGAAAATATTTTTATCCAGCAATCATTTCACAATGATTTTAAAGATTTCATCAGCTTGTTAATAGACCATCTTAAGTCTTAGATGGCCAGAGGTACTGAAATTGAGACTTTTCTTAAATTCTCTTACATATTTAATCTACTTCAGAAGTTATATATATTACTAAAAGTTCAGAGCTTGGAAAGAAAAATACTTTTTTTTTCTTTAGGCGTTTTTCCACCTTTTACTACCCTGCTCCTTTTCCATCTTACATAAGTTATTAATTTCTGATCAAATGCTTTGGGGTCTATTTCTTGATTCAAATCTCTGCTTTGGAGTGTTACTCTAGTTACAAAACATTTGTGGCAAGGAAAGAGTATCTTAGAGTAACTTTAGATTGAATATAAGCGAATTATATAAAAAAAATTACACTCAATTCAAATTATAGTAAGTCTCTAGGAAATATAACATGTACTTTAAAATTATTACTTGGCAGAAGAAGGAAATATGTAAGACATTAAATGTGTATGTACAAGTGTCTATCATTCTAAATAATTTATATTGCATACTATATATTAAAAGTCAGAATAAGGAAAAGGAAATACAAAACTCTAAAATCATCTTTACAGAAATATTATTTACTAAGCACTGTACTGTTTACTAAGAACTTCAGAAATAACTCAGCTAATGTTTCCTATATAATATTAAATCAATATTTGTATAGATCTTCAGTGAATATTAGTTATAGACAAGCAGGAATAGAATAATTTCTTGAAAAAGGAATGCTTTATGATTACCCAAGATTTGCAAATGATAACTCACAGCAAAATCCTACTGGGTGCTTTGATGAAGTTTCCCTTGAGGCTGATGCAACAGGAGGTTGCTTAATGAATGTAAAAATGTTCCTTTTTATCAAGTAAGACAATCAATTCCTCCATCTGTAAACTGCACGACATCTGTTCTGCAACTGTTTATTGCATCACAATATATACTGAAATTTAGAGTCAACTATGATGACAGAAGTAGTTTCAAATTAAATTAAAGGGAAAGAATAGTACTTAGAATAAACTTTTTGTTTTCCCAAGGCATATTGGGCTGTACTATTTATGAAAAGGCAGCCAAAGTATTTTTATGATCACAGGGGTCAAGTGTCTGGCTGTTCATTGGATGGTTTTGTTACTGACTACATGTTATTTGTCTAGTTAATGCTCACTGAGAAAGCAGATCACTGTATTTACCAGAATAAGGTAAATCCTCTGGATTTTTCTATCAGCTGTTGACTACACTATGTTCTTCAGGTCTATACTACTTTTTCTAATTAGAACACATTCAAAGAATCCCATGTAAAATGCTAAGCAGATTGTTTGATGATTGATCAAAAGCTTATACTCTTTGAAAATTAGCTCAATTATAATGAAGCAGCCTGTGCAATTTGAAATGCAAGAATTTCCAAATATGGTTATGATTCTTTTGGGAGAGAATAGAAAATCTGCCAGGATCTTTTTTTGTGCCATCCTTTTATTCTTTTCTTTGTCTCTGCTGAATTATTAAAATAATACTCACTCCTACAATAGTTATTTTTAGGTATAAATAAAAACCCTGTCCAAATTCAAAACAGATCTGCTCAGAATCAAACAATGTTAGACTGTGGGAAAGAAAGGCTGGAGGCCCATTATTAATAAGTTTAAAGTGCTTTGAGTCTTACCTTTCTCAGCAGGAAAAGTTCATTAGGTGAAACCTTTCTCTTTTTCTTGTCTTTAAAACCAAAGTGTAATCAATATCAGTCATGATATTGATCACATTTGATGCCTGCCTGACACCTATTTCATGGGCATTTGCCTGTAGGCGTGACAGTAGTGGAAAGGAGTTTTCCATTTACATTTCTCTTCACAACAGTCACTATTAAGCTGACATTGCGTCTGCTTCCCATTTCTTGGTGCTATAGCACTGGAAATAATAAACATTAAAACTGTTTTCTTAGAGGAACGAATTGCTAAGCAGTCAGAAACCTTTTTCTATTCAGCTCTAAAATTATTTTGTAAATACCTCAAATTTAAGAGGAAAAAACTGTAGAGATTTTGGGCACTATACAGTTAAGTCACAAAGACTGGCTATCAAAGCCAATACATGTACATGTATAATTCTGGAGTGTGAGCATTGATAAATGGCACTGCTAGGAGAGGATATGATTCACAGCACAGTATTAATACTTGTTGACATCATTGTACAGCTAGGTATTCTTTTGCAAAGGCTGATATTTATCCCTCAAACCGGTCCAAATTCTCTGACCAAAACGGTTTGAACTCTGCCTCCATTTTCCCAGCACTCTCTGCAGGACGTTACAGTTTCTACCAAGCAAAACATGGAAGACTGCACAAGAGTCAGGAAAAGTGAGAGCTGTTGCTCCTTCTAACCTCTGACAATAAAATTCAAAGCAGAGAGCAAGGTTCACAGATCCTCTAGTTCTTTCATTGGTTGAAAAATCAGTGTGCCTCTATTATTCTTCCTCAGTGCTTTTCTAATCTGTTACTAATAGTGCCTCACAAGGAAGACTCCATGATCTCTCCAGACCATTTATTGCAGGTATTGCTTTCCACAGAGTGAAAAAAAAATCTTTTACCTTGAAATACTGGCTATAGTTTAAGGGTAGATTGTTCTTTTTTCCTAGAACATTGCCTGACCACACTATCTCCACTCTTTTTTTCTTCTAGACAATTTTTGGACTTGCACATTACATGTGGCATTATTTTCTTTCAGACAAAAATAATATTTAGAGGCTCTAGTTGGACTAAAAATACTATTAAGTGGTAGTTCTGGAAAATGAAAATTGGGAGATAAGAGGGCTGAACAAGAGAGTAGAAAAAAGATTGACTAACACGAAATGTACACAGGAAAATAGAATTGTGTGATAACAAATCTAGAACTTGTTCCTTAACAGGGTTTCACATCTATCTTCACCTTCCTTTACATCTTTTCTAAAAATCAACATGATCACTCCCCCATATTTGCTAAATAAATGTTATTTATATATAGTTATAACGAGATGATGAGGTTTTCAGATTCCATTTTGCTTTGATGTGAATTTTTTCTAGGCCCATAGTAGACATGGTATAGTGATTAATTATTACATTCAAAAAAATTTCCTATCTTTCCTAAAAAAGAGTTTCTGATTTCAAATAACACTGTGCCTAATTATTTTTTATATATATAATATTAAGGATGGAAAACAACACTTAATCTTTTGTCTGAGCTATTTCATTAGATTTAACCCCAGTATCTCCTAATATTAGAGTAGAGTTGTACTTATTTTGTGTAGGAATTTTTCACAAATAATTTTACAGCTATGTACTTCAAGTATCTGCAACAAAAAGAAAAGGAAAATATTTTCATAGAGGGATTATTTTTGACTGCTGTGACCTAAAACCACTTTTAGAATTATGTTAGTATGTAAAATTTGTCGAATTAGGGCATGATTTTATTGTCATAGCATGAAGAAGAGAGTAAATATCTAGATAATTATCTATTGCAATTAGAGATGTCTTGGACATTTCTCTGAGATAATGAAAAGAAAGTCACAGTTTATCATGCCCCATCAACTAAGTGGAAGAGACATTCCTGCCAATTTATTTGTCACCCATGTTCCACCACTTTGTGGACTGGAATCTCTAATTTTCAGTATATTTTTATCCTATATGCACAATTGCATTAGTAGAAAACTCTGCTAATTGTATAGGACTGTGTATAAATATTGGCTCATACAGAAAATAGTTTTCGATGAGGCACTTAGATCTTCTACCACTGCATGCATTTTGTAATTACATTTTTTAAAGTTACCCCCTAATGGATAACTGTGAAAAACCGTTTACTTCTGATTTGGAGTGGATTCTGTTGCAAGAAAACAAAGTTATCACTTCTCACCTCCCTGAAAGCTCTGAATAAACAGTTGTGCATACCACAGCTTGGTTTCTGAATATGAAAATCTTGAAATAAACCCACATAAGCTGAGAAAGAGAAACTTTGTGAACTGTAATTTCATGGTTCTTGCAACATGAAACTGTGTGACTGGAGCATTTAAACTAAGGTTGCTCCAAATTTTATTGAAATAAAAAAGATTTTGAGTCTGTTTCTATAAAATGATGAGTGTTCACAACAGGTAATTAGTTTACTTTATCTACATCATCACTTTCTTAACTGTGAGATGTGCAACACACACTCTGTAGTTCTGCAAAGAATTCTATACAGTTGGGGTCTGGAATTCTCAGCAGACAGCTAGTGGGTGATTTAACCAGGTGCTAATGCAGTTCCTGTGGGTTTGAGAGATTCTTCTGAACTGGCCTGGTGCCTTACTTCAGGTGTTCTGGTCAGGATTCTAATTACACATTTGGTAATGAAGGGGCTTAAATTTTGCAGAGAGTTAAATTTAGATATTTCCTTTCTTTTGAAATGGAAACGCTCTTCTCCTATCCTTATGCAGACATGCTCAAGGATATGAAAATCTAGACAGAAGGACTTGACTTGAGCACTTGGTAAAAGGTGAACATGACTGAGACATTGCCTCTGGATGAGAAGAGAAAAGGAGCACATAGAAACAAGTAATATTTCAATCCAGCCTGGACAACGCATATGACTTTGTAGGGGAGATAGAAAACCCAAGACCCAACCAACCCACCAAAAAAAAACCACAAAACCCCAAACCAAAGCAAAACCCAACCAACAAAAAACAGCCAAGTAAACAATAACAATAACAAACCCAAACAAAAACAAAGCAAACAAACAAAACCAGAAACAATAACAACAACAAACAACAACAACAGCAACAACAACAACAACAGCAGGAACAACAACAACAACAACAGCAGGAACAACAACAACAACAACAGCAGGAACAACAACAACAACAACAGCAGGAACAACAACAACAACAACAGCAGGAACAACAACAACAACAATTTCCCCAAAAACAACAAAAAAAACCCCAACCAACCCACCAAAAATATAATAAAAACCCAAAACCCTGGGAGTGGATTTTGGGACAAAATGCTGACTGACATTTTGATGCTGTAAGCCCAGTGAACTTTTTCATTCTTCTCCCAATAAATAAAATTTGAATCCAAGTGCCCAGCTGTGAATTATTTTCTAAAATGGAAAGGTCAAGAACATCCCATGATAACTCTCTTAGGCTAAGATTAGCTAAAGACCACTTCATAAATGAATTTCACTGGATTTCATTATAAGCCCACATTAAAAATGCACAGCAATTCTGCTATGCAGAGTAGTAGAATGAGAAGAGTCTTATAGAGGAAAAACACATGAGATGAAGGATTACTCTTAGACCCTACAAGCATATGAGAAATAAAAGGGGAGGAAAGGCTCAGTGTTAGGAATACTTTGCTAGTGAGATAGTGGGCAATCTGCTGAGGTCAGACAAACCTGTTGGCCTAGACTGGCAGTAAAGACAAGGATGGCCTAAGTTTGGAATGACAGATGAATATGACCTAATGCAGCTTAAGAAATCTTTTCTGTCCAAGCTTGAGTCTTCTGTCAGTGCCCATCTTCATACACTGAAGTGAGATACCACTGACAGGAGCATTACTGGATAAAATTTAGCACAGCTGTTCAGTTCACCTTTGATCTTAACAAATAGATGGAAACTCCAAGTTGTAGGATCTTTTTATATCAAAGGTAACATATATAATCAAGAACTTCTTTTTTTTTTCTGGAAGCCAGTTGATTACACTTCAATACAGATACACAGCTGTCCTGCAAAGTTGTCTCAAAAGCTGTTCAATTTATTTGCTACAACACAAAAATCAAATACTTATTGCTCATGATCAGTAATTATAAGCAAATTACAGCTGAAAAAAATTTTTGCAGCAGCCTAATACCTGAAATTAATTGGTAAAATGGTTCCCACTGAAAAGACAAAAGTTTGTTTGAAATATCAGCTCGGCATTTCATTTTATTCTGCTGAAACACATATATTTAATATTATGTGAACGTAGTCAGCTGAATCATATCTGGCAGACCACACTGGGTCTACAGGCAGCTCAATGTGAAATAAGGTGATGGGTTGCAGAGTACTTTGGCAGCAATGGTGGCATAAAAAATCTGTTGGCAATGTTTCTGTGAAATGGCCTTTCAGTATGTTTTCATCAGAGACCACATTCTCAATGCTCAGTGTCATGATGCTGATAGCTGCTTTGCCTTCTATTCCTCTCTGACACAAAAAACTGCTATGTCACAGATGCTTGAAATAAGATGTCAGGATTACAAAATGAAGAAGAGGAAAATCAGAACAAAATGCATATACTTTAATAGTATAGATTAATAACTTAGCTACTAGGTGACAGTATTGTTACCCAAGACCTTATTATAGAACAGATTAAATCTCAACACACTTCTTACATATCATTAATGTCCATAGCATGTGTGAAGTAATGCCACTGATGTTTTTATAGTTTGTTTTGTTTTATCAGAAAGACTTTAATAATGAACATTTTCCTTTGCAATACTTATGAAAAACAGAGGTTTCTATACATATATTAAAATGTACAATCAAAGATTAACTGAAGCAGGACGCCTGTGGAACCTATTAAAAATAAATCACACAATTTCTTCAACAGACATTTTAAAGGGAATATAAAACACTAGAGTAGAGCCTTTTATAATCTTATGCTTACAATATAACTTGGGGAATGGAAAGTATTGATTTGCATACTATCTTCTTCCATATTATCTAAGCATGTCGGTATTTCTGCTAAAATGACATATTTTGAGTAGTATAACAATTTTACTTACATTGTCATTAGGCTTCACACTTAACATCTCAATTACATCACAGCAGCCATTCACAAAGTCACAAAGTCCATAAGCTATTTGCACCAACCCAGGAGAGCAATAAAAGAAAAGTAAGGATAAATTTTCACTATGGTAAGTCCTTGCTTTTAAAATTCCCATGTGGCTAGGAAAGTGACTAGTTTTAAAATAAGTGACCAAATGTAACATCACTTTATGTGTAGCTTTTATTCTGAAATAAATGTCGTGCTCTGATTTTTCAAGTCATAGTATTTTTAGGAAGAAAGCTCCAACAAAGCAGAACATTGGACTAGATATGTTTTTACATGATTTTTCCATATGCTGAGTATTCATTCTGTTCTGGTATATCATCTTAAAAACTATTGTAAAATCAAAGATGACAGAGGTTAGGATAACAAGAACAATTCTGATAGGTAAGAGCTACTGTACAAAGAATGACTAAATAAAGCTTTTCAATTTGGAAAAGAGACAGCTGGAATGGGCTGTGTCCTAGATGTCTGCAAATCATAAAAGGAAAGCAGAAAATAAAGAGAGCAGCACAGGAACTAGAGGGCTGTCTGGGAAATTGTCACGAAACTGTTCTACTGAAAAGGCAGAAAGGTACTTTCTTGTGTGATATTAATCTGTGGAATTCACCAAGCCAGGTTCCTAGGTTTCAGAAACCTATGTGAGCTGAAGATTAGATTACAGAAATTTACTGAGGGTAGTTCTCTCAGCAGCTCTTAAACATAGTGCAGATTCAACTTCTGCTGAAACATCTCATAATAATTCCATAAAAATTAACCCCTAGAAAGCGTCCAGATATACAAGGGTAATGATCTTTCTTCATAGGTCCTGATCTAATGCACCTTTCAAAGTATTTCCATAGCTAAAGTATCAGCCTAATCAGCATGGCATTTCTCTGGTTCCATGGCATATAAAGTGAAACAATTGTTCATTTTGTCATGTAAAGCTGGTTGCTTTGTAGTAGTTCAGATTTTCTCCACAGAGTACTTAGAAATTAAGCAACTTCATCATTATCTCCTCATGTTTTTCAAACAGTAAGTTCATACATTTTCTTTTTTCTTCAAATACTCATATAAATAGAACCTTAATGACTCCATCTATATTTCAGTCTACAGTTTTGTTGAGTATTTCTTAGATGAAATTAAAATATAATTTATAAATAAATCTCTAATTTTAAACCAGTAAATATTATTGAAAATATACTTCAGATGCAAAAGGAAATAGATCAGATACAGTGTGTAGACACTGTTTGCTGGAGAAAGGCATTTTCACATACTTAATTTTCTGATCAGAAGAGCATTTAAAAATACCTTTTCATGATATGTCTTTTTATGTATTTAAAATTAACCCAGCATGATCATCTTGAAAATTTAGTGTGCATGCTGGCTTTTTTTTAACACATTCTTTTTGTTGTGATACTTGTAGTAGGATAGTATCATAAAGGGCTTCTGTCTTCACCATAATAAAACCCTTAATTAATTCAGAGGATGTCTCTATTTAACTGTCATTTTAGTGCCTTTTTTTGGTCATACTTACATGTGTAACATATTTTTTCCAAATGTATCCATATTCTTGCAGTCCCACCACAGTGCTTCCACTTGTATCGCGTAGAAGCAGACGTGTTCCATGTCAGCTTGTTAACAGCCTTCATATCTGGAGGCTATTGTCAAATACATGTTCCTAAAATACTTACGAGTTTGCAGCTTAGCCAAAGATAGAAAAATAACTGGTATAATGTTTTTATTTTCTTCAAATAAAACTGACTTAATTAACTAAGTGAACAGCAGTGTTGAAGGCAAAATATGATTTAAATGTGCTGATTCTATCCTTTCGTCATTTCTTGTTAAGACTGTAAAACATACAGGGTTCCTTGGGGCAAGAGCCGTGTCTCTGTTTATTCTGTAAAATGCTTAGTGCAGGAGGAACCTCAGAAAAAAAATACAGCTTACAATTCTTCTTAAGCATTTCCTTAATTGTGTTTATACTGACATTTTAAGAATATTTATTTCTCTAGGTCTTAGAGGTTTTCAGTAATTCACTTAGGAAAGAAACAGATGCACACAAATGCAGTGAGTGTCTGGGAGAGGCCCGTGAACCTATGCACAAAGAAGTGCCTAGAATTTTCAGAAGCCTGACTTTTCCCAGTATGGTTAGAAAAGCACACAACATTAATGCACAAACAGCTTTAGATATTAAGCAAATGAAAACACATGTCTAGCATGGCAAATAACAAGACCGCAAAATCGTGTCCTACGGGATGCTGACGGAGCTGCTGTGTTACAAGAGCCCAAAAGCCATGCTCACTGGACCTTGGGAAAATGTCTCGAAAACTCCATCTCTGCCTGAGTCCTTACTTTGGCATGCACAGCTGGGATGTGTTGTCCTTGATTTGCATAAGAAACAAATGATGTTATAGACCTGCACATTCACAGCTTCCCTTGGCAGCAATCTTGCATAAACTCCTGGAATATGTGCAATGTGGGAACACGGTGAATTTCTTTAGAATCACTTCTCTTAGAGAACTGAATGATTCATCTCCTAACTGTGACATGCCCTTCTTTAAAAACTTCAGCAGACTTTTTCTGTATCAATATTATTCACACAAACAGTTGTTCCATTGATGTTTTGCAAAACATAGTGTCAGTTTTAGAAGTCCAGCAGAGGAAAAGCCTTTTTTTTGTGCATGCGTCTGTCTGTCTGTGCTTTTTATCTTCTTTCAAAGGTAACAAGACTCACATTACAGGAATCTTTAAAAATAACTGTCAAATATTTAAGTTCTTTCTATATTTGGCTACAATGCTTGAGGGTAAGTTTTACATGTTTCATAGACTTGACCTGTCCTGTCAACACTGATTGTTGCCTCTTGGTTCAGAGCTGTACCAGCATGTATGGAAACTGCTTTATCTGCTTCCATAAACCTTGGGGTGGCACACAGTGATTATGTCATTCAGGCAGAAGAAAAGAACCCAGTAGCATTTGGTTTGTATTTTTTTATCTTTTCGAAACAAATGAAAGGCAGAAGGGATCAAAAAAGGTTCAATTATATACTTTTTGAAAAGCGAAAATACCCTAAGCAATAATTAATTGAAAGCCTGCTTTTATTGCTTGTGTTGTCCATATCTCAAGTGGAAAAATATTAAATCAGTAGAAGTTTTGCCTGTAGCAACCGATTTTTGCGATTTTTTTACTTGAAATGGTTCTTATAAAAAGAGTGGAGATAGCAATACAGTTTGAAAGGTGTTTTAAATAAAAAGGTTTAAGCACCATAAGAATTTATTCATAGTCATCAGGAAAATAAGTCATGCTCCCTTCATCATTGTAAAAGTAACTTGTTTCTTCTTGATCAGTATTTGGACATCTACTTCTTAGTTCCACAAATAACTTAAAAGGCAGACAAGTTTTAATCAATTCAGTAAGAACTTTTTCAAGATTATATTTCATTTATGTGGCAAGGCTTTGGTAGGAGGGATGCAGTGGGACTGCCAGGGTGACTTCAGTGCTTTCTGTGTGTCAGTCAGGGTCAGTTTCCCCATTTAGGTCCCCAATGCTGAGTCTAACAGTGATGCTGGTGGCACCTCAGCAATAACATATTTAAGAAGGGGTAAAAAATGCTGCCCAGCAGCTGCGGGAGAAAGGAGTGAGAAAAATATGAGAGAAACAGCCCTGCAGGTACCAAGTCAGTGAAGGAGCAGAAGGAGGAGGTGCTTCAGGTGCCAGAACAGAGATTCCCCTGCTGCCTGTGGAGAAGACCATGGTGAGGCAGCTGTGCCCCTGCAGCCCGTGGAGGCCCACAGAGGAGCAGACAAGCACACTGCAGTCTGTGGAGGATTCACACTGCGGCAAGTGAGCACGGCTGAAGGAAGCTGAAGCCCACATCAAAACAGGCTTCTGGAATCGACTGCAGCCCATGGAGAGGAGCCCACAGGGCTCTCTGGCCCAGAGAGCATCCCTGCTGGAACAGAGCATTGCTGATAAACAGTACTTCACAGAAAGGACTCATGCTAGCGCAGTTCTTAAAGAAAGATCCACACTGGAGCAGTTTGTGAAGGATTGCATCCTGTGGGAGGGACTCCACACTGAAGCAGGGAAGAGCATGTGGAAGAAAGAACAGCAGGGTGTTATGAACTAACTCTAGCCCCCATTCCCCATGCCACTGTGCCACTTGGGGCTTGAGGAAATAGAAGAGTCAGGAATGAAAGAGGGAGGTCGAGCCTCAGGAGAAGGGAAAAAAGGGGGTTTAGTATTGTCGGTTTTTTCTCACTATTCTACTATATTTTTAAATGTCAATAAATTAAACTGATTTTCCTCAAGTCAAGTCTGTT
>VZRX01009975.1:0-63783 GCA_013398075.1 Notiomystis cincta
GAGCCCCGGCCCGGGGAGCCGCGGGGACGGGGACGCACCACAGCCCTGAGCAGCGCTGCTGGCCCCGGTCGCGGTCCTTGTCCTGATCCTGATCCCGATCCCGATCCCAGTCCCAGTCCCGGTCCCGGTCCCGGTCCCTGTCCCGGCCGCCGGCCCGGTCCCGCCCGGCGCCGCCGACGTTGCAGGGCGCGAGGCATTGTGGGTGCGGGCCTTAACCCGCTGCGAGCCGGGCCGGGCGAGGAACGCCGAAAAGATCATTTTATATCCAACTCCGCGTGTTCCAGGGCGAGTTTAAGGGATTTGTTTCAACCAGGCAAAGCTGAAATAAAGCTCTAAAGCGAACCTTGCGCGCGCGCTGCTCTCGGTGCGGTTCCAGGCTGCGAAAACGACCCCCGGGGTTTATCGCTGAGGGGAGGCTGCCCCGCGGGGGTGAATTATACGGAATTATGTGGTTTTTCCACGGGCATTTATTGATGAGAGAGAAGCGGGGTTAGCAGCTGATGCCCCTTGTTGTTCCCAGGCTGGGAATAGCAGATGGAGGGGCTGCTCGGACCCGCAGGCCTCTCCCAGCTTCATGCCCCGCTCTGCCGGTGCTGCTGTGGTCACACCTGGACCGCTGGGATGGTTTGGGGCACCCCGACATAAGGAGGATCTAAAGCTACTGAGGAGCATCCAAAGGAGCCTGCAGGGATGGGGAAGAGTCTAGGGAAAGCCTTTGGAGGAGTGGCTGAGGGTCCTTGGTTGTTCAGCCTGAAGAAGAGGAGATTGAGGGGAGCCACGGTGGAGGTCTGCAGCTTCCTCATGAGGGGAAGGGGAGGGAGCAGCTCCCATCTCTGCTCTCTGACACAAGGGAATGGCTGAAACTGGCTCAGAGAAGGTTCAGGTTATTAGGAAAAGTTAGGCAATGGAACAGGTTCCCCTGGGAACTGGCACAGCCCCAAGGCTGACAGAGCTCAAGGAGTATTTGGTCAACACTCTCAGGCACAGGGTGGGATTTGGGGGTCTCCAGTGCAGGGCCAGGAGTTGGACTCGATGATCCTCGTGTGTCCCTTCCAGCTCAGGACTTTGTCTCCCAAAGGTGAGGGTGGATCAGGTGGAAAGAGCACCGGGAGATGCTTTGTGGTGCTTGGAAGCACAGGCCAGGCGAGCACATCCATGCTATTGCGAACTTCTTTTTAATCACCAGCTGTAGGCACAGGGCAATGATTTAGTGTTTACGTCTGAATCCCACAGAGACAATAGGCTGCCCATTTCAGTGCAACTCCTAGTCTGGCCTCCGTACTTAATAAGTAGGCTATTATCTGGCTATCAGTGCACGGGAGATTAACGGGAGCCATTTTCATTACCATTAATGGTGGCTACACACATAATGCCCTCACATCAATGAGAAGATAATGGGCCCTTAAGTGTGCGTGTGTAAGGCCGACAGAGGAAGGGGTATGAAATATAAAGCAAACTCGCCTTAAATAATTTGCTTTTCCAGTTAAGAAGAAAGTAATCTCTTCTCATAAGCACCGTCATTTTCTGGTAAACGTGAACCAACAGGCAATGAGGTTCCCATTACGCAAATGCTGTGTTACAGGGTCTAATGAGCATATTAATCTTTGTTTTTCCATATAATTGGTAGATAATCCAGGGATTGGTATTGGTGTTGGCTCTGCAGGGTGGATGTGTGTGCTCACAGCCTGAGCCAGGAGTCATCCTCAACCCCACATCCCCAGTGAGCAGCAGACTCACCCACCTGAGGGCTGCAGGACGGGGCTGTCTGGTGTGCAGTAGGAGTGAAGGGATGCCACAAACATTTGTCTTCCTCAGCAAGCAAATAAATGCCATTCCCTGGCAAGTCCAGTTTGCACCCTTCCTGGAATTTGGGATGGGTGCATAGCTCTCGCCCCATCTCCACAATGTGTGGCAAATGTCTATTCTGAGATAATAGATAGTGCCAAGAAGAAATATTTGCAAAGGCACCCTGCACTGCCTTCCCTACTTGTTCCCTTTATCTGCTTATGAACTGTTTCTAGCTTGAAACTAAGTGACAAATATTTTTAGCACAATTGCCATTGTTATAGTTGTTATGCCCAATGTCAAGAACATACGAAACATGATGATAAGGAACAAATTACAGCACAAAATAATACAAGGCAGGCACAGTATCCTTGAGCTGTTTTCCATGTTGAGATTTTCCAGATAGAAATCATTTTGCTTGGCTTCAAAAGGACAATATGCAAACATGTAAAGGTCAGTCTGATTTGAGAGCACAGAAAACAACTAGAGCCAAATTCTGCAGAGATTTCATGAATAAGTTCACCATAATTACAGTGAGGAAGACTAATAGCAAGTGGAAGCTTACTAAGATAAGCTACCTAGTGTGCAATTTTGCTTGTAAGTTAATGATTTTATATGATGGCTTTGAAACTTCTTAGGTGAAAAAAATTCTCTGAAATAGGATTTAAATCAAAGAGCATTCATTTTCACTTTTTTTCCTGTTTTACAGATTTAGTAAACCCTTTCTAATCTATTAATAAAGACTAAATTTTGGTTATTAAATATTGCAGTCTCTGACAAATGAAGCGGCATTACCACACGGTTTAAATCACACAAAAATACCTGAAAAATTCTCTTCTAGAATAGCTGACAGCCCGAGTTCCAAACATAAAAAGCGAAAGAGATACCACAAAACCCTGTCTTGACTTGTTTACTGATGCCTATGTGGGCTGAATTACAACACTCAGTAGTAGCAGCACTTGTCATGGACTGAGAAACTGTGGATTTTTATTGCCTTTTTCCCTCCCAACACACCTGAGATGAGCCACTATATCAGGATGTCACAACACTTAAATTGAGGGGGAACAAGAAGAAACGCAGATCCCTTCTTAGATAAATCTACTTAATAAATCTGAGGAGCGAGGAGCGAGGAATGGACCTGTTTGCATGATAAATGTCACCACTGGAGTTCTGCGCCGTCACTGGCTTGACTTATGTAACTGTGAATAACATCCAACTGCAAATGTAACACAGAACCGTGTCTGTAGCACTGAGCTGTGTCTGTAACTGTGTGAATAATAATGCGACCCCAAACTCAGCCTTCTAGTGCCAGGAGAAGTCCGGTTAATTGATGGGACTGCGGTAACACCCTTTTCCTGCAGTTTTTTGGTACTTCTGTGAGTTGCATGCTCTGAGTAGCGCCCAGGGAACTGCAGGTTGTCACCTGAGCCACCAAATGCTTCATCTCAAATTCAACTTCACGGGCTTGAGAGTTCACAGTGACTTTGGAGAGGGTCTTGTCTTTGTAAATCTCAACAGAAGATTCCTTCTAACATTATGTCACTTAAAAAATACTAGAAAAACAATATGTGAAATATTTTCTGCCCTGGGATGAAACATCAGTTGTTATTAAATGTTTATTTTTAAATCATTATTTATTATGCTGAATAAAAAGATTTATTTTTATTAATCATAGCACTCAGAGCTATTGATACTCATTGTATTTGGCAATCAGCTACAATGAATATTAAGCTACAGAAATGTCACAATAAAACAAGCTCTTCCCTTTCCTCGTACAAGAGAACATTGCTTTTTTCCTTCCTTTTCAGCTGAGAAACTCGTTTTTTCTGATACATTTCCTCAGTTAACATGACTCTGACACAAATCAGTAACTCCATCTAACGACCAGCACAGCCCTGCTGGTGGTCAGGCACCAGAAGCCGGACTTCAGGAAGGGGTTTAGTCCTACAGCTAAATCACAGCGTCCTGCCTACGCCCTGACCACACACCACAGGCTCCAGCACTGAATTTCATGTCCAGCTCTTCAAAGCACAGACAAGATCAGGGCAGTAATCAACCCCCATCCTTCCTCTGCATATTTATAGGGAATTCGCTTCTGATTGAGCTCCCTGTGCCCACTCCCCCACACAGCTGGGAGGGCATTTTAATGTGTGTATTTCTACTGCCCATCAGGTCACTCAGACATCCTTTCATTATATTTTTCCACCTCAGAGCTAGAGCTGAAACAAAACTTAAGCAGATGCTTGTATGTAGAAGCCCTGATCAGTCCTTCTCCCTGTGCACGTTTTTTTCATTTCAAAATTAAATAAAATTTGGAAAGTTTTCATATAAGATGACAGGAAGCTTTACTCTGATACTAAAACAGCAAGCAGAAAAGCAAAACCTTTTATGTTAAAAGCAGCTGTTACTAAACACAGCTCTAACTCTGTGTTAATGTCACGTCCATGTGTGTCACATCACAGTTTGGACCACTGTCAATCAAAGCTGTCAAAGTGGCCAGCTTGGTCCAGGAGAGGAAAAAAGCCTGGAAGTGCTGCTTGAATCTACTCTGTGGATATTCAGAATGAACTCTGGGAGGCTGGTTCAAGTGGCTTATTTCCAAGGCAATTAAGTCTTTCTTAAGTAAATGTGTATAAAAAATGCTCCCTCAGCCTGGTGGCACCTGACACTGCTGACTTCTTAATAGGCATTAGCTCTCCCTGGCTGGGATTGGAAAGAATATCAGTGAAAACACAGCAGAAAAATAGCTGGGTTTGTGTGTGTGTGTGTGTTGGAGTATCTTTGGACTGCACGTTCCATCCCTTCCTCGGGGCAGGACCCACAAACGCCGGCTCCTGACACTGCACACCCACACTGCTGCTGATGTCCTTCAAAAGACATGCTGAAAGAAACTCCTTATTGATTTCTTCTCCACCACATCACTTGAGACTTGTTAAATTGGCTCGAGGAAGTTTGTAATCATTTGAGAGGAAAAAATAATTCCTAAGCAAATGGGGCAGCATCTTTTCTTACTGAGAGTGCCCTAAGCCAGTGCTCGGAACTGGAGACTGCTCTCATCCTTCAGGCTCTCTTTTTTGTCATATCATTTGAGAAATGCAACTGTTGCATGGAAACCTTGAATAATCACTTGGTATCAATACCCAGGGACCTTGGCAGCTGCATTGAATTACTTCTTGGTCACAGTGCCTAGTGGAACTGCGGCTGGAAATGTGGCTGCAATCATGCCAGCTACTCGGATTGCATGGCTGAGGTGCTGGGGTGTCAGCTGTGCTTCCCCTGCGGGGTTTAACCCTTCGGGCACTGCCTCCTCTCTGCTCCAGGCTGTGCCTGTTTTGTCAGGAATGCTGACATAGAATCATAGAATATCATTCTGTGTTGGAAGGTACAAAGATCATCAAGGTTCAGCTCCTGGCCCTGCATAGGACAATTCCTCCACGTGCCTGAGAGCATTGTCCAAACACTCTGTGAGTTCTGCCAGTCTGGGAGGCAAGACCACTTCCCTGGAGAGCTGTTCCAATGCCCAGCCACTCTCTGGGGACAGAACCTGTTCCAAATATTCAAAAACCTCTCCTGACACAACTTCATGCTGTTCCCTGGGTCCTATCCTTGCACATGTCATTCCCAGAGCTACTACGACACTAATTTAAGCAGCCTTTCTCAAGTTCAGTAATTGTTACATGTTTCTGGTCTCCAGACCAATAAGAGAAATGGAGAATTTCAGTGGATGAGGGAGGATTTTCAGTGCTGCTGATCAGGTGACGTGTTCTGTGGCACAAGGCACCTCCCTCAGACTAACAAAATTGCTGGCAGCTTCCAGGGTGTTTCTGTCTCAATGTTTTTCCTTTATAGCCATAAAAAGAGGGTTTTGGGAGGCTGTTTATGGGATGTTATGGCAGAATTACCACATTAGCAATGCTGTAAAGGTGTGAATTTGAACCTTGACCCCAATGTAGAGGTAAATGGGTGCTGATGTCTTTGATCCAGGGGAGGAATTATGCCAGTCAGGGTTCCTTCATACGGGCCCTTGATCACACAAACGAGGCAGCTGCACCAGCCAGATATGGACAAATTGTTCACCTTGCTGTTACTCTGACATACCAGAGAGCTTGGTGAACCTGCCTTCTACCTCTGCCATTCTCCATCTGCTCATCAAAGAGTGATGAGAATTTGTTGTGCAGCCCAGCAAGTTAATATTAGAGAATTACAAATGTGAAATGCAGATGAAGGTGGTGTAAAAATGCCGAAAAGCCCTGATTAGGAGCTGTCTCCCCCCAACGCTGGAGACTTCACAGGGATCAGAGAGAAAATGACAGATTTCACACACGAGTTCTGATGAATTTTACAGATCGCCCTGGGCTGCTGGGAAACCATTTCAAAGCGTAAAAGTCATTGAGAATTTTTCCTTTCTTGTGCAGTGATGAGAACAACTTTTGAAACGTTGTGCTTTGCTGTCACCGGGCCATTTTCCTCAGCGATTAATTCACCAGGCTGCAAAAGGAGGGGAAGATCAGTGTGTGGTTCCTCTGGCCATGGCCTGCTGAGGGTGTGCCACTGTGGTGCTGCTCAGTTTGGGCTTCTCTGCCCCTCTGGTCCCTCTGGAGAGCAGAAGGACATGTCTGGGCTATTGCCACCTTTCTTGGGTCTTTACTGTGATAGTCTTGGCTTCAGCTGGCTTCAGAGCAGCAGTTATTAGCCCAGGGTAATGGCAGGTTTAAAAAATTACAAGTTTAAAATAAGAAGGTCAAGAGTTCTTGTCCTTTTTTTCATATCTCCTTCTAGCTGGTTCAGTAATCTTTCTCTATGTTGAACATCTTCAATAAGACACATGAGACACATCAGAGTCCAGTTTTTACAGCCAGAGCTGGCAGCCCAAGGTGAGTGGAGGCAACCTCGGGCCACCAGCAGTTAGGTCCTCCTCCTGCATCCAACATCACTCTTGAGGAGACAGGAGGGAACCCTTTCCTCCTCCCATGCAGGAAGATGATTTATCCTAATCCAATTGTACATTTTAAACTTCCACAGTGTCCTGTGGCAGGAAGCTTTGCAGCTCGCCCACCTCACATGCAAAGACTTCCCAGTTATCATTTTGGATGTGTCTGCAGGAAATCCTGCTGTGTGCAGTGCTGAGCTGCCATCACTCAGGCCACTGGCAGTGGGTTTTCCTTCCAGTTGTGATAGAGAAATAGGAGGTGACCTGCCACCTTGGGAGGCTGCTGTGTGCCCTGGAGCAGGGGACTGGGCTGGCTGATAAGCTCCTGGAGCCCTGGGACAGGCACGCTCTGCCTTTGGGGTGTGGATGGAAGGGTTGGAACACTGACACTGCTGTGTTTGATCAGACATCTGTAAAGGCACCGTGCCCCAGCTGCTGTTATTAAAATGGAGAGGAGGTGGAGGTAAATGAACTGAGTGGAATAATGCACCCCGTGGTACCGTGGGATGTAAGACCATCTCCAGCTTTCAGCAGCTGGGACAATTACAGGGTTTGGGCTGTGAGGAGACACATCCCCAGCTAATACTTTTAGCCTCTACTGTTCCTCTTGATCTGTCAGAGCAAGAAGACTGCAGGTATTAGAGATAACAAGCTGTGGTAAGGTGCTGCTGCTTCGTTTCAAGCTTGTTTCTTCATTTCTTCTAAAGTAAACCTGGGACTTCTCCCAGAAATTTGGATGTAATCAGACAGGTCCCACAAGGTCCCACAATCTAAGGTGAATCACCCCTAGCAATGGAGCTGTGTCCATGCAACAATAAATTTGGATGGGAAGAGGTTTCTGATTCAAACACTGTCCAAGAACAGGGACATTCACTCTCTGGAGCATCATTTGAACCTGAGGATGTTTTTACCATCCCATGGAGGGATTCCATTCCCTCTGTGAAGTCAGGATGTGCCTCAGAATCTTAAAATAAAGGCACATCCTCAGAAATTAAAGGAAGATAAAAGAAACAACCAGGATTTCTTAAACATCACCGTGGCCTGGCATTTGGAGAGCACTGCAGTAGTGACTGCTTGACCAATTCTTTGTCCTTGGTCCTCTCCTGATGGTGAAGGGTGCAGCTCCCTGTGATTGCCTTGCTCTGTGTACACATATCCCTGTACACCAATATCTCTGCTAAGAATCCCTCAGACCCCATCCAGAACCCCTTAATCAGGAGAAATCCTTCTTAACATCCAGACTAGACTCTTGAAGCAACATTTTATCCATCAAAAGCTGAGGGCGAGTTTATACGTCAGGAAATAAAAAATTCAGGATACTGAGCAATTTTGGTTTTCTTTCTTTTTTTGCTAAATTAAAGTTGTAGTTTTAAGAATTAAACCTCCAAGGCAGATGTGTGGTTCTGCAGCACTTGTGCAGGAATTTGGATGGTCAGATACACAGATAAGAAATCATATGAATGAAGATTATAATATCAAGCCCTGGGAGTTTTAAGTCTCCCTTTGAAATACAGGTTGTGTTATTCCTGTGGCCTCACCCTTATTAAAAAGCTCAGGAAAATCTGTTTCCTTCTCATGCATGTGGAATCCTAGCTTGCTTTCTGCACAGCTTATCAAGATAAAAGTGCAGGTGGAAAAAATCCTATTTCTGTCAAACTTAGCCTTTCGGCAGCAATACCTTTTGCTGTTTCACACTGTGCCTCCTTTGCAGTACAACTGTGCTGGAAAATAGCAATGCCTACAGGAAGTTTTTGGAAGCAGGAGGCAGAACAAGAGATGCAGAAAACCTTAAGAAGTGGCACAAAAGCCAGGTTCTGACCTGCATGGCTGTATCCCAGCTTACCCCTGCTGTTCCCAGCAGTTTCCAGAGCACGTAATAAGACCAGCTGAACTCCAGGCTGCTTTTGGCTGACTTGAGCTCCTGTTTGAATTCTGATGTCAGGTTGCCTGACCCTACAGTGTGGAGTGAGACCTCCCTGTGCAGTTTGTAAGGAATGTTTTATCTGCATTCATAAAAAAATAAACTGATCTTTGCTCCGTTGCCTTTTCCACCCAATATCTACCTTCTGGGGAATATGAATACAGCCAAAGCTTCTTCAGTCCACAGTTCTCTGGGTGTTTTCCTTTCATGTATAATAAAATATATTTTATTGTACCTGACTATTGATGCCTTGGTTATGCACAATGCACAGTTCAGATAATCAATATATTTTACCATTTAAAACCAGAAAGATTTGTGATCAATTCACAGTCTGCCTTCTAATCTCAAGTACTCAGACTTTGTTTGTTTCTTCTGTTTCTCCCTGTGGCTGATGTGAATAACAATAATGTTGTTAATATAAGGTTTTAAACACTCCTAGCACTTGAGGACCAATCTTGCTTCCTTAGGATATAGGCAGGCAGTGTTTTCCTTGAGTGAAATGGTAGAGCTGCTATGATTTCAGCTGCCACCTCCTTCTCACCCCACTGCAAGGAGCAGCAGGCTGTGCTGATTTAAAATGAAAGTGGAGCTGATCACCGCTGGTGGGGAGTCACACTCTGCTCTGGAGGCAGAAATGAAACCCTGACTTGCTTCAGAGGAAGAAGGGACAGCCAGAGGCGACAGAACAAACTGTTGTGCAGACGCTGGAGCTACCGGAGATTGCAAAGAGACGACCTTGTCACCAGATGAGGCTCTCCCAAAGCTTCTTATCGTGTTGTGCTGAGCTTAGCAGGCAGTCTGTCCCCATCACAGAGTGCGCTGTGTGACCTGCTCCTCGGGCCGGCCACGAGTGTGCGCGGCAGGGGAGGCGGGCGGGAGCCCTGTCTTCGGGATGCTGCCTGTCCCTCGGGAGGGGAGGCAATGGGAAGGACTCGGGCATGTAAAGGAGGTGGTTGGGAGCTCGTGGGTTTGCTCTGCTGTTCACAATTAAAGTTGACTGACCTGCTTTGCTACAGGTGCAGGGTACACGAGTGGTGTGTACATGCTCAGGTAGAAGCACTTTTTGGAACGTGATGCTCTCCTATATTCCTCTGCTCCCGGACAGCTGGGATCCCTTCTCAAGCCTGGGTACAATTTAAAATACTCACAAACGCGCATTCTAAAGAATTCTGTGTCTTATCGCCCTTTAAGAGTTTGTCTTCCATGTGCAGGTCTCTGACAAATTTTATGGGAAAAACCATTGCATTTTAAGTTAGTTTGAGGCTTCATAATGTTCAGGGTGAACATGCCAGCACTGCACGGGGAATCACATGTGGAAGGAGGACAGGAGCTCCACAGACCGTGTGTCCTGCACACACACCTGGCCAACACAGCCGTCTGTCCGTCCGTCCGTCCGTCCGTCCGTGCGCCACGGACCGCTCACTCCCGCGTCCCGTCAAGGGAAAAACGAAGGGCTACCCTGCCCGGGGTATCGGAGCTGCCCCCGCCTCCCGGGGGAGGGCCGGGGCCGGGGCCGGAGCATCCCAGCGCGCCTGCGGGGGCCCGGGGGGCNGCCCCTGCCCTGCCCTCGCTGCTCGGGGACCATGGGATGCTGCACCGGCCGCTGCACCCTCATCTTCCTCTGCACTTTGCAGCTGGTGAGTGGAGGCGCTCGGGATCGGGGGCACCCGGCGGGGNCACGGGGAATCACATGTGGAAGGAGGACAGGAGCTCCACAGACCGTGTGTCCTGCACACACACCTGGCCAACACAGCCGTCTGTCCGTCCGTCCGTCCGTCCGTCCGTGCGCCACGGACCGCTCACTCCCGCGTCCCGTCAAGGGAAAAACGAAGGGCTACCCTGCCCGGGGTATCGGAGCTGCCCCCGCCTCCCGGGGGAGGGCCGGGGCCGGGGCCGGAGCATCCCAGCGCGCCTGCGGGGGCCCGGGGGGCGCATCCCGGCGTTGGCGGCAGCCCCCGCCCCNAAAAGCGCCTCGGTGCCCGCTGCCCCGGGCAGGGCTGCGCTCCCCCGCAACTTCGGCTCGGAGCAGCAAGGTGGAGAGATGTCGGGCTGCGCTCCGGGAACGCTGTGCTGCGCCGGGGGGGATTTACCAATGCTTAAACCCCCCCCCCCCCCCCAAAAAAAAAAAAGAGAGAGAAAAGGGGGGAAAAATCAGTTTTCAATTAATAAGTTTGTGCTTATAACATACAACTGAAAAAAGAAGAAAATTACTCTTTGAGAGGAGTGCTGGCGGCTCGGTGGCAATGTTGCAAACCAAACCAAACTTCATACGTGCCGAAACCCACCGGTGCTTTCAGCCTCTTTCAAGGAGAGGTCCACCCGCATCCCACCCTGGTCGCCCGCATCCCACCCTGCTGGGGGTTGTGCTGGCTTGGAAGGAATTATTTCAAATCTCCTCGGGATGAAGTGCGTAGGTAGAATGTGTTTATTAGAATGCATATATTTATGTAGGAATAAACTTCCCAGTGTGTGGAGAGTGCGGTCCCTGGGGAGCACGGGTCGGTCCCTGGTGGGTGCGGGTTCCTGGTCCTTATGACATCTGCATAGATGATAAACAAAGGTCTGGTTGTTCCCTGAGTGTCTGCGCATCCAGCCTGGATCTGGAGGGTCCCCTTCTTGTCAATAGCTAATGGGCTGCAGGGCTCCTCCAGCCTTAAAAAGGAAATGACAACATCTAGCGTTTTAATTTCATTGACTTCTCCCAAATTTGCTTTATTTTGGAGGATTAGCAGCGCGCAGGAAAGGGCAGGCTTCCTGTGAAGTTCTTTTGAATAGTTTGTTGGTGCCAAGGGGTGAGTTTAGTTAAAACTCTTTGTTTTGGAGTTGGGTGCTGCGACAGCGTTTCTTTTTCTGCAAAGAGTCTGGGAGCAGACACGGGGCTGAAGGTGGGAGAGGAAAACTGGGAACCTGCTAGTGTTGAAATGATGCCCATTAGCCTGACATCGAAAGGGAAGAGGGTGGGAATGCACCCCTGTGAACTGAGATTAGCACAATTGGAAGATGTGTGTGGAGGATTTGACTCATCGTTAAACAAAATTCAGAATAGAAGTGATGGGGTTTTTTTGCACAAAGCATCTTGCTCAGCATATTTATGAGTGAGTTGAATGGCTGGGGAGTGTGTTTAGTCTCCTGGATTATTTCTTTTGATTTTTCACCCGTGATCACACAAGAAAGAAGCTGCACCCCATATTACGTTAGAAATTGGCGTCTCAGCACTCAGTGTCTCTTAAACCCATCACTTTGTCATCCTGCTATAAGCACACACTCACACACTGGGGTAAAAAAAAAAAGGGGGGAATGAGCAAAAGAAAAAGCCATGAGCTGCCGGTGCTGTTCTGATTTCTGACAAGCGTGGGAGTTTTCTTGTATCCAAGATACAGGGACAAAGAACCCCCAGCATTTTATTTTCCTTAAGACCCTCCTCCTTGAAGAAAAGAATCAGTTTGGCTCATTCTTAAGCAAGTTGGATGCCTCAGCCATAGTGATTTCCCATGGCACTTGCTGGGTGAATTGGTAGAGCTGGAAAAATGTGAACTATGGTGAGGGAATTTCTGGACCTGTGCTCCGGTGGGGGTGAGGTCAGGAGATCCTGGCCAGCTCCCAGCAAGTGCTTGGGTGAGGGTGAGATCCAGAGTGGTGCTTTTTTATTTACTTTATTATTTAACTGAGCAAACTTTGTCTGTAAATCATCACATCACTTCCACATCCGCACGGCCAAGTGACGGGCAGGACTCGCTGCTGCTCAGGGTGGGCTCTGCTAAGACAAAACACTGAAGCAATCAGGCCAAGATCATCAATAAATTATAATGACGTGAACTTCCTTTGTTCCTCTCATGTCTCTGCTCAGCTTCATTTGATACTTTGAACCCTTCACAGCCTTCCCTGTTTGTTGCCAAGCTCTGTGTCTCCCACTGCCGAAGTCCCAGGGGTGAAATTCTGGCTCTTGTGTGGACGTTTTGCCTCTAACTTAGGTGGGGAGAGGATTTTGTTGCTGGGATCTCCCACTTCAGTTCTGCAGCACACCCCTGAGATCTGTTACATGTTCTCCTGTCTGTTCCTCAGAGTTTCACAGGGCTTTTTATATAAATGAATGGAAGCATGAACAACCCCCCAAAAAACTCGAATCAGGGATCTGAGTTGCAATGCTTCATACAGATTGTTTTATTATTAGGTGCAAGTAGTCGAGCGAGTGTGCAGGGAAATGTTTGCGCACTACAGTCTAAATGTTTCCCTGGGAAAGAAAGAAAAAAAAAGGCAGAAAACAAACAAATTCATCATTTGCAGTGTGTGCTCCCAAAGAAAAAGTTTGTGCTCCAGCCGGAGAGCAGAACAACGTGTGAATTGAAGGAGCTGCTACACAATGCGAATACCAACGAGCTCCTCAGCCCCCCACGGGCTGAGCCTCGTGGCACAGGGAGAGAGAGGAGGAGAGCGTTTGCATCTGTCTGAAGAAAATCAGGGCTGACTCCCCAGCGGTTTGCTAATCAAGGGGGAAGGGAAGGCTGTAGTTTGAATAAATAATTTGCCGTGTTCCAATTTTAGATTATTGTTTCCTTGAAGCGTCCACGTTAGGCTCGGTGCTTTGCTGAGCGGTGCTGCAGGGAAGCTGCAAAAAGGCTCTCCCTCTGTCTGTCCTGCTGTGCATCCCTGTCCCTAATCCTTCCCTTTTTCCCAGTCCAGCCCTACCTCCAGCAAAAGTTTGGGTAAAAGTTGGCCCAGATCAGGGCTACCCTCCAAAAGGGCTTCTTGTCAGCTGTGGATGGCATGGAGGAGGACCATCAGCAAGGTGGTGGGGTGTTTCTCCAGGGTTTGTGATTCCCAGAGGGGTTGTCACCTCCCCATTCTCACTTTGCCCAAACACCTCTGCCATCCAGGAGCTGTTGTCACCTACAGCAGACCACCAGCCCCTCCTCATCCCTTCCAACCTTTGGGCAGATGCATATTAAGAGCAAAGTTTAAATGAGCCATAGGCCACCTCAGGAAACACTCATGGCTCTGCTGGGGAGCCTCTGTATTGGGTTAAGAAATGCTCCTTGTGGCAATTAGAATTGAAAAAGGTTTGCCAAGGGCAGGATTTCTGAACCCAGTGGGCTGGGTGGGTCATAGTGAGGAGCCACAAACCAGGGCTGGGTCTCAGGCAGGGAGATACTAAACAATCATTGATTTGCTGCTTTCCTCTCAGCCAGTGTGAGATTGCACCCAACTGGTGAATTTTCTGGAGCAGTAAGTGCCTGTGCACCGGAGGCACTATGTGAATTTATTTCCACTGAGCATGGAAAAATTCCCTCGCTCCCCGTGCCCTGTCCCAATAAATCAAACAACTGTAGTTTCTTTACATTCTGTCCATGGATTGAGAGCTCAGATGCCAAGCAAAGCCTGGAGACAATTTTACAGATACATTATAAATCCCCCTAGAATAACAGCTTCTAATGGAAAAAGTGACTAATATTTCAAATGAGCACAGAACAAGGCGCCCTGGGACGGGACTGCACATCGAGACTAACCAAAAGTAACTATATACATTTATTTATTTATTTTCCTCGTGCTCTCTTTCTGCCTCGCTCCTTACTTAGTGATTCCTTTTTAATCTCTTACAGAGGAGGGTGACCAGTTCTGGAAGCTATTTGAAACCAGCACTGATCCTTCTCCAACTACTCTCTTAGAGTGGTTGTGTTGGTTTGATTGAAGCATAAAGTGAGGCAGAGCACGTGAGGAGTGAGGGCAGAAGGGGAATGTGGCAGATGAGCAGTGGGATGCCATGGAAAGGCAGGATCTGGGCAAAAATAAAGTGTGAGTCAAAATAGTTGGAACAGAGGGATTTTTTACAAGGGCATGTAGTGATAGGACAAGGGGGAATAGCTTTAAATTGAAAGAGAGCAGGTTTAAGTGGGATATTGGGAAGAAATTCTCCCCTGTGAGGATGGTGAAGCCCTGGCACAGGTTGCTCAGAGAAGCTGTGGCTGCCCCTGGATCCCTGGAAGTGTCCAAGGCCAGGTTGGATGGGACTTGGAGCACCCTGTGATAGGGGAAAGTGCCCCTGCCCACAGCAGGGGGTTGGAATGAGATGATCTTTGTGGTCCCTTCCAACCCAAATCGTTTTGTGGTCCTGATTCTCTGCCTGGATCCAGCAGCACACGGGGGCTGCACGGGGAGGCTGGCAGAGCTTGTCCCTCTCCAAGGAGACAGGATCAGTGTCTGGGGGCTGTAGAAATGGCTTGCTTGGCTTTCTCCTCTCCACCCCAGGGATCATTTGGGCTGGAGGCTGGGAGTCTCTTCCCTCCTCTGCAGCTGCCTCTGGAGCCAGGGCAGAGTCAGGCTGCCCTGAGGGAGCTGTGAGCACGCACAGCTGCCGTGTGGCTGAGCACAAAGCCTTGGGGGGAAGAGCAGGTGCAAGGGGAAGCACAGCGTCCCTTTGCTCATCACGCTGCTCAGGACCCCTCCAAAATTACCTTGTGCTGTCCCCAGCTGTTTATCTTCTCCATGGTTTGTGCTTAAATTATAATCCCTGCAGGGAAAGGGCCATCCTTCGTGGATGTGCACAGCACCCAGCTCTGTGATGGCTTGAACCTTTCCTGAGAAGTCCTTGAACAATACTCCAGGCTAAATAACAACGTAAGACTGAAGACTACGTTTGACAGATGCTGTCTTCATGTCTGTTCCAGACAAAGGAAAATTAAAGCTGTGCCAATAATAGAGCTCGTCAGCATTTTCCACTGAAGCTGACTTTCAGTAGAAACCTGGGGATTTGACTGAATGAATATTTTCATGAGAAGTATCTGCTTTCCATAGACAATCCTGACTTTTTCTCCCAAGTTTTGGCCAGAATATTTTGGCGAAAAGTCAAAAATGTGCTGGCAAATGTTTGCTGTGCTGGCAAACATTTTTAATTTTGGAGTAGTGGAGCTTTTCTTACAAAAAGTCGAATTTTTGCATGAGATTTTCCCTTTCTTCCCGTTTTTCCTGAGCAGCTGGAGTCAGTAGGCTGCAGCACAAGGGAAGCACAAGGGAGGAGCAGTCTGGGGTCTGTGTTTCAGACGTGCCCAGGTCTCCTGGCTCCCCACATCCGCCTTTCCTCTGGTGGTGCTGGAGATTGCAGATGACTCACAGGAACTGTGTCCTCTACCAAACCCACTCAGACCAGGAATGAAAGTTGGCCAAAGCCAAGCCAAAAAAGCAGCTGAGGGCAGGGTGGTGTTGAAGTCAACTCTCCTTGGAGAACTGGGGTTTTATTTCGGCTGACACAGGATCTTTGTTGACCGCTCTGATTTCTCCCGGTCACTCTCTGCTCCTTTGGCTTCCCCTTTTCCTCTCAGAAGAAGGAGAGAAGGTGCTGTTTTTCCCCACTGGAGACCCTCTCCCTCTGGCTGGTGTGGGGTTAAGGGAGCTGACGTTGCTCCATTGTGTGCTAATAATATATGGAAACTCGGATCATTTTGGCTGGGGTGCAAAGTGGAGCTCTTCCAAGAATCTGCTCCAGGGGCCCTCAAGTATGAACTCTTGGAGAACAAACTGGATAACAAAGGCCAGATTGTGATCTCTTTTCCTCCAGGAAAACCCTGGACTAGCCCATTGCTTTTTGAGCACTTAAGAAAATGCATATTATCCAGTGAGCAGCAAGTGCCCCAGCTGTAGCATTGCCTTTCCCATTAACAAAACGTTGGGTCTGTGGTCAGTAGAACTGAACCTTTCTTTCTTGTTAAAATCCCCCCCAAAACCGGGGATAATTTGTGATTTCATGTTCCCTTTGTCCCCACTCCTCCTGCTGTAGATGTGATGACCACACTCAACTGCTCAGGTTGTGTGTCTGTGTTTCAGTTTGGTAGAAAGAGAGTTTTCAACCAAATGGAAACTTTTGTCTCAAAAGCAGCACATTCTTCACCCCTTCCCTGTCTGAAGAACATGAGGAGGGAAAAAATTACATTTCTGGACAAAAAAGGAAGAAAATCCTCTGGCACTTAGCAATGTTTGCTGAAAATGATGGGGGTGTTTATTGTGCCAAACCCCAAATATTTTGAACTTTTACAGAAGCTTGAAAACACTTCTGAAAAAAGCTGAAGTCTCCCCAAAAAGAAATGGGTTTGTTGTTGTTGTTGTTTTCACTGGGGTTGTGCACCCTCGATGTTTTCATCTTCCAGATGACTCTGACATCATCATGTCTCCCCCAAACCCAGGTCACACTGGGGTTTAAGAGGCAAAGTCCTCAAGGAGAGAGCACAGGTTTGGGTGTTGTTTAGGGTGGTGCTTTGCTGCAGTGACTCATCTGCTCACAGTGGTTTGGGGTATTTTTGTTTCAGAAGGAAACTCAGTGAATAAACGCCCTGTGGAAATTGGAATCTGAGAGATTTCATAATTGTTCCAGAGTCATAATATTACCTTAAAGTTCATGAGATTTCAGACTAAGAATAAACAACTTCTGCTTTGTTTGCTTATTGAAATTTGGTAAGAATCAGAATCTTATTTCGTCTTCTTCTTGCCAGGGATAACAGCAGGGATTACACAAGTATGTAGTAACAGGAGTAAAAAGCCAGGAATCAGTAGTAGTAAAGTAATAATCAAAGAGTAGGTGGTAATATTAGGGAGGAGAAAAACTGAAATGATTGAAATACCTGGCAGAAATCTCTGAAGTGATGTTTCAGCAGAGCTGCTGATTCTCACCAGTGTGTCAGAATTGTGTCTCACCCTGAGCACAGAAAAGTCAGTGGTGGTGTTGCTCTGGCTCCTCCTGCCTTAGCCAAGCCCTGGCCCCACATCTGAGAGTTCTTGTGGAGAACAGAAGTTTTATTTTGCTCTGTGTTCTGAGGCTTCACAGGCTATGGAGGAGAGAGCAGCAGATCTCTGCTGGGGCAAGATCAATATCTCCTCCCTTGACTTTGCTGTAGCTCATTAACATCAAATGTCTTTTCCAAGGGGTGCTTTTTGGTCTATTTTCCACAAGGACTTAATTGCCATTTTCCTGGTGTCTGTGGCTCGTTCTCAGCACAGCTGCCTTTGTGTCAGAACGTTGGACACAAATATGTTGTTTAGCAGGGAAGCACATGTCCCAGATTTTCTCTCAAAGGTGAGAATTCATGGAAATCAGGAGCACAGCTTTTCTCATCCCCTTTCCCCCATCGTCCATCAGGTGCTGCTTGGGTGATTCCAGGTTTAGTAATTGAGATGTCAGAGTTCCTGACAGCTTTGGACTGAAAAGATGATGGTGTGGAAGCAGTGACCTCAGCTGCCATCTGCCTGGGCCTAATGAAAATATACTGTGGGAATCGAGGCAACAGCTTGTCTTCATCACCTGCTCAAGGCAGGCAGACATCAGGACTTGCTGTGCCAGCTTCCTTTGCCACCTTTCAGTGACTGGCCAGCCCTGCAGGCAGCTTCCCACCTGCTCCCCAGGCTCTCTCAGGCCAGCAAAATATCTGCTTTCTTCCATCTTTTTTGTTTTTTTTTTTTTTAACCCTCTATTTTTTCCCTCCAATTCTCAAAACTTAAGGAGACCAGCATCATCACTGTGTTTTTTCTGCAGCAGTGGAGCAAGCACAGATGTGTGCCCAGCCCTGATGTTCAGGAGGGTGGGAGCACAGGCTGCCCCTGTTGCAGCAGCAGAGCCATGCCAGTACCCAGCAGGAGGGCTGGATGTGCTGTGCTCTGTCACTGCCATCCCTGTGACCTGGGATGCTGACCTGAGGTCAGAGTGATACAGCACACACTGTGCCCTTCATTAGTGAGCACTTGGCCAATGGTCACTTGGGCTGAGAGGAAAGAACAAGAATTGAACTGAAGATAGTTGGGTTTCATTCTCCTAAAGTCCTAAATACCCCTTACAAAAATGGATTCAGGTGCTCAGATGAATATACAGCTACAGCAAATACACAAAACCTGGGAAGATGCCTCCTGTGACACCTCTCAGGGGACCAGGGACCTGCCTTGTGTCTGTGGTGACCCTGACAACAGCCTTGGACCCATTGAAGCATTTGGTGCTGAGTTATATTTTCCAAGTGCTGTTCCCTGGGGATAGTTCATCTGTGAGCACTATTTCCTTTGAACAGGGGAGGGGAGATAGGGGACACTAAAGAAGGGGATGGAGCATTTTATTACCCACACACAACTTACAAAATATTGACTGCAGCCTTGCATGGCATGCTCTGAGTGCTGTGGTCATGCATCAGGGATAAACAGCCTCCCCACAATTAACAGTTTGTCACTGTCTGTCTTCAGCTCCACCTGAACATTACCTCTGTAGTAACCAGAGAACTCAGTACCAGCATGGTTGACCTACTTGGAGATCAGGAGGACTCTTAAGTCCTGGCCTTCCTCAGGTTTGCTCATATTTAGGAAGTTTGGATGTTATTCTACAGTACTATAACAAGAGCATTGTCCTACATGTTAGAAATGGCTTCTTTGAGTTGGGAGTACTTTGGATTCTACTCTGAGGTCTCCAAGCAAATGTCTTCCCTACCTGAAGCTCAGCAGAAGGATGATGTTTTTGTGGAGGGAACGTGGCAGTGTCTTTGGTTAATATTACTTCTATAATACTTGGGAGAGTCTAACTCCAAGCTGTGGGGCTTGGGAGCAACCTTTCCTTCCTTCAGAGATGCTGGGCCATTGATTCTCTTTAAGAACTCCCACTTTGGTGGAAGCACCACATCCAAATGCTCCTTGAAGCAGGATGTACTCATGGACACTTAAAAAATAAAAACAAAAGCAAAACCAAAACCAAAACAAACATTTTCTGCTTCTCTGAGAAGGAATTACTGAGTGAAGCTGGCTGGAGGAGAAACTCCTCTTGAATCAAAGACCCACCTCAGCAGGGCAAGAAAGAGCTGGCCTGGGCTGGCCTGACTGGCTTGGACCCTCATTTAAGGTCATTCATTTCAAGGCACCTTGGGAGTGGCACAGACCACAGATGAGTGGTTGCCAGCTCACAGGTTCACACAGATAAGGACCAGGCCCATGGGCTGATGAATCTTGTGGACAATGACCAAGTTCTGAGTCCTGGGCAGACTCCCAGACCTTCCCCAGAACCCAAAACACCTCTGAGGTTCTGGGCCAAACTCCTCCTGTTCAGCTGCAGCACAAAAGAGCTCCTGCAGCGGATCCCTGGAGGATGGTGAAGGGAACATGTGGATCTCTGGCCAGATTTGAGGACTGTGCCTTTAGATAACTTGCATGAATATCTGAACTATTGGCTGCTCAGCCAACACAAGCCCAGTTCCCAATTCCCCATGGTGCTGGTAATCTGTTAGCAGATTTCCACGTGGGAGATGGGAATGGGCTCTGACAGGCTGCTGGCATCCCTGGCTCCAGCACACAACACTCTTCTTGTGATATCATTGTGGGAAAGGCACACACCTGCTAACATTGTGGATGTACAGAATTAGGGGAGAAATCTGATTATCCTAATTACTCAGAAATGCTAAATATGTGCGGAATACCGTTTGGCTAATTAGCCTGGGAGACTGCTGGCTGTTCAGCAGGGAGCAGAGCGGGTGCTGGCAAAGTGTGATGGGAGTTCACAGGCTGTTTGTGCCCTTTGCTGTCTGAGCATGTGGAGAAAAGCGAGCTTGGGCGCTTGGAGATGTGATTGCCAGCATTAAAACAAATTAAAAAGCTGGGAAAGTGCAAATTTTTTTTTTCAGATGTCTGACACTTTTTGGGATTCTGGGTCTTCAAGTTTCCCATCTCATTATTTCGAGCAGAGACATCCAAGGGAAAGATGAGCTTACCTTACTGCAGACAGCCAGTGAGAGCCCCTGCAGAGCACTTCTCAGAGGGATCTGTTTTGCTCCTTGTCCTGCCTGGTGCTGACACAGGCACAGCCTCAAATGCTCCTGAAGCCTCAGGAGACTGTGATGTGGTTGGTTCTCTGAATGGTGCTGCTTCCTTTTCATTTAATAGGCTCATCTGCACCACTGAGGGGGTCTTGTGGCCCCAGATCTGACCTGCTTTTCCCAGAGAGCAAGTCAGGCAGATGCTAAGCAGGATGGAGGGTGCTTAGATCCCAAGGTATTAGTCCCCCCTCATCCAGATCCAGAGAACCAGACCGGTTCCTGCAGCTGCATGCTGGACATAGATCCACCAAGGAAACCCTGAGGCTGTTGGGGAGGGCTGCAGGGAGGCTGGGACAGGTGATGTGCACAGCTTGCTGTGTACCACAGCTCTGCCATCAGGCCAGGGCCAAACCACAGATCTTCTGGATGTAATCAGTGCCCAAAACTCAGGTGCATCCATCTCTCCTTGTAGCTGTGCTTCCCCATGTCTTTAAATAACCCTGCCTGGCTTTTACTCCTGACATAGCAGAGACTAATGCCCACCTCAAGCTTTTCTGGAAAGGTTCCCCTTCCTGCTGCTGTGAACTTGAGTCAGTCCTGGAGTCAGTCCAGCACACCATTGGCTGGGCACTTTACTGGGAGAAGCATTTGGGCCTCCAGGGCTGCACTGAGCTTAAAGCTGAGCTGTGTGACAGGGAGAAAGAATAGATAGGGTGATAGAAGAACTCTGCCATGGCTTCAGACAATAAAGACTGTGTCTCCCTTGTGATGAATAATGGCTCTTTGTTTTATTCCTTAGATGACAGGGCTGTTAGAACTGCTGAGAACTATCCCAGTGCTAAATATATGGGTGTGCAATAAAGGCTCTGCAATCCATGAACTGAGACTGAATGGATACTTGAGTGAATCATTTCAAGTAGGATGAATTTCTGGAGCAGCTCGCAGTGACAGGAGGTGGCGGGGCAGTATCCTGTAGGATGCTTTCCATGCAGGAGACGTATCCCAGGTTTTGTGGCTGCCAAGTTTTTTTCCTCATGAAGCCTCTCTTGGCCATGCAGAGTTCCTCTCTCCCAGTTTTGGCACTAACCTCCAAACAAAGGGCATTTCAGATGGAGCTCCAGGGTCTGGCAGTGAGAGGCTGTCCAGATTTTCTATCTGACATCCCAGAATCCCAATCCTGGCACACTCAATGGGAATGAAGCAATAAACTCTAGGTTCAGCTGTAGCATAGGGCTGAGAGCTCATCAGAAATCCATCAGAAATAGGGTCCTGCTACAATAAGGAGGAAAATGCTGCACCTTCCCACTGCAGTGTCACCAGGCTGGAGCAAGAGGTGATGCACAGGTGTTGTTGTCACTGTGTGGAGTCACCTCTGAGTCCTGCCAGATTAAACTTCCTTTAAATTACTTAATGAAACAGCATGGGTTTGAATTTCCATAATGTGGATTATCCCTTTCCTGTGTTAGCTAATCCTTGCAGTCAGACCCACAAGGAAGAAGATCAGAGGACTTGAGGGGGAAAAATGGCCAGGGAGTTTGAAGTAGGAGCAAACCAAAAATGCCATTGTTCCAGGGATGAGGAATCATCTCACACCTCCAAGGCAAGGTGTGGATGAAGCTTTGGTGTCACAAGCTAAGAGAGGACAAGTCTTTGTCCCTTTCCATGGCTGAAGGAGACCCAAGAGTCTGCAGGGGCCCTGTGGGTGATCTGCTGCCCCTGGGTCGGGATTCAGTCCCTGCAGGGTCACCAAACTCCTGCCCTGTGGAGCCACGACCACAGAGATTTGCTGCAAGTGAACTTTGTTCTCTGGAGCTGCCAGAATGGCATCTATTGACCAGCCTCTATTTTTTAAAGGAGGGGAAAGTGGGAAAAGAGAAGGAAAAGAGAGATTCAGCTTTGCTGTTGAATAAACCATGAGCCATTGAGGAGCTGTGAGTATGCAGCAGGGGAGGGGCAGGGGCAGTGCAGAAGTAAGGGGACAAAAATGTCATGCGAAAAATGAAGCTCAGGAGGGGCCTGGCCATTGTGTGACACTCCTGGAAACTTGGAGGGTTGGTTGGTGGGAGGCCAGAAGATGTGTACAATGAAAGAGACACTCGAGTGCACTGAAAATGCAAACAAATTGGGTAGCACAACGGAGGAGATAAATTATGCTCATAAAATAAACAATGGCTGAGTGACACTGGATAAACAGTTACATATAATAACACCACTGTTTGTCCCAGCCACCCTAATTGGGAGGCTGGGCAGCATCCGATGAAAACTCTGCGTTGCACATTTTCCCCTTCTAATGAGGAAGATTTTTCCCTCCCCCCTGGAAGCCTCCTCCCCCCAGTCCCATTTAGCAGCAAACTGAAAGGCCTGGTTTCATTCCACTTTCCCACAGCAAACTCATCCTGGCAGGAACTGCATTAAGGAGGACAAGTAGAAAATGATAATAAATTGAGGACTTGCTCTTATTTCACCTTGTGACAAATCTATCCAGTGGGTGACTCAGGGAGGGTGATAAGAGCATGGACTGGGCTGCTGCTTTCCTTTTGGTGCTTGGTCATGTGGAAAATAGCCCTATTCTAGCCCTCACTCAGAAGGGTTTTCCTTTAAAAATAATGCTTTTTAAAAGGCACTGGATCCTTATTTACCCTGCTGGAAAGCCAGGAGCTCACCTCCATCAAAGTGAACGTCACGGCTCTCATTTCATCATCCACTTGGGCTGAGGAGCCAAAACAAAGGGCTTGCAGCACCAAAAGTGAGGTGGTCAATGCCATCAGTGCCAGTGGGAGAACTTGTTAAACCTTAGTGGATTTTCAGCAGGATTCTGTATTGCTGATAAATCCCTGGTGAGAGTTTTTAGTATCACTGAGCTCCTCTTGAGTACAGCAGAAAGCACAGTGGTGAAGGGGACAGTGGGCATGAGAAAACCACAGTGACTTCCCCCACAGCCACTCTCATGCTGTGAATCCCAGAAAATCCACCCTGGAGCCCTGATTCCCAGCACTCAGACTCTGCTTTGCAGCAGAGTTGTGCTCTCACCCTCCAATGACTGCCCAGAGGAGATTGCAGTTCCCAAACTACCACCCATGAAAGAGAGAGGCACATATTTGGCCTCAAACCATGCCTAAACTTTCTGCCAGCTCCTTCTTTGGATATTTACTTGATTAATCTGTTTGAGCACTTTGTGTGTCTCTGTTTCCTTGCTTTTATTTGAGGAAAATAGAGCTGGGCTTCTGCTCTGCAGCCTGCACTGCTCGTGGGGAGGTGCAGCTGGGGAAGAAGCCCAGGAGGTGCTCAGCCTTCCTCACTTCTGAGGGACCAGGCTCAGGGTGCTGGTGACTCCTGAGATGGGGGTGACAGCTCAGAACTCATCTCTGATTCACATAAAATGGCTTTGCCTCCTGAAACAGCTGGAAAACTGGACTATCCCTCGTTTACATGCCTTGAGGGAGGCAAGGGAAGCCAGGTTTTTTTACCTGTAATTGCTAAGGTAGCTAATCAATTACTTAAGTAGGGCTGATTTTCTTCCAGAGAAGCAATCAGATGATGAAAATCAATAGTGATTGATTCATTTTCTATCCACTTCTTAGAGGGAAGTTCTTTGTGGGGATTGTGGTTATTGGAAAATTCCTGCAATACCCCAAAAGCCTCTGACAGTCCCTGTTTTGAACAAAATCATCATTTTCCTGTTTGTTTCAATTTAAAACTCTTCCTGTCAGAAGCATTTTACTGGAACCAGAAGCTGAACTGCTAAATGTTTTTCTTGTTCAAAATACTATTTTCTTCCCAGTGCTTTTTCACTTCATGGTCTGATGATGGGCCTGGAAATTTGCTGGTACATTCATTAGGGGAGAGTTGGTCAGTATTTCTTCACTGATATCTATTTTTCAGCTGAAAAAATGGCTACATGTTTTTCCAACTATAATTTTTCAAGGGAAATTTTTCTTTTGTCCTTTCTTTTAAGTGATATAAACACATTTTTGTGTTTTGGTTGGGGTTTCTTTGGGCAAAGCAAAAATATCAGTGTTACTAGTGATGATTAAAACTCAGCTGTCACAGTGTGGGTCACTTTATATGATGATAGTGTGGATGAAAAGCAGACAAACCACTTGGCCTGTTTGCAGCTCAACTCCTAAAATACCTCCAGCTTCTCATTTGGGGGATGCAGGCATGGGAACAGGGGGAGTTCAGCTCTCTGTGAGAATGTGTCAGTGAAAGGAAGGGTGAGGTGTTGGTGCTGACATCATCATGGGAGGTTCCCAACCTAAAATGCCACCTCTTTTTGGCACCATGGGCTGGTGGGCATCCAAAAAACCCACAGTGGCAGTGAAGATGCTGTTAGTGCTGAGGCAGGGTTATTGGTATGGAATATTACAGAAGCTTTTTACAAATAGTGCCCAAGTCTCCAGCAATCCTCTGTGCAAAACGAGGTTGTTATTCCTGATTTCACTGCATAGCTGGGGAGACAGACAGTTACCAGCTGTGCTGCAGGGCTTTGCTGGAAGGGGCAGGAGCTGCTGCCCATGGCATTACAGGAGGGCAAAAAGCATCATATGGAGCTGCTGGCAGGTGGAAAGGGAGAGCTGCAAAATAATGGGAACTGCATCCCTTTGGCTTCCTGTGGTCTGTTCCTAACACCCCCAAATTGACAGCTAGGTGCTAAGAGCACTTCTCTGTGTCCTGGTGGGGTGAGAAAGCCTTGCTCTTTGAAAGAAAGGGTCCATTTGTACAGTAATTGCCATGGAAGTCTCTGGGTGACTGTGCTGTGTCCCCTCCTGCTTCAGGCTGATTAGGATGAGCTTTCCTTCGAGGAGTGAAGCTGCAGCAAGACCGTGGCAGATCCCAATTTCCTAGATTATTAATAATAACAATATCATTTTCTCTCTCTCCCCTATTTCTCACCCACCCTGTGCTTCCCTTTTAATGAATTCTCCTCTCTTGCTGTAGACTCTGCAGTGACACCAGCCTGATTTGTAATGTAAATAGGCAGCCCGGTGTAAAGGCGACCTGCGAGAGCACCGCAGGGCTCTAATTATAATTTTCATTAAATTCCTTCTGTTTACGAATATCCAAGCAATCTGGCATTGCAGCAGAAGCAAGAGGAAATTAAAGCAACGTTTCCACTTAGCTCCAGTGTCAAGGAGCAGGGGCCCAGCTGTCGAGCAGAAACTGAAGCAGGGCTCCTACGGACAAAGTTTTGGAGAGTTATTTCAGCTTTGGCATCTTTCCTCTCCCGAGCTTTTACTCCAGTTGCAGGGCTTGCATGTTTTTCCTTCCGAGGATCTGGCTGCTGCAAGTGTTTTACACGTGATTTATTTGTGACCTAATTAAGGGGATCAGCTGCTGGAGCTCCCAGTGCCATGTGCAGGAAGGAGCTGTGGGACAGCGGGCGCTGAGCCGGCCGGAGCGGGGCGGGAGCTCTGGGGTGCAGGGAGGGGGACACAGCAGGGACCTGCAGGGCTCACAAGGCCCTGCAGGGCTCCACAAACCTCCAGCAGCACAGGCAGCATCTGCCCCAAGTGCCAGGAGCATCTTGTGGAGCGAGGGCTGCTGTGGCACAGACCTGTGCACAGACCAGGGCTGTGCTCCATGGCCACGAAAATCTCTCATCGACATCTGCTGGATGAGAGAAGGGGCTTCAGGTGGCTTTCTGCAGGTGTTTTGTCTTCAGAGAGGCATTTTTGTCACTCAGGACACAGCTGACCCTTCCTGAAGAGAAAGTGCTGCAGGTGCCAGCCGTGAATTGGACTGGCAGGGGACACCATTGAATATTTTTGTTCAAAAAGCCAAAGGCAGGGTGGTCTCAGTGTCACTTGGTCACAGTGAGTCTGTCTTAGGCCATGTGTGGACAGGACAGAGGGAAAACTCAGCTTGGCTTTTTGAGCCTGAAGCAAGAGTTACTGCTCCCTTGGGGAAACTCCCAGTGGTATATTTACAGCCACAATTCAGCTTTGGGGTGAACAGCAGTGAAATAAAATTGCAGTTTGCAGTAAGTGCCTATAAAATAAGATTTTTTTTCCTAAACTGGGTGAGTCCAGCTGTGTCTCGTGGGCTTTATACACACTGAAAGTTTTGGTCAGACCCCTGAATAATTTAAAGTCTTTCTAGTACACTTGAGAGTTCATGGGGTCTCTGAGCTCTTCACTGCTCCCACCCCAGGAGACTCCAGAGGGCTGCATCAGGAGAAGACAGGCAGGGCAGTGCTGGCCCGAGCAGTGCTTCAGGGCAGCCTTGTGCCTTCTGTGCCAGCCCTGTTGATGGTTTCCCTTCTCCCTCCAGCAGCAGAGCTGGCTCTGGTAGCTAAGCAGATGATGCCTAGGATAGCAGATCAAAGGGATGTAGGTTATATTCCCTAAACACAACAACCCCTTGGTTAATTCTCAGGTATTTTTCCTCTTTCCCCTGCATCCCTCTGATGGAAACGAGCCCAAATTTCAGATAGCCTTCCTGGCTGAGCAGAGGCAGGGATCACACAATATAATGCCCTGTTGGTAGGGAATAAATCTCTCTATTAGAAAATAAAATTCCTGCTGATCCCCAGCAGTGCTCTGCCTCACAGCCTTTGGAGTGTTTGGAGGGGTTCATAACTGGTAGCAAATCTCCAGAGGGAAGTGGCTGCTGGGTTAATGGCACACCTTTGAAATAAATTATTTCATGCAATGGGGAAATCTGTGCTCCTGGTGGGAGAAGTTTTCCCCCAGAGCCCAAGCTGTCAGCCATGCCAGGATGCTGTTTGGGGGAGCAGCTGGGATGTTTGCCCAGGATCAGCAGCCCAGGTGGGATAAGATAACACAGCAAGTTCTTCAAGAGGTGAGGGAAAGCCAGGAGAGTGGAGCCTGAGCCTGGGCTTCTGGGTGACAAAACTGTCAGGCACTCGTTGGAGAAACTCACTGGGTTTTATGTCTGTTGCAAATGCAGCCACATCCCCTTCACCTCCTCTCCCTGTCCCAAAGCCAGAGACCCAAAGCTGAGCCATGAAACTGCGGGAGGAGAAAAACATTGGGGAGGGTTAGAGGAGAACAACAGATTGTGGGTACAGCAGATTAATTTAATTATGTTTGGGGAACTTATGTTGGAGTGTTGACGTAGGTTGCAAATAAAACAAGTTTGTCACTCCTGTCAGAGTGTTTTTCTGCCTGGATCTCAAAGGCACCTGCTTATTAATTCAGCCTGATTGGTGCTCTCAGCAATCAGCAATCACAGCAGTGTGAGAGCTCAGGTGCCATCAGGAGACACAGGCAGGAGCACAGGGAACACAGCAGCTCCCATTGCCAGTGCTGCCTGCATCCCTGGGCTCTGAGCCCCAGGGGAGGTGGGATCCATAAAACCAAACAGGCCAGAGGCTGTGAGGGGCACAGAGCACAATCCTCACCAGGCATGTGACTGACCCTGAGTTGGGAGAAGTTCAGGCAATCCAGGGTGATGGTTTTCCTGCAGCATTCCTCCTAGGAAGCAGTCCTTTTCCCAGGAGCTGGATTCTGAGCACCATTCACAACATCAGTGCTGGGCAGCCTCTTCTCACCTCTGCAGCATTTTGTGCAAGCAGTTGTTCACTGTCCTGCTGACCACCCTGCTGAGCAGGCTGTGGAGCACGAGAGGGCCCCTGTGGATGTGCCCTGTGGCAGGGACTGGGGGCTGTGGTGCCTTGCTAGGAAAAGTACTGCCAGCTCCTGATGATTTGCCAGTTCCACAATCCAACACTTGGAGTAAAAAGGCTTAAGAGGTTTGCCTGGATGTGTGCCTTAAATTGTTCCAGGGGAGGTTTAGATTGGATATGAGGAAGAATTTCTTCACTGGAAGGGTTGTCAAGCTCTGGCACAGGCTGCCCAGGGCAGTGTTGGAGTCACCGTTTTTGGGGGGATTTAAAAGATGTGTGGATGTGGCACTCAGGGACATGGTTTAGTGGTGGGCTTGGCAGTGCTGAGGGAGCAATTGATGGTCTTAGAGGGCTTTTCCAACCTAAAGGATTCCCTGTGAGTTCTTGTGCATGGCCTGTGTCCAGCTGAGCAGGGCTGGTGGCTCTAGGATGCTCTTGGGAAACCTCAGTCCCTCTGAAGCCAGAGCCTCAGCTCCAGACACAAACAGCCTTCTGCACTGCTCAGTGCCAGTCTCATCCCTCCTGTTTAGCAGGATTGTGCCTTCCCTGGAATGCTAAGCAGCATTTGGGCATGTGGGACTGAATAATGACATATCTTTGCAGCTTGGATGTTTCTGGGAGGCTTTGGCAGCAGAAAGCTCAGGGCTCAAGGTCACTCCTGAGAGCATCACTGCCCACACACAGAATGATGCTGGGAGGGGACAGCACAAGGCTCAGAGGTGCCAGGCCAGGGGGAATGAGGAGGTGAGGGCTCAGCACTGGGATGTTTAACAGCAGGATGCTCCAGGCTTCAGCAGAGAAGTTGTGACGAACCGCAGGGAGGGTGTTACACCTGCCCAGGCTCTGCACAGGATGGTTCTGGGCTGGGAGAAGTCCTGATCCTTGGATGTGGCACAAGGCAGCCTGAAAGTTGGGTTTGCAGGACAGTGATGCCCAGAAGCAGCCAGGCCCTGCTGCAGGCAGTGACCTGATGTGGGACCCTTTGGCAGGTCCTGCAGGCCAGCACAGTGACCAGTGCTCTTCTGAAATACAAATGACTTCAAGGCATCCGCTCTGCTGCTGGAGGCCTCTCCAAAGGCTGTGAATAGAAGGGGTTTCAGCAGCTTCTGGGGAGAAAACAGACCAGAGGAGCAGAGAAAGGGGAGCATTGTACCCAGTGGCCAGAGTGACCAGAGATGCCTGAGAGACCAAGTGACAAACAGAGACCTCCTGTGCAATTGGTCTCTTGACCTCTGTGGCTGGGAGAGGGATGCTGGGAGGGAAGGGAGCTGTGGATCACAAGGCCCCAAGGAAGGTTTCCTTGACAACACTTACTGAAGAAAAATGAGATTTCATGAATGCAGCGTGTGTGAGCACGTGAGAGGCTGACTTTGGGAGAGACAAGGACGTGGCACCTCGTGGAATGAGCCCCTCCATTTGGGGAGGGGAAGTAATGGCTCAGTGAGCTGCTTTTTCAGATAAACTTAATTAAAGAGCTATTGCAACCATTCGTATTTATGTAGAAATGCAGCCACTGTGGTAAAAGCAGACTTGCTGTTTAATTGTTTTATTACTCACAGAATCTTCTCCACCTTGAGTAAGCACTGGCACAGAAGGGAATTTTTTGCTCACTGCTGATAGTTTCAGCACACAGCAGCTTGGGTTTAGATTCTTTAGATCTAGCATTGTCCCAGCATTTACAGAATCAAAGCAATTGTATTTAGAAAGATGTTTAGAATTACATATTATATCATAATAATACTGATACATTAATAATAGTAATAGTAATAATCATCATCATCATCATCATCATCAGTCAGGTGCTTAGTATTGCCAAACTTAACTGTGTGAAAGAACCAAAAAAGAAGATATTTGTGTTCAAAACCTAAGTAGATCTATTTTTCAAATTGAACAATCTGAGCCTTTTTAATTTCTTCCTGATGTTCCAAGCAGCAGGACCTAAATTTCCATCCTTGTATGATGCCTCACAGGGGAGGCAGCACTGAGACCTCACCCTGAGCTCGAGCCATCACATCTTATGGCCAGAATACCTCAGGAAACCAGTGCAAGTTTTTCCTCAAGAAAAGGCCTGTGACCTTTTCCAGTGAAAGCTCTGATGGTGTTTGCACAGCAGACAAAGAAAGAGCATCTTCTTAAAAAGCAAAGCCACTTGGCAGGAACTCAAACACTGGATCAGGGAGTTGGGATCAGCCAGGAGCCTGGAGCATCATCCCAGCAGCGTGGTGGGGACCCAGGGCTGCAGCTGGGGCTCTTGCTGGGTTGAGGCTGGAGAGAAAGGACAGACAGGGGGTTAAGTGGCAAATTTTGTCCCAGTTGAAGCTGGTGTCCTCACAGCACTGAGAGACAAGGAGTAGCAAAGGAGTTTTCAGGTTGTTTTCTTATAGGTCAAGTGGAAAATTGCCTGGGTTTCTGGGTAAAACATTTTGTCTTCTTTTTTTTTTGTTGTTGTTTTTCAGCCTTTCCTATTTCTTCCCTTTATTGCAAGCTTGGATATTTATTTCTGAGGTTTCATTTTTAAAATAAATATCTTATTAAAGCTTAGCTTGGAAAGGGTAAAAGCAGGTTTGTTTACAGAAACAGATAGAAATGGATGTGTGACTGTGCCTATTGTGGCGTTTTCTGAGCACCTTTCCTGTGTCTGTGCAAGTCATGCCAACATGCCTTGAGACTGATATTTTTTCTTTTGTGTCCCAATTGATTTCAGAAATGCAGTGAAAGACACAGATACCAACCAAATAAGATTAAAGGCTTTAAAAGCTTAATAAATTAAGAAGAGCAAATCTAGCTGATAACATGGCTTTGATAGCAGGCTATAAAGGGCAGGGAGTTAAGGAATTACAGGTACCTGACTCTTCATCAGCATCCCTTCCTCCCCAGCAGTTTGGGGGCACGAGGGAACAGGTTGGACCCTCCAGCTTATCAGCAGGAGAGGAGCAACAGAAGACAAAGTTGAGGGGATAGAAAAGATTTGAGGGACCAGAATTTAAACAAGTCCCCCCAGCCCATGCTGAACCAGCTGGGAGTGTCCTGCTGGCAGTGGCACTGTCCTGCCAGAGCCACTGGAAACACAACTGGAATGGTTTGAACCCCCAGTGAGAAGCTGTCCCACGTTTTGAGAGGTTTTCTAAGACCATTTTCCTATTCTGCAGTGGGCACCCCTCCAGCTCAGGTACAGCTTACCTCTCTGGAGCAGTTTTATGGTGTGGTGCCCCTGAGCATGTCCAGAGCTCTCTGCTCCCTGTGTGTGAGCTGTGGGATGGGCTCCAGAAGCTGCAGAAGATCCCTCTGCCTTTCATATCTTCCCCAGCTGTATAAATGAATGATGGCCCAGGAGAGAGCTTTGGCTTGTGCTGTTTGCCTGGCTAACAATTGCTTCACGTGGTTATTTGCTATTCCAGTTTCACTCAGGTCAGCAGAAATGTGGTTTATTTCAGGAGAGAAGATTCTGACACAACTCCTCTGATTTTAATGCTGCAATAAATCGTTTAATTTAAAAAATGAAAGGTAAAAGTGTACTATGGGTTAGGGAAGCAAAAGGAGCAGAAGGAATCTTGGTTTTAATAAGAGTAGTTATAAGGAAGAAAAAGTTGTCCTCCCTGATGGAAAGGTCCTGTCAGCTTTGAGTGGGTTGGAACCTGTGCCACAATCTGTGACATTGCTCTTTACAGCCAGTCTCTCTGGAGTGTGATAGGCTTTCTCAGGAGGGCACTGTGAATCATTGTGAGGAGCACCACAGCACACAGAGGATATTGCTCTGCACAAACCTGGCAGCACAGCAGAAGGATGGCATTTCCATGCTCAGCCAGAGAGTTCAGTGTGAGGGGACAGACCAGGGTAACCCTGACTCTGCCATCTCTGAGCAGGGCTGGGGGCACCAGGACTGAAGGGCACCGTGATGTTCTTCACATCCCAACCCCAAATCAAAGCAAACTGAGCCCAAGCATCAGCCCTGTTTGCCTGCAAATCTCAGCAGCATTTTGTGGACCTGGGGTGCAATGAGTGAAATAGTTGTTTATCAATTTGTTTTCAGCAAATATTTCCTTAATTATGGTACATTCCTGAGGGAACGGGGGAAGCCCAGGGTAGCTTCAGGCTGCATTTCCAATGGCTGGATTGCAGCACAGACTCACCCCTTGCCTGTCACTAATACAGTGTTGGAGTTTCATCAGGAGCATTTGGTTGTCACCAACACATTTTACAGAAAATTGTAATTTTATTTTTATAAACGAGAAAACAGCTTGTGTGAGCTCACACATCCCACACTCCCTCTCCTTCCCTGAGCCAGCAGATGGGCACAGCCCATCTCTGGAGCAGCTGAGTCACGCCTGCAGCTCCCAGGTACTCAAAAACAGTTTAGTAATGCAGGGAAAGTGGCAAAAGAAAGCAAGTCAGGATGGAAAGAACCTGGAGACAAGGGAGGTGAGGGAGAAAGAAATATGGTGTGAAGATAATTTTTGAGATTATGAGGGAAAATCCTGAGACCTCTCAAGGAGCTGTGCCCAAGTCTGAAGTTGTGGATTGGCAGGTCCATCTCCAGGGTGGTTTATCTGTCACTTCACAGCCCAATCTCTTTCCTGGTGCAAACAGACCAGGGAACATCACAAGGCTGTGGAAAGACAAGCTTTCCCCTTTATATACAGCCCGAATGGCAAATGCTCATTTGTGAGAGGAAAACACTTCTCCAAACCGGGGTTACCCTGATTCTGGAGAGGGAGAACTCAGGGCAGGAGGGATGGGCAGGAGGGCTCTGTGTTCAGCCCGATTTTCAGCCCCAAGGCAGGAGGCGAAGCTGAGCCCGGCGTTACCTCTCGAGCACCCCCAGTGCCCCCGGGCTGAGTGAGGCTCTCACACTCCTGCAACACACAAAGCCAATTAAATGCCTGATTGGATGAAGTGGTCACAGTCAAGTGGCCCATTGCCAGCCAGTCAGGATCCCAAATTTCCCAATATCGTTAAGGCATGTGCGTTAATCCCCTCCTGGAGGATTAAGCGTTTAACCTGTGGCTGGTGTTTCTGGGGGGAGCCAAACCCGCTGTGCTGGGGGGAGCAGCACTCACCCCACAGCATCTTCTAGGAGCTTCAGGAGCATCAGAGCAGGCAGAGGGTGTTGCTTCTAAGGGGAGATTATTTGGCAGAAGAGAGAGATTTGGTGACTGCCTCCATTCCTTCCCCATTTCTCTGGCCCCCTTTGCTTGGGAGTAAAATTTCATAGAGGGAAAGCTGCTGCCTCCCTCCCTTAACCACAGATTTCTTTGAAGTACAGATTTTTATTGAACCTTCAAAGTAGTGTTGAGAATTGCAGTACCTTCCTAGCCCAAGAGAGGTGTGAAGGCAATTTCCCCACGGAGCCAGGAAGAAGGAGGAATAATGGCCATTTAACAGATGTGGCTTCTCTCATCGTGGGCTTGAGTGCCACTGCAGCCACTCTCATCCTTGAATGCCTTAAGCCATCACAGAAGCCCTGGTGCTTAGATGATGGCCAGGAGAAGGTGTCACATAGCTGATTACACACAGCAGACCAGGATTACCCATGGTTAATGCCTGATTAGGAGTTAAATGAATATCGACTGCCGATAGTAAACTGTAATGATTTATTTAGCCGAAAATAAATATGAAATGTCATAATGCAGTCCCAGTGGACTACTGTGATAATTCAACATACTTTCAAATCTTGTGCTGGCAGGGAAGACACAGCTCCATGGAGGGGCTTGCACTGTGTAAGTGAAGACAAAAAAAGGAGAAGATCTCCATGTAAGGCTGGGCACAGGGGGAAAAACCTGCATTAGCAGCTTTGCCCCCTACACTCACGATTTCCCCCATGGATAAATCATTTAAAGGCTGTGGGCATGCAAAGGCCAGCAGGCAATTTCATGTCCCTTGCGCTCTTCCAGCTGCACAGAGGCTCAGAGCCAGGGGACCATGTGGTCTGATACACAGATGATGGCTACAGGTAAAAAGCACATCTTTATGCAAAATACAGTTTGAAAATCAACTCCAACAGTTATGGAGTTTTATGTCTAGAACACAGTACTAGCCTTGAACCATGTTATTAGTGCTGGAGAGGAGCACAGCCTGTCCTGGGAAACTGATGTGTTTGCAGAATTTCTTCCCTGGTGGCAGCATTTTCTGAGGGGCGAAGGTGGAGGAGAGACTTTCCTCCTCTCTCTTACTTTGATGGATGTGTGCTGGAGAGCAGAAACATAAGAGGTGTCAGGAGTGATGGAGTGATGCTGAAGGCTCTGACAAATGAGCTCTAGAAAGTTACACTGACACCTTTGTGCATGCTCTTCACGTTCAGCATTTAAGATGTCACCATTCCGCTGCTCCCTCCGTCCCCTGCCAGAGCCACCTCCCCCGAGAGCGCAGCACGGAGCAGTGCCCCCCACAGCACTGCAGCTCAGCCAGCAGGGGAGCTGGGGTGAGACCCGAGGGCAAGGGGGATGTGTAAACAAGCCTTGTGTCCTGCTGGCCTGCTTCATAGGCAGCAGATTGCTTTGGGAGCAGTCCCACCTTCGGCTGCCGCAGGATTTGCTCAGGGAGCGCCTCAGAACCTCGAGAGTAAACACCGTGAGTGCAGAGTGTAACTCCCCTTTTCCTTCTCCCTTCCAGCTTGCTGCACTAGAGAGGCAGGTGTTCGACTTCCTGGGGTACCAGTGGGCCCCTATCCTTGCCAACTTCCTGCACATCATCATCGTTATCCTCGGGCTCTTCGGCACCATCCAGTACCGACCTCGCTACATCGTGGTGGTGAGCAGCACCTTCTGTTCCGAGCTCCTGGGGCCTGCCCCAGCCCCTGCCCCGGGGGGATGTGGCACAAGGGACAGAGCAGAGCCCCTGGGAGAGCAGCACCAGCCCTGCACCAGCCCTGTACGAGCCCTGCACGATTCCTGCACCCTGCTCTAGCAGGAGGTGCCTGGCTGTGCTCAGGAAGGCTCTGTTCAGTGAGCTTGTGCCAAACTTGGAAGGTTTCAGATAATTCTTACAGGTAACGCTGCCCAAACACTGCCCAGCAGAGAGGGAGGGTGAGGGGCTGGGCAAATGCAGCACAGAAGCTCTTCCATCCCTCCAAACTCCTGCCTCTGTGTGTCTTGCCAGGCAAGAGAGCATCTGAATATGGAAAACAAACAGAGGAAGAGAGAAAGGATTTCAGTGCTGGCTCAGGGCCTTCCACTGCCCCCTACATATCTATATAAATAAGTGTAGATAGAGATATACACTAATTCCAGTGATTTCCTAATGTTTATTGCTTCTCTCTCCCCATTCCTTCTAGTATGCCATCTGGACTGCAGTCTGGGTCACCTGGAACATCTTCATCATCTGCTTTTACTTAGAAGTGGGTGGGCTCTCAAAGGTGAGTGGGAGCTGGGTGGGTGAGTGCCCAGGCTTGGCAGCAAAGGGGATGGAGCTGAGTGGGGAGGGGAGGGCTGGGGGCTGCCTGGGAGCAGGTGCTGCCCTCCTGCCTGTGGAGAGGGCTGCTCTGTCAAGGGTGGGGAATGCTGCTGCTTGAGTGGAAAACTGAGGAGCCACTACTGATTTCTGGAGCTCTCTGCTGGTTGGTGCAGGTGGTGGCTGGGATAAACCCTGCCCTCACAGCAGGTGGGAGCACACCTGGCCATCCTGAGGGCAGAGGGGCTTGGAGGGCCAGTTCCCAGCAGTGACGCAGAGGTGGCTGAGGAGGGCTAGGAGGTAACTGAACTGCAGCTGATCCTCTTGGGGTCTGAGAGCACCTTGGCAAGAAGCTGTGTGGTGGAGGGGAGGGTCCTGCTGGAGCACTGAGCGTGGCCTTTGTGCCAGCCTGCCCAGGGCAGGGCTGCAGCAGGCTCTGGCTGGGCTGACCTGAGCCAGGGACTTTGCTGGGACTCCACACCTGACCAGCTCTTGATGCTTTTGTGCCTCCCAGTCCTGCTGAGGTCTTGCTGCACTTCACAGCAGGGATAAGTACCTGCTTGTTGCCACACCAAGCAAAATATTTCCTATTGTACCTTCGGGGAGAGGCTCCTCTCTCTGCTGAGCAGAGAACATCCCTCCCCAGGGGGGTGCTGGCTCATCTCCTCGGGATGTGGCTTCCCTGCCTTCATTCTTCCTTCTTAAATACCGTGGTAGTTACTCATGGCTGCTGGCCAGGGAGTTGTGAGTTAATCTGCAGAGCTCTTTGAAGCCTAGATTAGCTGAGTGTTGCTGTCTGCCTAATGAGGGGTGAGTCAGAAATAATAAAAGTGGGAGGCAGGCCCTAAATTAAGCCTGGGCTGTAAGCAATGAATTATGAGTGTTGCTGTAGCACAGCAGACTCAGAGTGATTGTAGAGTGCAGGTTCATTTCAGAGCACTCCACATCTGGCCTGAATTCCCAGGTCATGCACTGGAGTTGCAGTCATAATTGGAATTGCCCTGTGTTTTTATCAGGCCTACAGCAAGTCAGGAGTGGCAGCCTAAGTCCTTTGCAGATAACAAAATGTAACTTCCTAATGTCTCAATTCCTCTTCATTTCCCCTCTCAATTATCTCCAGAAACTTTAAGGGAGTTCTTGCCCAAACCAGTGATTATTCATGGTCTGAAGTCTCAGCCTGAGATGATCTCGACGTTGGCTGCGACCAAGTAAAGAAAATAATTTTATGTAACTACTTAAATGCTCCCTTCTGCAGAGAAAATGTTGGCTTGATAAACTACTCTGGGAGCTTCTCTGAGAGCCAGTGTTTGCTTCCAGCCAGCTGGATGCTCGTGTGTGCTAATCCCACTCTGCCCTGCAACACGTTGGGTTGTGTTCTGCAATTCAAACAGCACCACAAACTCCTTTTTTTGTACCACAGAGGAGCTTCACCTGGTAACCTTGCTCTGTGCTGGGGCTCATTTTAGCCAAGCCAGCACAGAGAGAGGCTTTATTTAGCCTACAGGGTGACACTTGGGACTGGGGACATTTGTTATAGAATTGGGCTGCAGTGTAAGTTGTTACTGACTCTGTGGACTTCCCTCTCAGGCTGCAATGAGAAATTAGTTCATTTAATGGCAACCAGCAAAACCAAGAGAGAATTTGGGCTTGTTTGGCAGCAAAGTAGTTGACAGTCTTGCCTCTGTTCTTAATGAGTTATTTTCACTTAAAAAAGCTGTTTTGTCAGGAAAACTAATGATGCTGCTTTCCATCCTCCTCCACTTTCACTGAAGTAATTTCAGTCTTTGTAGTGGCAAAACAAATCTTTGCTTCCATGAGAGACCAAAAGATCCACCTGAAGCAGCAGCTGAGGTTTCTGTAGGACACTGTGGTGCTGCACAGGCTGGGCTCTCCTGCTGCATCTGTGGAAATCCTGATCCAAAGCCAGCTGGTGTTTTATTGATCTCAGTCGTGGGACCAGACCCCAGGAGGACATCTGGACTTGGATGTACAAGTGCAGGGCAGGGCAGTGTCAGCAGTGGATGGCAGCAGTGCTGCAGGTACCCCTTGGGAGGAGGCTGCCCTCTAGTCCTGGTCAGAAGTCAAAGTCAAAGCTCATCATGAGCCTGGCAGGGAAATTGCAAATATTGGAAGAGGAGCTCTGGTGGAGGGAGGCTGATGGAGCTGGTCTGATAAACACTAACTCATTAACTACCAGACTAAGCATGAACACACTGGGAGTGCTTGGGCAGGGCTGTGCTCCTGTGCAAGTCCCTGAAGGGGCTCAGAGCTCTGGAGAAGGCCTTAGGGTGCTGTTTCCTCTGTGATTCCTGGTGAGCCTGGGGGAGTGGGAGAGGAGCACTCCTGCCAGCCCTGCACTCACCCTGCTGTGTCCTGACAAGGGCAGCCTGGCAGGGCAGGCTCTGTCAGCAGCTCCTCTGCAGTGACAGAATGCAGAAAGGGCAAGGAGCTCCAGAGAATGGAGTTTGTTACCTTGGTGCCTGCTAAGGAGAGCCCAGTGCAGCTGAGACAGGTGATAGCTCAGGTGGGGTGAGAAAGGACACAGAGGATTCAGGGGTTTCTGATGTAACAGATTTAAGAAAAGCCCAGGGAACTGAAAAGATGAAGAAACAGTTATGTGCACTCTGTGTAGACAATTCTGTGTGCTCTGCTGCCTGGATCTGATTTCACAGGGGAAGGAATACAGGATGGAGCAGAGAAGTGCTGTCCCCAAGAGCAGGGACATTGTCCTTGTGCCCCCCTGCTTTGGATGCCTGGCTGGTGTAATGAACAGAAACCAGGGACCCCACAGTCCCATGGCAGCCTGTGAGTGATTTGGCAAAGGGCTGAGAGGATCTCTCAGTTAGGAACTTCAGGTCCTCAGTAGAATAAGGGCTGGTGGGTGTAATTTGGATGTTTGCATTCCCTTACCAAGGAATTGTTCTCTGCTGCCTCTTTCCTCCATTCCATTGTCTCCCACCACTTCTCACCCTCTCTTTCCTCCTGTCTTTCACACTTTCTGAGGTGCTCCTTTATCCTCCAGGTTGTTCCAGCATGTCCATTCCATGTCTCCTGGCCATGGAATGGCTGAGGATGCTGTTCTGGTTAGCCCTGCTCAGGGGAGCTACAACTAATTCCTCACCAGCTACCAAGCACTAGTTATACTGAGTTTTTTAGTGGAAAGGAAAATACATTTTACTGATTGCTGAATCTATTCCCTACTTCTTGGAAGAGCTAAATCAACCTGATTTCTGTCTTTCTATCCTGCCAGAATTTTTTATGTTGGAATCTTTTCTTAGCAGGAGTGTGAAATATGGCCCAGCAGAACTTCCTTAGATGGCCAGGCACAGGTGGATCAGCACAAGTGTCTCAGGAAGCACTTCCCTTGCTGCTGGAAGGGCCTCCCCAAGCATGGAGCCCGTGCCAGCTTTCCTAGAAGTGCTCTGCCAGTGAGCAGGAGAGTGCTGGAGCAGCCTGGATTTAGCAGGGGGTGGTGATGTGACTCTGAGCTTCTGGCAGCACTGCCTTGCTGACTTGCTCTGCTCATACTCCTGAGCACACTTGGAGCTCCAAGTGCTGTGCCACTGCTCCAGGGTGAGGCTCACAGCCGAATTTCCAGCTGCTGTTCCTCCTCCTGTCCCGTCTCCCTCTTTCCCTGTGTCCCTCTGGCCATGTGGGGAGGTGAATTGCTGGGAGCTAGCTCTGGAGTCTGCAGGCTGTGTTGGCAATAATATGTGAAGCTTCTCCCTGTCTACTCGAGCGTGAAACACATCCCTCCTGCAGCCCCTCAGTCTGCCTGAATTATTAAAATCCTGCTGTTGAGGCATATGAGCATCTGTCTGTCCAGCTGCCTCTTCATCATGGACCTGAGAAATGTTCACAGAGGTCTGAGGAATTGGTGTCCTGTATTTCAGTGTATTCCTTTGTCTTTTCCCTCTGGAATTATTCATCTTGAATGGTGATTTCTAAGTTGTTTGGGGTTTTTTTTATCCTTCCTTTATATTCTCTCTTGTCTATGCACTGCTTTGATCTGAATCCCTAGCCATGGTGGTCTAAATCTCCTCTTGGAATGGAAGCAGGCCTGGTGAGCCAAACGAGGGTTGTTTGTATTTCAGAGAATCTGGATGGCATCTTGGGATGACTTTGTACCTGGTTAAAATACTGTGAGGAGGATGGGTAAATTCATGTGTACTTAAAACTGTCCCTCAGCTCCTTCTAAATTTAGAACTTGGAAGCCTGGGATTTGGCTTTTAAATGCTGTGGCATTGTCAACAAGCCCACTGAGAGACACTGGGAGTGTTTCTCTGTGTCTCAAGGTGATGCAGCTGCTCAGAACTCAGGGCTGAAAGATGAACATTATATTTCCTATTTTAATAAGAAATGTTTAACTCTACAAAAGATTTAAAATGACTCTGCTGTCGAGCTCTGGCAGATCCCAAACGAGGTTCAGTTTGTTCCAGAGCTGTCCTAGTGTGCTTTTGCCTGATAATTAAGGAAATTTGGGGGAGGCTGTAAACAACAAGAAATAAAACCATCTCTGATAGTGTCCCTTAGAAAATAATTTCAGAACAGCGTTCAGGAAGCTATTTCAGCAGAGGAATGCAGCTGGCTCCGTGGGTGTTGGAGTAGGTGTGAGTTTCCCGTGGGACACGGTGGGGAGGACAGGCTCTGTCAAGTGTAGGTGCTGCACTTGCAGTGCTGCTGTCTCCCCTCTCAGGCTGGTGGCAAACGGTGGCAGCGTGGTGCTCCAGCAGCTCAGAGAGATGTGATTTTTTGGCTGGGATGGCTCCTGGCTCGTGTTTCTCTCCAGGCTGGAGGTTAAAGAGGCAGCGATGGCCCTGGCAGGGGACGGGGCGGGACCGGGCAGGCACAGATCCCTCTCCCGCAGCAGGGCTGGCTCGCTGCTGGGGCTGATTAACATCTCCCAGCCCACATTCCGCTTCTGGGAGCATTTCAGTGCGTTTAGATTTCAGATGCATCGAGGGAAGCTTTTGGGAAACAGCTGTTCCCTAAACCTTCTTGAAACGGGCTCTTTTCTCCTGATTTTTGTGTGCCGTTCTAATTCACAGTCCCACTTCTCTCCATCTTCTCACAAAGGAAGCTGGCAGGCCACAGGAGACAGCCTGGGGTTGTTTTCGTAGTCTCCCTGCAAGCCCTGAGCAGTGGGAGGTCAATTAAGGGATTTTCTGGAGTGCTTTTTTTACTGTGCCCCATCCCACAGGTGTCTCCCCAGGGCATCCAGCCAGGGACAGGAGCGAAGGAGCAGCGCTGCTTTGCATGTTCAGACCCTCCTGTTCCTGCTGCCCTCGTGCTCCAGACAGATGCTGGTTCAGGAAGGTGGCTCTGAACACAGAGACATTCCCTGATCCCAGTGAAATCAGTATTCACTTTACATCTGTGAGATGGATGGCTCAGGAGTTGGAGGAATTGTGGTGCCTTTAGAATCCAAATGTGCTCAGTTTTTCCAGTCTGCTCGTCACTGATGAATAACTTTTTAATTCTTCTTTTTTGCTCAGAGCTGGAGTGTGATTGTAGGCAAAGAGCAGTGAGTGGTGGTTAGGACCTCCTGTTCCTCCACCTGCCCACCTCCAGCCACACCTGTTCTGCTTTTTCAGGCTGGATTTACAAGCAAGCTCAGCTTCTGCAGCAAAGTTAAGCCAGAGCCAAATCTCTGAGGGCTGACAAAAGGGAGATTCTAGAAGGAAAGCAGCCTGTTTCTTGCTTTGCCAAACACACACTGATGCCTCTGTAAGGAGCAGGGAAGACACTGAGGGGTCTGTCTGCATCAGTGAGGCAGAAGGTTTGGGAAGGCACCATCTGTGAGCTGGGAGAGGGAAGCCCTGGGGACTGAGAGTAGATCCTGTGGTGCCCTGGGGAGCAGCTCTGGTTCTGTGCTAATTGAGGGGAGCCCCAGGCAAAGAAACAGCAATTAATTTGGGGGCTTTCTTGATGGTTTTGGTTTTATTTTTCCTGTTTGTTTGTTTGTTTGTTTGTTTGTGAGGGGTTGTTTTCTGAGAAAGATGATTGTTTCTTTCCCCAAGCAAAGCAGAGAGTGGCTGGTGAGAGGGAGAAGAGCCCAGCCACTTGGAGGGCTGGCTGTCTCCAGGAGGAAGAGCTTTGGCTGGGGAAAATCCATGAGCCTCATAACATGCAAACTTGGGGGGAAAAGAACTAGCTTTGCAGAAAAGCTGTGATTTGGTGACTTCCTGAGCTATCTGTGGGTCACTGAAGGGTGAAGCCCAGGAGAGGGCTAAACTCCCAGCTGTTAATGGAGTTTTCCCCATTGTCTTTGCTGTTCTGGCTGCTTTTGCACCGGGCCATGCTCCATCTCCGTGCCCTCCATCTCCTGTGAAGCACATGCCATCTGCTGTGGTGATTGTGTCAGGAGCTTGGCAGCTGTCTTCTCCCTTAATTGTCCACATTTCTCAACACGTGCTCCCTGCAGCAGATTGGAGTAATGGCTCTGCAGGCTGGTTTTGGGTGTCTGTGCTGGACAGAGGGTCCCACACAAGGTGCAGAGGGGGCACTCGGTGGCTCTTCACTGCTTCTCTGGCTGACGTTCAGGTTCCTGCCCCTGTGACTCGAGTTTGGCCCTGGATATGCTTTTCTGTGTCCATGTTTTATATCTGCAGGCCTGCCTGGCTTGGCTCCTGTGCTGGCTGTGGAGCCAGGCCCTCTCTCTGGAGGGTAATTTGGAGCAGGGGCTTGGATAAGATGCTCTGAATCTGTTTTTCCTTTTGACTCCACGAAGAGCTGACACAAAGGAGCTGCCATGTGAGGTTTTCCACGTTGGGAAGTGTGAATACCCCAAGCTCTGACTGCTGCTGTTCTGGGAGCCATGGCTTTCCTCCTGGGACTGTGTAGAAGCTGGCACAGGCAGTGTGAAATAGTTCATGGAAAGGTGCTAAAACCTTTAGTAATGGGTGTGCATGTCCAGCATTCATCCCTCTCTGTAGAGATACAGATTATCTGCCTTCAAATTTTTTAATCTGTCCCTCAGAATAAAACTTCCAACCCCTTGCCTTGTTTGTGTCAAAAGAGATTGTTGATTCTGCATCAAAGTGACCTGAGAGGGGCTTCAGGGGCAGCCAGCACTCAGCACTCACCCATGAAGGGGTGCAGCTGTTCAGCCAGTCCTGAGTTTCTCTTCTACCTGCAGGAGGGCTTTGCCATGTCCTGCAAGCTCAAAATCTCCAAGCTCTTTTGAGTATCCCACAAAGAGTGCTCTTTTCTCAAGTGTGAGGGAAGTGTGGTGATTGTTAAATAAGGACCTGGCTGCACACCAAAGCCCTGCACTCCCTGTGTGGCATTTCACTCTGTAACCCCTTCAACTGGCTTAAAGTATTTAACTAGCAGAGACAAGGGAGCAAAACAAAAAGTCTCTAGAGGTAAAGTTGATAAGGAATTGCAGGGGAGGTGTTTACAAGAAGCTGCAGTCAGCTCAGCCAGGTAGGCTGACCCAGGGCTGACAGGAAATGCAGAAGCATCAGATGTGAAGAGTGTAGAAGGAAATCAGGCAAAAATGGTACAGGATCTTGTCAGATGTGTTAAAAGCTAGGAACAGAGGAAGATCTGTTGGGTTTTGAAACTCCCTTTGGGGTTATGAAGTTCATATTTTTCAGTTGCTTGTGTTGATTCCCATGCTGGGAAGAGCCTGGCAGGACACTGAGTGCTGCCTTGTTTACCTTTTTCCTCTAAGTGGCAAGGTTCATCTCCCAAACCCAAAACCTGAGGGTTCTTTTCTGTGTGAAGAAACCACTAGCAACATGTTCTTGCAGGTCTGCAGCCTGCTTCCAAACTGTGCTACAGGGTGGTGAAATAGATTTGTTGCAGGGCTGCCTCAGGAATGGTTCTCACCACTGCAGCCTGCCTGGGAAATATGTTTAGATTAGATAATAGGAGGAAATTCTCCCCTCTGAGGGTGGGGAGGCCCTGGCATAGGGTGCCCAGAGAAGCTGTGGCTGCCCCTGGATCCCTGGAAGTGTCCAAGGCCAGGTTCAACAGTTCTTGAAGCACCCTGGGATAGTGGAAGGTTCTTTAAGGTCCCTTCCAAACCAAACCATTCCATGATTCTGTGAAGGAATATCAAGCCAATGTGCTTTGATCTATGCCAGCATTCCTGGGGAGTGTGGATCTTAGAAACTTTTAAGTTTTCCACTGATTTAATACAACTTCCAGCATGTCTGACACTCTCAGAGTAAACCGAGATCCCCTTGCAATTTTCTCCCCAGGACAGCGAACTCCTGACATTCAACATCTCCAGGCACCAGTCCTGGTGGAGTGAAAATGGCCCTGGCTGTGTAAGGAAGGAGGCTTCCATGTCTGGCATCAAGGGGCTGGATAACCATTCCTACATCTCCGTCATCGGCTGTGCCCTGGAGTACCGGTACATCGAGGTCATGCACAGCTCCTTCCAGATCCTCATCGCGGTGAGTGCCTCCCTCAGGGGAGCAGTTCCTGGGGGGGACCTGCTTGGGGTTGTTTCTTCCCAGGCACAGAGGTTGGCCTGTGTTTTCCACCACTTTTTGTGTTGTCCGATTGCAAAAGCCGCTGTAGATGTGTTTTGTTTGATTGTTGTCCTGTTCTGTCTTACAAACAAAAAATAGTGCTTGAAAGAATTGGAAATGGGTGTCAGCAGCCTGAAGTGTGAGGTAATGCATCTGTGCAACCACACAGTTAACAAATGGTTCTGGGTCCCTGTTGGGGTGTGGGAATTCATGTTTTGACAAGGACAGAGACCCTTCTGGAGGAGGCTCAAGAGAAAATTTTTGACAGGACAAGGGAAAATGGTGTCAAATTGCACTGGGGAGGTTTAGTTTAGATATTGGGGACAATTTCTGCAACAGAAAGGGTTGTAAAGCACTGGAATAGGGAAGTGGTGGAGTCACCATACCTGGAAGTGTTCCCAGAATGTGTGGCTATGGCACCTGAGGACATGGTTTAGTGATGAAGTGGTGCTGATGCTGGGTTGATGACTGTCTTGATCTTAAAAGGCTTCTTCCAACCTTATTTCCACGTTTCTGTGAAGGATTGCCCTTACTCCCCATGATTCAGTGATGGGTGGTGGAGCACATACCTGCACATTTGTTGTGAACAATCTCCAGAAAATGAAGTAAACTTGCAGGAGTTAGTAAGCAGCGTATTTTCCTTCTGCTGATACCAAAGATACTTTCACTAAATGTTTTTTATCCACTCTGTCCTCACCAGACTCTTCCTCAGGCTTTTGAAAGTGCTTGTCAAAAGTGCAGTGTCCTTAACGTTCACTGTTAATTGTTTCTCACTTTTCTGTGAAATTAACTGAAACAAAATGTCCATTGTGCCCCTCACTTGGGTGCTGCTCTTGCGTTTTGTAGCCCACGTCTCTAATCTGCTTTGGGTTGTTATTTTGGGGTTAATGGCTTTAGTTACAATTGGGAACCATTCAGGTTTTGGCTTAAAAAGGAAAGGCAACTTGCCCTGTTTAAATGCTGAAGGATAACAAATAGAGATTTTTCAAGTTTCTGGGGTGCCAAGTACTTCTCTGCACGTTTTTGGTACAACTTTCTACCTGATCCTGCATTTCCTATTAGCTGGGATGGTCTGTGTGACCCAGTGAACTGCAGGGAGGGGGGAAGGCTCAGCCCCCTTTCTTGCCATGTCACATGGAAGAGGCAGAGGCTCCTGTTTCCTGACTTGGATGGACTCCCTGGCACGTGTGCTGGCTGTTAATATTCCCTCAGTTCCCCTTCAGGCAAAATGATCTGCATGAAGCTGTCTGTGAGTTGCTTCCACTCCTGTGTGTGAGAAAGGCAAACCTGGGTGTCCAGGAGAACAGGGCCTGGTGTCTTTTGGAAGGGCTGTTAGGTGGAACAGGGTTGGTGCTGAGCTGGTGCAGTACCTGAGTTTGGTGAAACAAGGACAGACTTTGCAGCCAGAACATCCCTTTTTAAAGCACAGAGGTTTCTCACTCCTAGAATCCTGCCTGAACTCCTGAGCTGGCACAGCCCTTGTGCCCTGGGTTGAGTCAACAAATGGTGCTGAGTTTGTCTGGAGTAGATCTTGGTTTTTTGGCAGCTTCCTGACTTAGGCACGTGGCCCTGGGCTAAGTGATGACACTGATATATAGGACTGTCTCTGGCAGGGGCTTTTCCTTTGCTTCTTCCCAAAGGCACATGACAATATTCTCTCTGCATCTGCAAAACACCACTAAGGGCCAGATGGGGAGAGAGGAGGGAAACAGAAGACAAAATAGGATTTAGGGAAATATTTTCTCTTTCTTTCTCCCTGAGATTTAAGGTGCAAAAAATTTTTGACTCTTAAACCCTGGAAATGGGGTTGAAATACTTGTAGGCATGAAACCCATATGGGCTGAGCTATGCAGTGAACTAAATTTCTCCTTGTCCTGTAATAAAAGCAGAGTATTGAAGCCCCAGGTCTGTACCTGCTGCTGGCTCTGACATGCTCAGGTAATTTTGCCATGTAGTGAGAGAAATGGAGTTTTCCCCCTCTGCTTTGAGGTCAGGCAAAAAGCAAGTCTCATCTCTCCCTCAGACCTTGCCTGAAAGCAGTCAGCCAGTTCTGTCCCTCAGTTCTCTGAGGGTCAAACTCTTTGATCCCTGCCAGTATCTTTTTCTGTTCTCTTTATCTCACTTTGAGGCAGGTTTTATTACGGGCAGCTGTCCTCAGAGTGCTGCAGGTACAGTGCTGCAGACAGGCAGGGACACAGATCAATAGAACAAAAACACAGCCAGCAACTTGAAGGCTCAGGGGATGCAGCAAAATACATGACCTGGTTCCCTCCTTGTCTGAGACCACAGCAGTCAGTTCCCTGTTAGGAAGGGCGAAGGACAGGCAAAATTGTGCTTTCAGGAGTTTGGTTTTGCTTTCTCTAATGGTTTTTAGAAGTTGGGAGGGTGGTGGGGGTGGTGTTTCTGCTTTGTTTGGTTTTTACCTCAGAAAGAGCACTGCAAAATCCACGCTGTTTGAATATGCAGTGCCCAAATGTGAGCACTTTATTTTTTTTTTCTGGAAATTCCAATTCCTTGAGGGACTGTATTGCAGTGTTGTGTACTTGGGGCAAGGCTCCCTGTACTCAGTCTTGCATGCCAAAGGAGAGGGAAAGCAAACCTGGACCCATATGGTGAGCACAGTGTTGGCTGTCAGCTTGGCTCCTGCTGATTATATCATCCGGCTCCTGGGCATACATTTGAGGATACATAAGGTCTCAGTCTGCTTTTGCTCAGAGCTTGTCTGTACTCCTTGAAGGCAAAAGCAATTCCTTTAATCTGGAATACAATCAAACTTGGACATATTAGTCACCACAGATGATACAAGTAGCTGTAGGGCCCAGTAGGAAAATCTTTCTCAATGCTTTAGCACAAAGCACATCAGAGGAAAAAGCTCACTGTGGCAACATCTCAAATTCTGTCCTAGTTCAGAAATGAACTGTAAAGATACTCCTACAAACCCAGGTAGGAAATACAGCAGCAACTGCATTGTCAAGATGAGAATCTGCTTTTCTTTTGCCTTAGCAGAGATTCATCTTGCACATCCCCAGCTCACCAGGCAGCAGGGAGAGGAGCGATTCCAGTTTGGAAATACCTGGCATAGCTCTGGGCTGTCCATATGGTACTTCTGGGAGTGGGGAGGGTTAGGCTTTTCCTGAGGCTTCACTGAATAGGGTTGAAATTGGAAATGTCTTCCCAGCAGCCAGAACTCACTGCCTGCCTGTCTGTTGTTTTCACTCAGACTGACAGGTTGGAAGGGTCCCAGGAAGGCAGCAAGGCAAGCCTTGACAGCAGATGTTATGTGAGAACCAGCACACAAGAGATGCCTTGCTCTTGGCAGAAGGTAGATTTTCAGTGGTTGTAATTGCATCCAAAGAGTAAAGAAGGTCAAGGAATTAAAGGATTTTGATTGCCTCTCTTTGGCTATCTGGTCACAATAGCTTTTTCACAAGCTGGATTTTTGCTTTCTCGTAGCAGACTTCTCTTCATTTCCCCTTCTTGCACTGATGACAGTGTGCACACTTCATTAACTCTGGTTGGAACTGAAACCTAGAATCATCTGCCCTGAAAGAGGAGACTTTGCACCTATTCTCTGTGGTGGAAAAAGCAGTGGCAAGTTTGTCTGTTGAGAGAAGAGTTGGAGAATCTCCACTAGGACAGAGGAAGACTAAAGCTAAGATCTTACACAAGTAACAGTAACACCTCCTAAAATTTGCCTTCCCATCCCTTGTGTATTTTGCACACTTGCAGCCAGCTGGTCCCTTTCTGTAGGTTTTTCTCTAATTTATTCTTTCTAGCTCCAGCGCCTTCGTTCAACGCTGCTGTTTCATGAAGAGTTTTCAGCTCTCTGTTAAAAAGTTAACTTCAGAGGACTGAGGGGCAGGGGGATGCTCAGACATATGTTTCCCTCATTCCCTTGGGGCACACTTGTCTTTTCCTGTCTTTCCCACTCAGTTTGTTTGCCTGCAGAGTGCTTGGGGCAGCCCAGCCCCATCCTCTCCTGTGGGCAGCGTGTGCGTTCCCAGGCTGACAGAACACACCTGCCCTCAACATGTGTTCCTAATAAAAAGATTAATCAGATCCTTCTGCAGCTTGGAGAAAGCTGGTGCTGCCCATGCAGAAGGAGCAGAGGAACAGCAGCAGAGGCTAAAGCCCTAGAACATTCTTTGGGGAATTAGGGCACTGGCTTAGTGTCATTTTACATCGCTGGCGTTTTCCCTCCTCTTCCACCTCCCCGAGGTAATTTGCAAAGATCCAAGAATTGTTGGTATTTCCCTGGGATACAGAGCTTAAACCCCTCCTTTCTATTGAAATCAGCAACCAGGATGGAGCAAGGGTGAAATTACTCCAAATTGTTGGCCTCTGAAACTTCCTGTTCTGTGTTAATTGCTGACAAACTGGGTGATGTCTGGGGGCTCGACACATCGTTATCAGAGATGCAGGCAGAAGGGAATTGCTGGTGTCTCCTGGAGTCTGCTCATTCCACACTCCAGCAGACTCTTCCAGGGAAAAGGACTGGACAATAGGAGTGGAATTTCTCCTCCTTAGCTATATTTCATTCATAATTTATTCCAAAGGTGAGACATGGGGATTCCCATTCAGTTAATCCCTGAGGTTATTTAATTTGAGGTTATTTAATTACTGATGAATACCTTAGAGTATTTAATTACAGTTTAGGTGAGCACAAAAACCCCTGAAATTCATATTTATATTGTACATCTCTTTCCCCCTTACCACTCAAACTCTCCTGTTCTGGCCAGATCATGAGACAAAGCTTCTTTGAATAAAAAGTGCCATTAAATAAACAAGTTTTTTATTGATGAAACTCATCTGAAGAAGGAATGGATTATAAAGTCAATAAAAAGTAAATTTTAAACACTAAGCAGATGATTTTGAAACAAAACCAGGAGATGGAAGAAATCAAAAAAGGAAACCCTCCACTCCAATGGAGCTGTAATTAGAGATTTAGGGAAGTTTACTTAATTCACTAGTTTTTGGTTGGTTTGTTTTTCTGAATGCAAAAAGTCACCTTAGTCATAAAGTGAAAAATGTATGGGGATGATGGTTGAGGGTTATGAGGCATTGATTTCTGTGCAGAACAAACTTCCCAAGTCAATCACATTGCTTGGAGCTTCTGAACCGTGAGAAATGTCCAGAGCTTTATCAGGTTTGCTGTGACAGTACAGCTGATAATCACTCCTGACTCTGCCCATAAACTGGGCAGGTAAATCATTTTCATTGTTAATTCTATCAGGAGTTTCCTGACACAGGTACCACATCAGATTTGTGTCTACGTGTTGTAGAGTACAGTAACAGTGAGTGGATTTAGGGCTGCCACTTTGCATGGCTATTAACCCAAAGTTCCCTCTGATGGGAAATCTGGGGAGGGAGAAAACTGTCCTGGAGTCCCCTTGGATCAGGGTATGTATTCAGGATGCATCTTTCTCTCCTGGATATTTGTGTGTGTAAATTGTGTGACCTGAGCAGATGTAGAAGGCTGGGTCTTGCACCGAGGGTGTGTGACCACGCTCCTGACTCGGTCCCTGCGTTCAGATGCCTTTATGCTGGGTGTGCACAGGCTGCTTGGACGTCTCTCGGAGTGCCGGGACGTGCAGGAAGCGCTCTTGTTTTCCCAAGAGATTCTGGGTCAGACCCCGCCGCCCGGGGATGAGCGGGGCGTGCCCGGCTCCGGGGAGCGGCCTCGGGGCTTCAGCACCACGGCCAGAGCCGGGGCCGGGCCGGGCGTCCTGCGAGCCTTTGGGTCGGGAAAGCTGCCCAAGATCTTCGAGCTCCCCCAGCACTGCCAGGCCACCACTAAACCTGTCCCCAGGTGCCACATCTACTTGTCTTTTAAATCCTTCCCGGGATGGTGACTCCACCACTGCTCTGGGCAGCCTGTGCTAGGGCTGGACAACCCTTTAAATTATTAAATATTCCCTAATATCCAATCTAGGCCTCCTCTGGCACAGTTTGAGGCCATTTCCTGTTGTCTGCTTGTTTCCTGGGAGAAGAGACTGATCCTTACCTGGCTACAACTCCCTTCCAGGGAGTCTTAGGGAGCAATAAGGTCCTTCCTAAGCCTCCTTTTCACCTGAGCCCCCTCAGCTATTCCTCATCAAACTGTGCTCCAGACCCCTCCCCAGCTTTGTTGCTCTGACCTGCCCCAAAACTGCCACAAACTTAAGGAAAAAACCCCCAATCTCCAGGTTTTGTATTTTCACAGTACAAGCAAAAGGAGAGAGGGAAAATCTCTGACTGTTTGGTTTTGATTTGTTTACCTTTAAACAGTAATAGCTCTACCCTGAGACAATTCTAAAAGGCAGCAGGTGCAATTAGATTGGCCAGAGGATTTATTTTTCCCCTGTAGCTCAGAGGAGCTTAGCCTTGGTTTCAGAAATGCCCAGCAGAGGAATGAGGGAGTCCCCAGAGCCACCCTTCCTCCCCTGAGGTTCTGGGATGTGCTCCCAAAAGGCTCACCCAAGAGGAAAGGAGTGAGCAGGTTTGTCTTTCAGATGATTATAGAAAACTCTTCAAGGAGAAACAGGGTTTAGTGATGCTACAGAAACATTCCATTTCCTCCCAACAAGGCATGTTTTGTCAGGGAGAGCTGGAGAAACCACAAATGTTGAATAACTCCCCAGCAGAAATCTCATTATCTTGCCTTTTGTTTTCGGGTGTGATGTATTTTTCTGTCATATTAAAAATGAATGGACTCTACTTTCCAAGCCCTCCCATGCATCATTCTGTCTCTGCTTGGAGTGAGTCACTGTGTGCTACAGGCTGACTCTTGTTCCCAGGAATTGAGTTCACAGTGGAAAACAATTATGCCTCACAATAACTTTACTAACACAGTTACTGTCAGCCAAGATCTCGCTAAGTGGGGTGTTATGTAAAGATGTAAAATGAAGGATGGAGAGGATATTTGATTAACAGGAAGAAGGCAAAGCAAAATGAGACCCTGCTGCATCTGGGATGCTTAACTCCCATAGTACCAGGAGTTTGTTTAGGCTGAGGAGCACCTTGATCCTGAGGCTGAAGGGGGCAGCTCTGATGCTTTAGAGCTTCTACAAACCACCAGCCAAGTTACTACAGATTCTGGTGTCTCTGAACATTTCTGCCACTACAGCACCATTCTCATAGTTAACTACTTTTCTGTCTCATCTGCATAAACACTACTCAGCTCTAATTGGTAATTTACCCCCTATGACAGAAATGCTGAGCTGATGAGTTCTTGTCATTGAAACTCTTGTCTCCTGTACATTGTTGTCCTGTCTGAACTATCCCACAAGGCCCTCTCCTGTATCTCCATCACTTCTTACAGGGAGTTCATTTAGCACAAGTAGTTTCAGTTTAACAAAGCCAGCCCGTGTTCTTGCCAATCATTCAAATGAAGGTGCCACTCTGAAGGTGAGGATGGGTCTTGCAAGTTTTCCTCCTCGAGCTTTGGGTGAGCTCTGTCAGTGCCTTCCCTGACACCTACTGCTGCCCCCCTGCCTGCAGCAGATATGACTTGGCTCCATGGTTACAGAAATGCTGCCAAGCTGAGAGTAAATAGTGGCTGTTGAAGTTGTGCCCAGTGGGTTCTGACCAGGCTCACGCTGGCTGATGCTAAAATGATTTATTCTCTCTATTTTCCAGCTGGTGGGCTTTGTGTACGCCTGTTACGTGGTTAGTGTTTTCACAGAAGAAGAAGACAGCTGTAAGTATTTATCAACAGACCCCTTGGCAAAGGTTTTAGTAAACTTTATTTCTCTCTCAGATGTTTGTCTGTCAGGACTGAGCTGCCATCAGACTTCTTTCCATCTCTGCCTCTGTGTGTTATGGCACTAACTACCCCTCAAGGATCAGCAGTTTTTACCGTGAGGGTTTTTTCTTCCCTGTGTCACTCTGTGTTAGATGCTGTAATTCTGCTACACTTAGAGCACAAAAAGAGATCAGTTTTGGCTTCTCAGATGGACGAAGCTTTAGAGGAACTGGGCAGCTGCTTCAGTTCTCAAGCTCATACAGCCTGAGAATAATGGTTCTGAACTATTTCTGCTGCAATTAAAAGCACCTACAACAAAGCTTTGAGCCTCAAGTGGGAGACCTGCTGAGTCTCATGTGCCACAAGCTGAGGATGAAGCAGATCATGAGAGTTCTTGCCAAGAACCAATCTGACCACTTAATTTAAGAGCAGAGGAAGTGCTGTGTTTGAATTACAAGGAGGAGGAGGAAGGAGCCAACTCCCTCGTGGTACACAAATCTCTCCAGTGGCACTCACTGTGACACGTGTCAGGGTAGAGACTGTGGGACCTGTGCAGGCCTCCACCTGGTCCTGGATTGCTTTGTCCCTCTAAAACTCCCTTTGAGACCAATAATTTTACAAACAGAAGAATGGATGCATAGAGCTAAAATAAATGCAAAGTTGGATTTGTTTGGCAGTGTGTTGGGTCTAGGCCAGTTTGCTCCAGCAAAGGATCTCATCCAAAAGTTTTACATCCAAGTATCAATTCTTTTAAGGCATTGATTAGGTTTGTGCAAGTAGCTTTGTTGTTTTAAGGAGCAGCTGGCATGGATGAGAGCTGGGAAACAACAGCTTTGAACTGAATATTTGAAAGTATGTGAAGAATGTGTTTTCATAGGAGTGAGAGGAGATGCATTACTTATCTGCCTTGTCCTTATGTTTTTTTTTCTTCCTTCCTTCCTGGCTGAACTCATTCTCCTGGCTTTATTGATCATTTCTTCAGAGCTTGGCAGTGCACTTAGAGAAGGTGCTACATTATAGTAATATTTTTTAAATTAGGCTACAGCTCTTCTATTAGCTAAATAGCTCCAGTTCTGAGTCCCTGCTGAATATTGTAAAGCAATAACTTGACAGAACTCATTTTTATAGTAGGGATCTGTTAGGAGAGGCAACAACATGGAAGGAAGCTTTATCTAGGAAACACAGAGCTGTTAATTTCAGGATATGTATTTTTCTTCCCACTAACAAATTCACTTTCCCTCCCAGTTTCCCAGCTTGGAGTTAAAATGCCAGCTTGAATAATTAACAATGACAAACCATCAATATTTCACACTCACAGGGGTAGATCCTTCCAGTGACCTGAATAAATTTGAGCTGCGTTTTAATTTTCTCTTCCATTTGTGGTTTCCTTTAAATGTTGCTTTGATATGCAGCATGAAGTAATTATAAGTGCTGAGGCACATTAATCAGGAAGCTCATGCTAACGTGATTTTCATGAGAAAACACAGCAGTAGGGATCTACTAATGCTGAATTGTGGGCAAGAATATTTTAGATGTGCTAATGCAATGTATTGTACCACAAGGAACCACACTTAAGATTTCTTTTTTTAAAGTGTCTTGGATTTTGAGTGCCCTCATGCTTGGGTGTTTGCATGATAAAATTTGTGTTTCTTCAAGGTCACAGATAGTTACTGAAAATTGCAGTTCTTTAAAGTTTCCCAATTTAGGCATTCCACAGCTGAGGTAATAAAGTTAGTCTCTTGGGTTTTTTTTTTAAATGGCAGCCAGTTTTGATTTTAGAATACTCAAATGCTTTCAAAAGTGGCTGAGAAAAAGCTGTTTGGGAATTATCCCCACAATTAACTTAGAACCACTACAGATTTCACCCATTACCTGTCAGTTGTCCCAAAATTGCAGTATCAGCATGAAGCTCTCCATCAAGATGGAATTTGTCAGAATCTGTTGTCCTTAGGTTTCTAAAGATATTTTAAGAAGTTTGGGTTTTTTCACATCCAATACATTAGTAAATATTTTTTCTATTACTTGATCAATAAAAAACCTCAAACCTCTTCAGCTTAAATTTAAAATAATAGTGCCACCTTCAGGAAAGAAAAATAAACAGGCACTTAAATAGTTAATAGAACTCTCCAGTTACTTTTCAATGGCACTTGGACAGGATGGTTTTCACACTTCCATACAAAATGTACTAACTTGGCACCAAAAAATGATCCAAACTGGGTCTGCTTTAAGGGGTTTTGCAAATCACAGCACCTCACAGCCCTCCTGCCCTGGCTGTGCTGGCCAGCTCTGGGCTGCAGCCTGGCCCTGGTGTCCAGGGAGCTGAGACAGCCTTGGAAAATTCCTCCCTGGTTACCAAGGGAATTGCCACTCAGAACTCTCCCTGCTGAGTTACGCTGCCCTTCCCTGAGCACGGGGGAAGGGCAGCATTGTTCTTCTTTGTGCACCATTAAACGAAATCCAGTTGGCAGAGGGGACGTGAAAAATACCAGAGCTGGAGATAATGAGGTGGTGGCTGCAGATTTCCAAAGCTGCTGTTGCCTTGCAGGAAGAGGAGCAGGGTGAGCAAATTCCCACTTTGGTGTCTGACCTGCCCTGTGCTGCCAGCTTCTCCCTGGCACAGGCCCAGGAGCTGCTCCCCTTCCTCCCCTCAGCTCTGCTCAGGGCAGCTGCAGCTTTGCTCTCTCTCTCATGTGCAGCCACAGTGGGGTGGCAATACCCAGGGAGGCTTTTCTAGAGGCTTTTGTTAGCTCTGCTTTAAGTTCTGTGTTAGCTGAATCTCCTCCTTGGCATGCTCACCCAGCCCAGGAGATCCCAGAAATCCATACCTGAAAAATTCATTTTTCTGTTCTGTCACTAATTTTTGTGTTTATACCATGACATGCACCAAGCCTTTCTTTCATTTCCTTTCAACATTCTGGCCATGTTTGTTTGTTTATTTGAGTTTTGATTTTTTTTCAGTTGATTTCATTGGTGGATTTGATCCATTTCCTCTCTACCATGTCAATGAAAAACCCACCAACCTTTTGTTCAAGCAGACATACCTGTAAGTATCATCTGTGCTAAGAGACTCCACGTGCTTCTTGGTTTCATGGCTCAAGGGTACCATAGGTTTGGGTTTTCCTCTCCTTGCAGGTTGCTTTTCCCAACAGGCTTTTCAGGAAAAATGGACACCACAAAGGGGTGAAGTTGCCCTTTCTCAGCTCCAGAATTATTCTAAATTCTGTTGCCTCCAAGAACTGAGCCTTCCACGAGTTCAGCTGAGAGCAGGGAGCTCAAAGGGGAGCTGCCCACAGCAGCTTCTCTCATACCAATAATGAGGAGCCACTGTTGAATTCCCATTTCTGCCCCCTGAGGCACAAGATCACACTTCCACTCTGTCCACTTAAAAGCCGGTTCTTAATAAGATTCTCAAACACAAAGGCCAGTTTTGTCTGTTTAAAGCAGCAATGAGATCTGATTTTATATTCTTTAAATCGATCTGCAAGAGGCAGTTGGACACATGGAAGTTTTCTACAGCAGCTGCTGAGGGAGGCTGATTTCAAGAATAATGTTACAATCCAAAAAGAAGGATGTAAGGATGGTGGAAAAGGGTGAGTGGTAGATGTGCCCCTCTAATTTCATAAGGACTTACTGCACACTTTGTCAGTGCAGCACAAGATCAGGAATACAGGTAATTTTTGCAAAGCCATTGAATTCCCTGTAACTTTGGGGCTTCTTTAGTGTTATTACAAAGGATGCTACAGGAGATTAAATATTGATTTCTCTCTCATTTTGTCACAGTGGGGTGGAATTTTTCATTGTGTGCAGAAGCTTTAAGCAGCTCCCTGATTTACTAGTTTGTTGCAGCAGTGTGCTGAAGAAGCATCACATTTTTACAGTCCAGGGGTTGGGCTGCTTTTTCCTTAAAATAACCAATTCTGCTTGTGAAAGAAGCTATCACTTCTAAATGCAGATTCCTCTAGGGGGAGATTGTAATATGAAGAGAAGTGAGCCATGTAAAACTTTCTTCCAGGGCCTCAGTAAGAGGAGAAGCTGCTGCTGAAGTCCACAGATAATTTTGTTGCTCCTCACTCCCATTGTCAGCCCATCACTTCTCTGTTGATATTTTCTGCCAGCACAAAATAATATTTCTTTCAGGCTAACAAGAGGTGAAAACAGCTGCTGAGCTGTAGATAAGGTGACCCTCTATAAATTTCAGCAGCCACCAAATAGCAATTTTTGTTTATTTATTTCAGCCTTACTCTTGCCTTTTTTCCATGTGTGTGAGTGGGAGGAAGGGTTAATTGAATCCCAAGCAATGGTGCCATGGAGTGTTGCAGGATGGGGCACTGTTCTGCTGTGAGAGTCATTTGGTGATGACTTGAAGGCATTTCTTCTTTTTTTTTTAATATGTCCTGTTCAAGAAGATGTGACAGAACAAACTTATTTGAAGTTTAAGTTTACAGAAGAGCTTGGGATCAGGAATTTGGACTTTCTAGGTTGAACTCCTTTCTGTTGATGGAAATGCTGAATGAAACCAAATTTATTCTACAACTACTCATTTGGAGCTGACTGCAACCAGGAACTTTGATTTTAGGATGGCATCACCCCCTTGGCTGCAGTCAGCTGCATTTTCTGGGCTGCCACACCTCTCCAGCAGGATCCATTTCCTTCATTCCCTGATGGAATTTGTCTTATTCACTCCAGTTTTACCTATACTTTTCTGATAAGATCCATATACCTATACTTTCCTTCCCACTGTGCCTTTACCTGCATTTTTCTCTAGTCTCTCTTCTTTATCTCTCTGAACTCCTGAGTTTTTAGAGATCTGAGACCCCACAGAACAATGACATGAGCTGCTCAATTCTGTATTCAAACTGTGCACCCCAGTTCTGGCCTTCAGCTTCCAGCCACAGCAAATTCTTAAATACCTTTGCCTCCTGCTAGGAGGGAAAAACACCTCCCCAAACTGTTACTGAAAATAGGTACTTCCACCCCATAATCCAGTTATGTCCCATCTTTACCATAATGATCTCCTTGACCTCAGCTGCAAGCCTCCAGTTAGTGGAAAACCTCACAAATTTTCAAGTCAGGTGTTATTTTTCTCTTTAAACAAAACCTACAATGACAATCATCACTGTGTGCTGTTGTTTACAAAGGCAAGATTTAGGTGTGCTCATCTCAGTTCACACCTTGAATGCTCACACAGCAACAATGGTATTCTAAAAATAAAGTTATTTCTAGCTCAGGTTCCACAACTGCTTTTGCTCCACATTTCATTGACTCCAGGGGAGTTTGGTTGTGATAGTTACTGTTTGAAGTCACAGCCTTAAGTAAAAGAGGCTCAAATTATCATGAAAAAAAATAGTTCTGGAAGTTCTGCTGTGTAACAGAATTGCTTTTAATCTCACTGCTGATTACCAAGCAAGGCACCACACTAATTATTTAATAATAATTTATTAGGACTCTTGATAGAAGACGTGTTAAAGTCTTCAGTGCCTGAGTTTCTGTGACCAAGTACTTATCCAAAGGATAGTAAATCACTTCTTGAAAGCCAAAGTTACTCACCTGAGGCTAAAAAAGTATTTCCAGTGAGTTTTTGGGAAGAAAGGGTTGAACTCTTCCCCCTCCCTCAGCTGAGTCTCAAGTTCAGGCTGAGCCTGCTCCACCACTGTCTCCCTTTGTGCTACACCCTCAGCTCTGGTTGCTTTTCTTCTTACTTGTTTATTTGTAGTAACAGAATTCTCAACCCTTGAGGCAAAAAGGCTTTTTTGCACCGATAGCTGTGGAAGTGTTGGCCGAGCCAGCTTTGACATTTCTCACTCAAGCTGTTCTCTCCAAGCCCCCTGCACTACCTGCCAAGTACCCAGAGCATCCTGTGCATTTGTCAGCACCTCCTGCCTGCTGAATCCTTTCAGCCTCCTGACATCATCCTCCGAATTTTTGGGAAGCAATGCTGTGCAATCTCAATTGTAAAGCAGAACAACCTCAAAGTGTGATTCTGTACACAGGGTAATGCTAAATCCAGAACCTTCTGGATGACAGGAGGTGCCCTGTGTTGATTTAAAAGGTACAGGGACAAGCACTGGATCTTTGTGCCTTTCCAGACTGTCTGTAAGGCCAAGCACTGAACTGCACTGTTGAGAGGCTCCAGCCCCTAACACTGATGTGGCACCTCAAGTACTACATCACACTGGGGGCTTGAGGGCTTGGAGTTGAGTTGTGGAGCCAGATTTTATGGACTTTCCTTTCCTCAGATCTACCCTGTGTAAGCACAGGGTGTGACTTTTATCAGATGGAGACCTCAGTAGTGACAGGGCAGCAACAGGAGGTATTGGTTCATTGAGGGGTCTGAGGCTCCACTTGGCAATTGCTCACTTTAATGGTCCCTGGTCAGTCTCTTGTGTCTGCTGGCCACAGGCATGAAGCAGCTATGAGCATTAGAGGACCTGTCCACATAAAACCATCATCACTTACAGGCCTAAAGTCGGTTCTTCAAGACACCAACATGTACAAGTACACAGATAACATTAAGGCAAAACCTCAAAAGCCAGGACTGAAACAATGGAATAAAAAGGAGAGGGAGGAAAACTCCTTTAGAATTGTTTTCCCACCTATCCCCTCCAAGCTTTGACAACCAGAATAATTTACAAAGGAAACTTAAACAGGAAAAAAATCCTGCTTAGTTCTGAGGAGAGAAAAAAAAACACAAAACAAAACACTTCTGCTTTTCTTTCTAGGTAGACTTTTTCCAAAACAAACAGCATGAATTTGCAAACTCTTTTGATCATCCTGAAGCTGCATGTGTAAGAGGTGATGTTTCAGCCAAAAGCATTCACTCACCTTTATTGCTGGCTCCAAAAGTAGATCTGCTTATCCTGCTGCACCTACACAAAAAGCACACCACTGCAATTTCAAGCAGCTCTTTTATCCTAGAGATGACCCTTAGCTTTTTAAGTTCCTAACCAAATTTTATGCAGCTCCAAATGCTAAGGATCCATAGATCTAACACTTGAGCCTAACTGCAGCATATTCAGGTCTGACATTATGCATAGCATTCTTCCCAGGCTTGAAGTCTACTTAACCACATTGCTCCTGATCCTATTCCTCATCTGTAGTCAATCATGTTTAAAAGTCCAGAAGAGGAAAGAAAAAATTGTCCTCATTATTTCCACACCATTTCTGTTACATAAAGAAAGCAGATGAGTCCTTGGCTCCATGCTCACATCCTGCCTTCACCTTTTCCCCCTCTCACAGGCCTGCGTAAGTGACGAGGAGCCAGAGGATGGACAAACCTTGCACTCCACCAAAGGTGCTGCAGGAAACAGTCCCCTGGGGCCTGGATCTTTGGCAGAGGAAATGCAGGATGGTGAACTCCATTCCATTTTTTTGTTCCTTGTCTCCTTCTCAAATGCAAAGAATGTACATCAAAGAATGGCCACACGGTTGGTTTTTAATTCTCCAAGTGCCCTGACGAACTTTTCCTACCACAGTCTGCTGGTACTGGCCCAGAAATGGCACAGGCCTAAAGACCTCTGGCAGAACAAGTTCACCCAGAGCCTCTCTCAAGAGCTGCAGCTGAAGTTGGAGCTGCTTCCTTGTGCCATGGATCCAGCAGGAAGGAAGCACTGCATAACACCCTGGGACATTTCAGATGTTCTGTAGTTTCCTCCCTTGTTTCTGAACAGAGCCTAAATCCCCTAACACAACTTCATCTCCTCCCTGCCTGTATAAAACTAGGTGGGGGCTCTTCACACTTGAGTTACTTAGGCATTGTTGGGTTTTAAGTTAGAGATGAGAACTTCTCCCTCCTTCCTGCCCACCCACGAGGGCTCCTCTGTTCCTTCTCTGTAGATGTGGCATCTGTAGGCCTGTCCTGAAGTTCAGTGCTCTGGAGCCTAACTCCTGTAATGCTGAGCAGCTGAAAAATGACTACAGCCATCAACTCTTCACTCACATGCAGCTTCACCCCATCTCAAGCAGCCAGGCCATTCCTGGAGCAGCTGTAGCTTACTCTGGGTCAGCCCAGCCACATGAAATTAACCCTGGTGTAGCCACAGGGACACTGGAGAAGGCCCAGTTCCTCATGGATCAGAGGTGGGTTTGCACCTGCCTTCCTCACCTAGAGCCACACCTCTTCCATGGTAATATCCTGATGGAATAACTTCATTTGGCAGGTTTTTTGAGGGGAGGGAAAGGGCTGAAGGGGGAATGTGAGTGTAATTAAGTTGCATTAATGAGCTGCAGCAATTAATTAAAAAGAAGAACAAAACCAAGTCTGTTCTGTTAGCTGTGTCTCCCAGCATGTTAAGTGTCAAAAGCAGAGGAGGAGCAGTTGTCAGCCAGCCCTGGCATTTTTGGGCTGGTATTTCCAAGTGCTGTTGTAATTCAGTATTGTCTTGCCTAATCTGTTTGGGATTACTTGGCATTTTTTGAGAAATGATATTCAGAAGGGTCAAGCTAGAAGCCATGCTAGGGAGAAGTGTGAGGGAAGAATTAAAAAAAAAATAAAAACATTAAGTGCTAAATCAAAGACAGAATGATGCAGCTTTTTTTTGGTCTCATTCCAAAGGGTCCAGGAAGCAAAATCCTCTTTTATAAACCCAAATGTATAAGCACTGAGAGAATTTTAGCCACCACTTCTGACTGAGCAAAACAGACAAGCAGTTTCATCCTAGTTTAAGAACTCCAAGAAGAAAGCTCAACCCTGACAGCTCTGCCTGACAAAACACAACTAACCTCCCTTATTAGTAATGTATCACTATCAAGTTAAAAAAAAAATAAATCAGTGAAACATAAGCAACTCTCCATTTTGAGATCTCACACAGCAGTGTGCACACACTGAAAACACTTCTCCACTTCTCCTTTATTCACTTCTGTTCTGGATCACACTCATTCCTGTCTGCCCACCTGATGTGCCCCGGAGAGGCAGAAAAACAAAAAGGAGAAGAATACACATCCTTTATTCAATGAGATTTTCCCATGAAATATTTCCTTTGTTTGGGACTTTTAAAATTAATCTTTCCTTCTCTCAGAAAGCACTGACTTCACACTTTCTGGGTTTAATATGATTTCTTTTCCTCAGAGAGAGCATTATCAATCAGATACCAGCAGTCTTTGTCAGCCTTGTTTGGGAGCAACCAAAATTCAGCACAAATGGTGGAAAAAGCACAATTTCAGCTCTGAACAGCTGAAATATCTCACTGATAGTTTCAGGAAGCAATTCCTGTAGGTGGTGATAGGAGGGGACTTCTGGAGTTACCTGGAGGTCTGCATATTTTTAACACTACACCTCTCCAACTGACCAAGCCCTGATGCCACTTTCACCAATAAAACTGATCAAAACCACTTGCCAAGTACTCTAAAGAGATAAAACATCAAACTATGCACTTAACAGCATTGCCTCTTGGCTTTAATACACACTGGTAAAGATCAATTAAATAAAAGTGTGATGACTGAGTCTCTTCAGAACTACCACTCAACTGCCTGTGTTCATTGTAGAATAAAGCTCCAATTAATAGAAGTAAAATAAACACCAAGCCCATATTCAGGTAAGCCTGTAATATGCAGTGTCAATGACTGCCATTAATCATAAGGAAAAAAGAAATCAGTCTAAGAAGAAACAAAGCTACCAAAGCTCATATTCCACACTTAATTACCTCCTCCAGGTTTCATTAGCAGAGCCATTCATCCTCATGCTCTGAGAACTCCTCCCCGTGGTCTGCTGGTGCTAAGCCCACTCTGAGGACCACAAGGTGACAGAGTGGCCCTGTTTGTGAGGACAGGGGGTGCCAGTCTGTCCCATGCCATGCCATGGCATCCCCAGCGTGCCGCAGGAGCAGCTGCGGGAGGTGCTCTGCTGGGTTCCCGTATCTCCAGTTTCGGAGTGCCCTCTGTTGGGGACAGGAGATGCTTCTCGACAAAGAACAATGTGGTACCTGCTCCTGAAGGGACGTTTCTCCACAATAAAAAACCAGCTCCTCCCTTGCTGATGTGGAAAAGCCACCATTTTCAAAGTCTTCAACAGGAGAAGCCCCAGAAATATCTGGTCCACTTCCAGCCTTGCTTAGGTTCCATCCAGACTGAGGTGAGTTTGGGAGGAAATAACATTGTCCTGGCACTGAGCTGGTGTTTTCCCTTCTCAGATTAGCCCATCTATTTAAACTATAAGCTTTTGCTGTATTTATAGAGGCAAAACAAAGCCAATGATATCCCAAATCCAGACAACACCTAATTTGGCATGCTGGTGACATTCTGTTCCTTTGGAAAGCTGCTGTCTGCAGAGACTCAACTGATTCCTCCAAGAGTTAGAGAATTTAAACCACTCAACTTGTAATTTCTCTCCTCTCTGGCAAGAACTGTGCTAATATGCCCTTCTTCTGAAGGCAGAGATGAAGAGAGCTGCCCTCCCATGGGATCCACAGATAACTTGGCACTTTAAAGTTACTCACAGGCAAGCCCATGAGCCTGTTTAGTAACCAGAGCTGGAACCAAAGAGAAGCAGTTCCAGAGCCACAGATACACTAAAGAGCCACCTACCAAAACTCTGCAGAGTTCTTATCAGAATTATTCCACGTTTGCACAGCTTCACCTATCAGATCCTTTTCTCCTGCATCCTTATCCCTTCTTTTGCAGTTTAAGAGAATCTGGAGGACCCAGATTATTCCCTGTGAGGGTGGGGAAGCCCTGGCACAGTTGCCCAGAGAAGCTGTGGCTGCCCCTGGATCCCTGGAAGTGTCCAAGGCCAGGTTGGATGAGGCTTGGAGCACCCTGGGACAGTGGAAGATGTCCCTGCCCATGGCTGGGCATGGAATGAGATGAACTTTAAGGTCCCTTCCAATCCAAACCATGCCAAGGCCTGATGGCCCACAGGCTGTCTGGAGAAGTCCAAAGGTTATTAGTGGATGGTAAGAACAGTTGCTTTTCTTACTCATGCCCCTGTAGCACAGAGGGACAGATATGATTTACAACCTGATATCACTAACATCCCTCCCCCACTAGGGAATTGTACTGGAATGAGATACTCAGGCCTCTAAGTTAAACAAAGGAAAAATTTTATTCCATGAAAAAGAACAATTTATTTTTAAAAACTTATTTCCTTTCCCTTCAGTTAACAAGGGACAGTGTAGATGAAACTTAACTTTTTGGCTACGTGATAGAATATTCCATTTTAAATAAGAATCACCAGTTTAGCCAGCAAACAGATGTTCTAAAGAGGTATGTTTCCAGAGCTGTTTTCCAGTAGGATAGTACCCAACAGCCAGGCAAGAGCTCCATAAGAAGCTTCCAGGAGACCATCCAGTGACCCTGAGCAAAGAGCCTCTCACCTGGGGAGGTCAGCTGAGACCAGAGGTTGGAGAGTCAGGCCAGGCTTTTCCACTTAGTCATGCAAATTTGGTATTACTGAAACATTTCATCAGTTGTTGAAAATTTAACAAAGAGGGGAGGAAAAAAAGACACCAAAAAGGGAGAAAAAAAGACAGCAAAAAGAGGAGAAAATGGTAGATTCTCCCTCCCCCACAACACATTGCTGCTGAGTATTCTAGTCTCAATGGAATGCATTTTGTATTAAAAATACTCCCATTTTCAATCAAACTTCCTGAAGGAATCCCTAGCAGAATAATCTCTAGACAACTGCTAAGTGAGTGAGAAGGAACCAGAGAGCCTGCTGAAAACAGCCTTTGAATTCAACACAGAGAGCAAAGATTCACTTAAGAACACAAAAATGTGGAGAAGGAGAACCTCTATCAACAAAAGCACCCAGCAGAATTTTCCTGGAGCAGTCCTAAAGCAAGATCAGCAAGAGGACATCAAACCAGCAGTTCTTCCTAGAAACACTGTGCATGGGAGGCACATTTAGTGAGTTCTTCACTTACACCAAGCTACCCTGCAAATTAGATTGCTCCAGCATCAAAATATTTACTTGTTTCCCCCCTCTGCTGAGTTATGAGTGAGTTGTATAGTTCTGCCTTTCCCCTCAGGTGCAGCTTGGCTCAGGACATGAAAGCTCTGACACTGCCCTGGATGACGGCTCTGCAGATGGGACACAACCTCAAACTGAGGGCACATTCGCCACAAGCTACCAGGTGGCCACAGGGAACAAACACAACAGACACATCTTTGTCCATGCACACTTTGCACATCCTCTCCTCTTGCAGGCGGCGGAGCTGTTCTTCCGTGCTCAGCTGAGACTCGTCTTTATGGAAAAAGAAGGAAAAAAAAAAGG
>VZRX01009976.1:5814-38936 GCA_013398075.1 Notiomystis cincta
CTGCACCCCGCAATGCACACCCCGCAATCTGCACCCAGCCCTGCACCCCGCAATGCACACCCCGCAATCTGCACCCAACACTGCACCCAGCAATGCACACCCCGCAGTCTGCACCCAGCTCTGCACCCCGCAATGCACACCCCGCAATCTGCACCCAGCCCTGCACCCAGCAATGCACACCCTGCAATCTGCACCTGCGACTCCACGATCCACACCCTGCACTTCATACACTGTACCTTCCATCAAGCACATCGCACTCTCACCCTGCACCCCACACTGTGCAATCCACACCATGCACCCCTCACCCTGCACCCCATACCATGCAATCCACACCCCTCACCCTGCACCCTGCTCCAGACCAGGCAAACGCAGTGCCTGGCAAAGCCAGGGCAGAGCTGAATTAAAGGTGGGTGGAAGAGGGACGAAGCCAGGAGAGGCTGGGTTGGGAAGGAGGAGGCAGGGACAGGATCCACAAGGATGGTCACCCATCCTGTCCTGGTGTGCTCCAGTTCTGGGGCCAACTAGGGGAGCAGGGGCTGCCCCAAAATGGGGCTTAGCCTGCCTGCAGTGTGGTGCAGGTGCACAGGAGAACACATTCACTTCCCCAAGACTGGGTATACTCGGAGTGGGTCACAGCCAAGCTGCAGCTCCCCATGGTTGTTTCTCCCCTGCCTTGGCACTGCATGGCCCTCACAGGGAACAAGGCACAAACCCTTGGTGCCATGTTGGAGAAAAACATCCCTGAGTGACAGCAATGCACTGGATTCTGAGAGTTGGCACAGTGGCAGGGCAGCACCCCAGCTGCCTGTCAGCCCCAGGGACACTCCTCGGCCTTGCATGGATTAGGGTGCCTCCTGCCCTTGGCTGCATTCCCTGCATGAGGTGGATGCAGCAGTGGGGTTTTGGGTTTCAATCAGTCCTTGTACATCATTTTCCCAGCAGGATTCTTTCTTCCTAGCAATGGATGTGTGGCCTTGGGACATGGACGTGCCAGCCTGTGAGTGCTGCATGGGCTCCAGGTGTTGGGTGCCAGCTGGATTCCCAGCTCCTGAGTCACCCGTGTGGGCACCCTGTTAGTTACAGACGCCATCCGTGTTCTGAGGACTGGAAATTGGTGGTCCTGTTGTCCCTGACCCTGTGACCTGTCGTGCTGAGAGCTCCTGACAGCTCTGGATTTATGCTCCCAGCCCCCAGCACCTGCCTCTCTCCACCACCAAATGGGAACGAGCACTCCCACTGCCTGGCACTCTGCAAACAGACAGCTGGAGGGTCTCCATGTCAACCACAGCACAACATAGGGTCAGGCCCCCTCAGGCCAGGCCCCCCAGGCCTGGGAGCACCCAGCACTCCAGCCCAGAGCTGGGATACATGTGCCAAAGGGACATGCTTGCCAGGCAGCCATCCCCACGCTCCTCCTGCCAGCATCACCCCCCTCTGCTGCTGGAACACAGTTCAGGGCCAGGTGCCCTTGGATGGTTCCCAGGCTGTGCCTGAGGGACATCTGAGGACATTCAGAGCCCGTGGCTGCCCAGCTGGTGGATGCCCAGAGCGGATGGGTACGCGGTGGGTGCTCAGGGTGGATGGTCCCTGGGGTGTGTGTGCAGGAGCAGGAGCCTGGCTCTGGGGTGTCAGAGCAGGAGTGAGTGGCAGGGCCGGGTGTGGCCTTGGTGTAGCCCTGCCGGTGCGAGCAAAGGGCAGTGCCTTGGCGTGCCACAGCTATTCCCGGCACAGCGGGACTTCCAGAAAAAGCTCCCCATGGCTATATCCGGGTGGGCTCTGACTCACCCCTGGCTGGGTGCCAAGGGCTGCACAGCACCTGCCATGGTTGCCCCCTACCCCATCACCGTGCTCCTGGGAAGACAGCGCTTCTGTCCCCATCCCGCGCTGCCCCATGGATCATCTGGCACAGCCCTTCCAAAACAGCACCAGCTTCTCTGCGTGTATGCACCCTGCTGCTGGGCTCAGGTGTGTGCCCAGGGGTGCCTGGCAGGGACAGGACTGGTAGGGACAGGGCACTGTCCCCTTCCTATGTCCCCTGGCAGCCTAGGTGGGGTTCTGGGCAGGCTTTGCTCCAGGAAATGTTCCCTGCTGGCACGGGCATGCAATGCTTAGCCCTCCCTGCTGGAAGGGGTTAATGGAAAGATGGCCCAGGACAAAGACTGTAAACACAGCAGAGATCCAGGAAGTGCCACCCCCTTCTCCCACTGCCTGCCAGGCTGCCTGGACCCCCCCTTGCCAGCCCAGCCAGGATGAGCAAAGGGATGGCATCCATCAAGGCGGTCCCCCGCATCCCGGCCCACGTGTCTGAGCATGGGAAAGTGAAATCAGTGCCCAGGAATTGCTGGAGGCTGAGCGAATGGCCACCATGCCTTACGTGAGCCATCAGCCATGCAGCGGGTAATGCTGCCTCATCTCACTGGCATGGGTGATGCTATTGAGGCCTGCAGCATCCTTGTGGACCACGCAGCCACTCAGGCATCCCCATGTCCACGTGGATCACGAGGGCAGCTGGACATCCTCAGTATCTCCACACCACTGGGGCAAGTGAACATCCCCATCGACTATGAGGGCAGGTGGACACCCTTTAGCCTGCCCCTAGGCAGCAGGGATGGGGGAACATCCCCAATATCCCCATGGATCACAGGGCCAGCTGTAGATGAGTGACAGGGCAGGTGTGTGCTCCAAGTGTCCTCACAGACATGGAAGTAGCTGGTCTCCCACATCCTCTACATGACTCAGGGCAACAGCTCACCCCCAGCATCCTTGAGAATCATGGAGACAACGACTCACCTGAAGGATGTACAAAGGCCAAAGGAGGTGAGCAAACACCTCCCAGTACCTACCCAGGTTACATCTGGATACCTCTGGCATCCATGCTTGCCATGGGGGCCTCCAGGCACCCCCAGCATTCTTGTGCCACTCACAGACAGGACAATGTCCTCAGCATCCCCATCACCTGAGGACATGGGAGTGGGCACCAGGAGCAAACAGACAGTCTGTGCACCCCTTGGTCCTGAGCTCTGGAGTGGGCAAAGGCAAGGGGGCAGCTGGGATGAACAGTGGGGGGTGGGAGTGAGACTGCAGACTTTATGGCACCCACCAGCTCCTGGGACCCCATCAGGCCAGGCTGGGCCTTGGTCCAGGCAGCGAGGGAGAGCCACCTCCTATTTAGACAATAGCACGCACCCTGGCTCTGTCAGCGCTGGGGAATGGGCCACACAGTCCTTCCCTCTTAGGGTAAAGGCGTCTGGGAGGCTCATGGCTGTAAAAGGAGCGGGATGAAGGAAGACAGCCAGGGGTCAGGAGGGAGGGGGATGGACACCCTCACTGCTTCATTCCCATTCCTCAACTCACCCTTGAGCTAAGGCCAGGCATAAGGGGACCTTGGGGTCCTGGTGGTAGGGTACAGGGACAAGGACCCTGTCCTTACATCCTGTCTAGCTTCAAGCCCCAAGATGCCCACAGCCCAAGGAGGCTGTGCTGGGTTTAAATCCTGGGGGAACAGCAGGGAGGGAGGGCCAGGAAGGAGGGGCAGCTGCAGGATGCAGCTGGCTTTGCTCACAGGGATGTCATGACCAGAGGGAGTTGTTTGACATTCCAGCTCCAAACGCCTTCCCGGCAGCAGTCTCATCCAAGGCTTGATGGAAGCTGGGACCAGGCCAGTGTGTGGGTTCAGGAGTCACTTCCCAGGCTCCACTGGTCTGGGTCAGCCCGGCCTGGGACGGAGCTGTGGGGGGCTGAACGGGGCTGGACAGGACAGGAGAGAGCCCTGCACTTCTGGCCTCTGCAGCCTCCTCACTTTCTTCAGCCTCTGGGCCTTTAGTTGGCACAGAGTGTTTGGCATCCTGTCCCTGGGATGGGACTCAGACAGGGTCTCTGGGTCCTGCACTTCATCCCTCCTTCCTGTCATGCTGAGTCCTCCAAGCAGACGGGGATTTCCGAAGAGGCTCGTCCACCCACCCTGTGCACGACGTGGGGCCCCTGCCTGCCAGAGCCATACCGGAAGGCTGTCACCACAGCTAAGGAAAGGCCACTTCAAACAGTCTGGCCTAGAGCAGGGTCAGGAGGATGCCTCTGGTTAACAGCAGTGCCCAAGAGTACATTTCCCCTCCCTGGAGCACCCCAACCCTGCAGCCCCCTGCTCTGTGGGGTGATGATGGGAACAAGGGCTGCCCATCCTTGATAGGGGATTTGCATCAACCTACCTGAAACACCAGGGCAGGCTCCAGGCACTTCTGGACACAACACCCCTGAGGAGTCCATCCTCCCCACACTCCCAGCTGGCACAGCAGTGGGGTGGGGTCCTGGAAAGGGATGGCTGAACTCTGTTCCTGGTGGTGTGCTGTCCCAGATGCCGAGTCCCCCTCACAGGGCACCCACCTGCCCCTCTGCACACCAGCTAAGGGCTGGCTTGGCAGCACTTGCAGCATAGGCAGGGCACACGTGCAGGGCTCTGGGATGTGCAGGGCATACTCGGAACGGGGCCAGAAGGAGGAAGGATGCTGTCTGTTTTTCCATCTACTCTCCCCCCACAAGCCCCCCTTTCTTCCATTCTCTCCCTGTGCTGGGATGAAACAAGCCCTTCTGGAAATACCTTCCCTTTTAAAGGCAGGCTCCTCCAGGCAGCTTGTACTCTCTGGGAAGATGCCACATCACTCTGCAACTGGGTGGCTGGGAGAGGCTCCAGGGATGGGGGGCTTGGAGGAGCAGAAGGGATGCAGGGCATTGAGCATCTGCCCATCTGCACGACTGTGTGACCCAGACTTCAGCTGACTCCCCAAGTGACAGGGAGCAGGGAGGCAGCAGGGAGGAGTTCATCCCAGAGCCAGGGCAGTTGAGATTGCTTCCATGACCAAGCCCGAGCTTTTGCCTGATGCTGCCATGGGTGAGCCATGGCATTGCTTGGCTTCTGTGTTACAGCCAGGACAGAAGGCTGGGAGGTGCAGGGCCAGGCAGGGCTGAGTGCTGTCCTGCTGCTGAGTCACCCTGTGCCCAGTGGCACAGCGGTCCCCCTCACCAGGGCCTTCAGGGACAAAGGCACTGGGGCTGAGCCAGCTGACGTCAGCCAAAACAGCCCAGCTTGGACAGAGCTGGGGACCACCAGGTGTGCTGGGGAGTCTGGGGAGGAGAGGTGCTGCCACCTCATGAGGGGTTCTCCCACCACAGCTGCCCTCCCTCAGGATGTCCTTTTTAGCTGTCATGTGTTTGTGCAAAGCCGTGAGGGTCCCTGACCTAGCCCACCATTTGTCCTGGAAGCTGTAGTGGCGGTTTTCGGACTGACTTAGAAATTCCCCATTCTGGGAGTTTTTGGGGACCTGGGCTGGCCTTCTGATCGCCCAGTTTCTGATCCCATACTTCCTGGCCAAGGGGAAGACTGAGGAGACAGGGCAGAGCCTGCTGTGCCTTAGGATAACCTGGGCACTTTGTTCTGCTCTTAGGGCGGTGGAGATCAGAGAGGGGCTAGGGCTGCTCCAGGCAGGGTCACCGTCCAGCTGTGCTCTCCACATGCCTGGAGCAAGAAGGGTTAACAGAGTGCCTCCCCCACTATAAATACCACGTATGTATGTCCCACAGCCCACGAGTATGAGCTGGGAAGGCTATTTTGGTTGAGTGCCTGCTGCTTTGGGAATGTGCCGGAGCGAGGACAGGGGCTGACGTCACCGTCACTGGGGCTCGGACCCAGCACCTGCTCGGGGTCACTCAGCAGCACTCCAAAAGCACCCAAACCCTGGTCAGTGCTCAGCACCCCGTGTCAAAAAGAGAGTTTGGGTGGTGGGTCAGTACAGGCACACTCAGGGCAGGGGGGTCCCCCCACATCAACCCCTCTCCAGGGCCCTTCCTTGCTCGCTTTCTGGTTCAGGGCCTGGAGTCTGGCCTCACATGGAGAGATGACCCTCCTGTTCTTGCCAGGGGGTGGGTCAGGGCATCATCAGGAGCCGTTTGGGGTGCTCAAGACCAATTTGGGGACCACGGCTACCTGGCACGGGGCTTGGCTCAAGAGGGTCAAGTGATGTTTTGAAGGTCTGAGTTCCCTTCTTTCCCTCCATAGCGTCAGCCTAGGATGTCTGTCTGTCTGTCCGGGCCCCCTGTGGGTGGCACTGCATTCTCACAGGGGGTTCACCACCAGCCTGCCCCACTTCCTGCTCTCGCACCCCCAGGGAACGGGGCAGAACAGTGGGGGCCGGTGTCAAGGCCTCACCAGGGAGCCCTGGGGCTGCCCAGAGGTCCTCGTCTGCCGGGGGGTGCGTGCAGGTGAGGGGCAGTGGGCGGGGGCTGCCGGCCCTCCCGCCCGCGGCAGCATCCCCCAGCTGCCCGGCAGCAGGAGGGGCGGGTGATGTCAGCAGGATACAAATAGCGGCGCGCGGTCCCCTCCCGACGCCTCTCCGAGCTGTGCCGGCCGCTCGCCAGCCCTCTGCCTGCTCCCTGCTCCGGCCTCGCCTCCTCACGCCGCCACCATGAGCCAGTCCTACTCCTCCAGTCAGCGGGTCTCTTCCTACCGCCGCACCTTTGGCGGCTCCCCGGTCTTCCCTCGTGCCTCCTTCGGGAGCAAGGGCAGCAGCGGCAGCTCCGTCACCTCCCGCGTCTACCAGGTGTCCCGCACGTCGGCCGTCCCCAGCCTGTCCACCTTCCGCACCACCCGTGTGACGCCGCTGCGCTCCTACCAAAGTGCCTACCAGGGTGCTGGCGAGCTGCTGGACTTCAGCCTCGCCGATGCCATGAACCAGGAGTTCCTCCAGACCCGCACCAACGAGAAGGTGGAGCTGCAGGAGCTCAACGACCGTTTCGCCAACTACATCGAAAAGGTGCGCTTCTTGGAGCAGCAGAATGCCCTCATGGTGGCCGAGGTGAACCGCCTGCGGGGCAAGGAGCCCACCCGCGTGGCCGAGATGTACGAGGAGGAGCTGCGGGAGCTGCGGCGCCAGGTGGACCTGCTCACCAACCAGCGGGCTCGTGTGGAGGTTGAGCGCGACAACCTGCTCGATGACCTGCAGAAGCTCAAGCAGAAGTGAGTGGGGGGGGCCCTGGAGAGTTCCTGTGGGCATCCGTCCATGCATCTCCATCCCTAGGGGTGGGTGGGGGCAGAGCTCACCCTGGCAGCTCCTCAGGTGCTTACTGCTATCCTTGTGCCTCATGCTCAGAGCCCATCATGACCCCAGAACTCTGTCCCCCTTGACCACTTTTTGGTTGCCCAGGCAGCACCCGGAGGGTAGAGTGGCTCCCACAGCAGGGGTGTCACCTACGCCCTCCTTGCAGTGGGGCTGAGGCTGGGCTGTAACAGCACAGGACACCCAGAGCTGGGAGATCGAAGTGTACCTCACCCCGGCGTTCCCATCTCTGCTCACACTGGGGAGGGCTGCTGGGTCCGTGGGTGAGCTGAGGTCTGTGGGATAGACGGACAGGCAGATGCACTCAGGCAGGCAGAAGCAAGGGGATGGATAACCCAGAGAGGGTGCTCCATCAGCTCCGGACGGGAGGGAGGGAGGGAGGGAGGGAGGGCTGTGCTTCCGCAGGCCAGAGATGTTCCAGGCCTGCTGTGAGTGTCCATGGTGCCCTGTGAGCAGTGGGAGACCCAGAGATGCTGTGGACTTGGCTGGTGCTGGGGAAGAGAGTGGGGATTGTCCATAAGGGTGGCCAGACTGAGGGAATCCCCAGGGACTGACCTGCATGGGGAAGCTGGCAGTGGGGGCAGATACTCAAGGGGAGCTGTATGTTCTGAGGGTGGTCTGCACCTTCCCTCCTGGACCCTGTGCCCTGGGGACACCATTCCCTGGGTGACACAGCCGGCTGCCTCCTTCTATAACCCCAGCCACCAGCACAGACAGCCAGTGCTGGGGTCTTCCCTCATGCTGGGGAGCTGGGGGTGGTGGCATGAAGGAACTCTCAGTGACAGGGGAGGAGCAGGGCCCAGAACAAATGGGTGTTGGGTTTCTGCCGCCCCATGTGCCAGCACCACCTGGGCGCCTCCATCTCCTCCCCGCTGCCTTTCCACTGACATGCAGCCTATGGCACTGTCCCCTTCCCTGACACAAGCCTGGATCTCCAGCCCTGACCTGAGCCTCCCCCACAGCAGTCCCCACTTCACACCCCATCCCACAGCACCACTGAGACCTATCTGTGCCCCTGCTCTCCCTGGGATAGCTCAGATGGTGGCCATCTCTTGGACCCCCTGTGCCAGATCCTGCACCCAGGCCCCCCAGCTGCTGGTCACTCTCCCCTATAAGGGCTGGGGCAGTGCGCGTGGCACTGAGCTGACCTCATGTCTTTGTGATCCCTCCGGCGTTGACTATAATAGGGAATGGGAGGAAGAGCCCCTGGCCCCCCGCCAGTCCTCTGCTGCCTGCCGGGAACACAGGACAATCTGTTTTCTTCCTACCGGGCCATGCTGGGCTTAAGGACAGCTTGGGGGGACATCACCACGGAGGGTTGGAGCTTCCTCTAGACCCCCCTAGCCTCCCTTCTCTGCCTACAGGCTGCAAGACGAGATCCAGCTGAAGGAGGAGGCTGAGAACAACCTCGCTGCATTCAGAGCTGTGAGTACTTGTCCTCTTTAGTGTGGCGTGGGAACCCCACCTTCTTTCCCACCCCCATCTCCCCCCAGCAGCCTGGCCCCGGCACCAGGGCATGGTCCTGGATACAGCTTTGCATCTTCCAGCCCTTGTGCTCTCCCTGTAACCCCCCACTATCCCTCATTCTGTGTTCCTCCCAGGATGTGGATGCAGCCACACTGGCACGCATCGACCTGGAAAGACGTATCGAATCCCTGCAGGAGGAGATCGCCTTCCTCAAGAAGGTGCACGAAGAGGTAGGTCAGAAGAGGCCCTCTTTTTCCATGGGGGGCACTCATGGGGAAGGGAAAATGGAGTGGGTGCCCTGAGATGTCACCTTGTCCACACAGGAAATCCGGGAGCTGCAGGCACAGCTGCAGGAGCAACACATCCAGGTGGAGATGGACATCTCCAAACCCGATTTGACAGCTGCGCTGCGGGACATCCGTGCTCAGTACGAGAGCATTGCTGCCAAGAACATCGCCGAGGCCGAGGAGTGGTACAAGTCCAAGGTGCGGGAGGCAGCGGGCTCTGGGCTGTCCTGGCACAGTGGGTGCCAGCTCGGTGGCCATGCCCACTGACCATGGTCTCTCCCCAGGTGTCTGACCTGACGCAGGCAGCCAACAAGAACAACGATGCACTAAGGCAGGCGAAACAGGAGATGCTGGAGTACCGGCACCAGATCCAGTCCTACACCTGCGAGATTGATGCCCTCAAGGGCACGGTGAGCTAAGGGCAGCATTGGGAAGATCCCCAGCTTCCCTGCAGGGGACCTCTGGGACATCTCTGGGGTGGGGGGTTCTGAGTTGCTGCTGTAGGGGGCCTTGTACCCCACATTTGTGCTGCACCTCCTCAGCAGTGGCCTGGGCTCCTGCAAAGTGTTTTGGCAGAGTCCTGGAATCAAAGTGCAGATTGTTAAATGTGACCCAGCCTGGGAGGCTCCAGGCAGGCGGGCACAGGGCTCAGGGTGTCTGGTTGCAGGCTGGCAAGGTGGTTGCAAACAAACAGGGCACAACCGTCCCATTCTGGCACAGTCATGGTCGCAGGAGCCAGCCAGCAGCCACCAGTGCCACCTCCAGGCAGAAATCCAGTGCTTCTGCAGCTCTCTGTGCCCTCTTGTTGGGGTAGGATGACTTTGCTGGAGGGCCTGGGCACCAGGCTGCTGGGGTTGCCCAGTACATGCCCCAGCTGCCCCCATCAGACCCTGCTGCCCAGCACTGGGCAGGTGGAGGATGACAGTCACCCATCATGGTCCCACATCAGCTGGACCCAGCTCAGGGCTGACCACAGGTCTCCCCAGGAAGCCCTGGCACCCCCAGTTCCCACCACAGGTGACTCCTGGCTCCTGTGGGTTCCCCCCCTCACTGAGCACCCCCGTCTCTCCAGAACGACTCGCTGATGCGCCAGATGCGGGAGATGGAGGAGCGCTTTGCGGGGGAGGCTGGTGGGTACCAGGACACCATTGCCCGCCTGGAGGAGGAGATCCGGCACCTGAAGGATGAGATGGCCCGGCACCTGCGTGAGTACCAGGACCTGCTCAATGTCAAGATGGCCCTGGATGTGGAGATCGCCACATACCGCAAGCTGCTGGAGGGCGAGGAGAACCGGTGAGTGGAAGGGGGGCAGGACAAGCTGGGGGCACCAGCAGGGTCAGCGATTTCTTGGGGGTTCCACTTTGTGAGAACACATCTGAGGCTGGCTGGAGCTAAGCTTTCCCCTCTGTGTTCCCACAGGATCAGCATCCCCATGCACCAGACCTTTGCCTCTGCACTCAATTTCCGAGGTGAGCATCACTCCCTGAGGAGGGGGACCTGGGACGAGTCCCCTGAGTTCCCCACTTCTGGGGCAAATATCCCTCCTGGGGGGTTGTAGCCAGGCTGGCAGGTTGGGGACACACAGGTGCCACGCAGAGCCCCGGGTGTGGGGGCACTTGTTTGGGTGTTGCTGTGAGCTGAGGGGGGGTTAAACCAAGGCTGCTGAAGCTCCTTAGTGACCCGAGGCCCACTGCTCGGGTGTCCCCATGCCACATGTCCCTGTGGACCCATCCCCTGTGTCTTCCCCCCGCAGAGACCAGCCCAGAGCAGCGGGGCTCTGAGGTGCACACCAAGAAGACCGTGATGATCAAAACCATCGAAACCCGTGACGGGGAGGTGAGTGCAGGGTGGCACCGGAGGGTGGCTGGGAGGCAGGGGCCTGAGGATGGCGCCTGTGCCCGCACACCGGGCTCTGGGGTGGCACAGCACGGCGTCTCACGGTGCCTCTCTCCCACAGGTGGTGAGTGAGGCGACCCAGCAGCAGCATGAAGTGCTGTAGAGGAGGCTACTCCAGCAGCCCACTGGCACCCTCTGCCCCTGCCTCCGTCCCTCCGCCATGCCCCCCTCCTTCCCCCCACCTCGCCTCTCGGCGCTCCCCCGGCACTGCCTGAGGAGTCTCCCCCATGCCGCTGCCTCTGAGCCCACCACGCCCCCTGGGCTCTCTTCTCCGGCTTCAAAAGGCTCGCTCTGCTTTTGCAGCTTCGCAGCAGCAACGCCAGCGTCAGGATCAGGCCAGGGCCGGGGGGCGGCAGGAGGGAGGGACGGGACAGATGGGAGGGGCTGGGGGGAGCAGGTGGTGGCCTGGGCCAGCTCCATGGAGAGCCGGACGGTCCCAGCAGCGGGTTCTGGATCCCCCCACAGGCCCCTTCCCATGCTGGGCACAGGCTTAGGGTTCATCCCACACGAGTGGGGACCCGTCCCCCTCCAGCAGCACCGCTGGCCCCCTGGAGCTGGCACTTCTCCAGGTGCGTGGCGGCGATGCTAGGGATGGGGAGAAGCTAGGCATGGGCTGGGCTGAGCCCCCTATTCTCTGCCCAGCTCAGAGCAAGGGGGCCCCCAGCCCACGTGTCCCCCCCTGCCCAGGGGTGCTCGGGCCCTTCGCTCCCCCCGGCCCAAGAGGCAGTCCCGTGGGGCAGAGGAGGGCAGTGCCCGCCCCCCCACCCGTGGCGGGGACCCCCAGCAGCAGGAGGCTGCACGGGGCCAGGCTCATGAGCCGAGAGGGTACCTGTAGGTGGACACAGGAGAGAGAAGGAGTGAGTGAATGGGAGAGAGGGGGGAGAGAATGAGAGGAGCCGGAGAGAGGCCTGGGGGGCCAGGGCAGGCATCCCCAACCCTCGCCCCAATGCACCCCCGCCCCACCACGTGTATGAGACTCTTCAGGCGGCTGAAATAAACAGCGGAGCATCACCCTGTCCTCTCAGTGCATTTCTGGGGCAGAGAGGGGATGGGGTTGTGGGGAGGCAGCACCTGGGGGAGGCATCACAAGGGCCAGGTGGATGGATGAGCCAACAGCTCCTTGGGCTGTCTCCTCCCTAGGCTGCTGGGCCCCTGAAAGTTGTGTGTCCCTCACGCTGTGTGTGAGTGTCCCACTCACTGAGGGATTGAGCATTTTGCTGCCTGAGGTGGTGGGTTTTCCAGTTGCACTGGGTGGGAAAGTCCTGCTGGGGCAGGGAACAGTGACAGCTAAGCCCTGAGCAGGTTCGAAGGGGCTCTCTTCCACACACACCCCTGGTCACATATCATGTCCCGGTGGCTCTCAGCTCCACAGCCACCTCCTTTTAACCCCTGCTTGGGACAGCCCTGCCCAAATCCACACCTGTCTGGGACTTTTCCAAGCCCCTCCAAGTGTCACCAACCCGCAAGCAAAGTCATCCTCATCCCTAAGCGACCTCCTATCCTGCACCCTGTGAGCATCAGACCCACCACTTTGTGCTTGCACCCCAGGCTCAACCTCCAGCCTCAACCTGCCAACACCATGTTCCCCCTTCCTCCTAACACGTGCCCTACTCCCTGTGGTCAGGTTGTGGGCATCTTGGCTTCAGCTCCTTCATCCCAGAGTTACTCAGAGTTGCGCATCCCATGTAGGAGAGCAATTCAGGGTTGCTCTGCCCCGGGAGATGTTGGAGGGTCTGCAAAACTCTGCCAGACATTAGATGGCAGGGAGGGCAGTGGGCTTGGCAGGGGCTGATGTTTTAGGGACAGGGCATGTGCTACTGCCAGCAGTGGGGAGTGGGCTGGGGGTGTCCCTGATGGAGAAGCCAGCGTGACGAATCCCAGCTGGGAGGTGTTGGATCTCAAGGGATATCTCCAGCAGGTGGCCCTGTGACATCGAGGACAGTCCCCAGGTTGCCTTGGGTTAGGATGACACCTCCCTCCCTGCCGGCCCAGGCTGGCTGTGCCAGAGTACAGCCCCGGGGGCAGGCTGGGGACAAAGCATTTATTTGCCAGCAGGGCAGGGAAGAGCCCCCCAGGTCTCTTCTGGGGCTGGCTCAGCCACTCTGCAGCCAGGCTGTGGGTCTAGCAAGGCAACCCACTCCTTTGTGCCCCAGTCATCCAAGCTGGGAAATCCTGTGATCTTCTCCTTGCTGGTGATGCTCCACTGATGCTGGCACCCTTAGGCTGGTGGCAATGGGCTGTGCCAAAGCCGTCGCGGCTGGCCTGCAGCTGGGAAGCACCGTGTCGTGTCGCTGGCGCCCTGCTCACGCAGATTTACAGCCCCTGGCGAGGGCGGCTGGACCCAGGTGCCGAGGCGTGTGCCATCGCTCCAGGAGATGGGGAAGCCCTGCCTTGGCCGGGGATGGCCAGGCAGCATCTGGCACTGAGCGTCCCTGACTGCTCGCTGCCTGGAGCCCGGCGTGTGGTACCTCCCACAGGGTGCCCCAAAGCCGAACAGCTCCATCAGGGCCGGCCGGGACCCACACTGCCCAGGGCAGCGAGGCTCGGTAAGAGAAATGGAGTCTTGGTGTGTGTTTACAGCCTTCAGGGCAGGGAGCGTTTGTGGTGATCGCGGATGCTGGGATCCCCACCTCTGCTGTGTGCCGGGAATGGAGCGAAGGGGCCCTGAAGGGCTGGCTCTGCCCGGGGTCTTGCGCTGCAGGAAGCATGACGGTGTCCTTTCCCTCCACATGCCGTCAGGGTCTCTCTCTGCCCTGATCCAATGACACTGCCGGAGAAGGGGAAGCGGGGGAGGAAGGCTGGGTCCCCCCCGAGCCTCTCATCTAATATGGAAAGCTGCTGGCCCTTTTCTATCTTTGCAAGTGGAGCTGGGCTGCAGGGACGGGGCAGCAGGCGCAGAGAGGGGGAGCCCAGCCAAGGAATGTGACATATCAGAGGCAGCTGCCACTTCAGGAGAGGGGGCAGAGGGAGCGCAGCTCGCCGGGGGCTGCGCGGGACGGGACGGGACGGGACGGGTGAGGGGGGGGACGCCACGGCCCCAGCACGGGGACGGCTCAGCGAGCGGGCAGCACCCACGGGACTCGCACCCAGGCCGGCGAGGAGCAGGTGCCGAGGCGCTGGGCGGGCTTGGGGCTGCAGCAGAGCATGGGGTGTGAGTGCCACACTGCACCGGGCGCTTGGTGAGTGGCGGCTGGGCGAGCAGGAACCCGAGTCCCAGCCTAAATATAGCCCCTTGCTTGCCCACAGCGCTACGACCTTTGGGGCTGCAGCCTGTGGGGGGAGGCACCGAACCGGACGGCATTTGGACTGGGGGGTCGCCACTGCCCCAGCGCCCCGGTCAGGCCCCCAGCACCCCCAAAGTGCAGGCAGGGGGAGAAGAAGGGCACAACGTGCTGGTTTGGGGTGACCGGGGTCGCGTGTGGTGGTGGGGGAGCTGCAGACTATGCACCGAGCACAGGGACGCAGCGGCACGAGTAGGGCTGGTGGGGAGCCTCGGGCAGCCCCGCCGAGCCCTGGCATCCCCCCGAAGCGCGCCAAGGTCACAGCAGAACCGGGGCCGCCCGAGGAGGGCTCAGCTCGCCTGGCAGCACCGTGTTTTGTGAGGAAACTGAAGAATGCGGCGATCGGCACCGGCTGTGACATCCGGCTGCGAGTGGTGGTGGCGGGCAACCCCCGGCCCAGCCTCCGCTGGTACCGAAACGAGGAGCAGCTGGCCCAGGGTGGGGAGGAGTATGGCACCCTCTGGATCCGGGACAGCAAGAAGGAGGATGCCGGTGTGTATACATGCGTCGCCGAGAATGAGCAGGGAGAGGCCATGACCAGTGCTGTGTTGGCCATCATTGACATGGAAGGTAAGGGTGGTGTGGCCACCGGCACGGCCGTGCTGGCACAGACCTTGGCGCGGCTTTGCCGAGGGTGGCAGCGGTGCTTGCAGGCTCTCGATGCAGTGCGTGCCCTGAGGCCAGACAGGCTGCTGAGCTTTGCTGCGCCCACCCTGCTGCAGGCTGGGGTGCCTGTGCCGGCAGCACTGGGGTGGCTCTCCAGCCTGGAGCGAGCATGTGGCTGCAGTACCCGCTGCCAGGCCAGGCTGGGTGCCAGGACTGGGCACAGAGGTGTTCGGAGCATGTGATGCCAACATGTCGAGCCTGCTCGGGGCAGGAAGAGAGAGAGAGGAGAGAGAGAGAGAGAGAGAGAAAGAGAGAGAGATGGGGATTGGGCACATGGTACTGGTGGTACCACCCACCACAGCCACCAACACGGTCCTCGGTACCCCCCAAACACTGCCCACGGGCAGAACTCCCGCAGGCTCACCATAATAGCTTTACCAGGCACTGGAAATGCACTGGGTGAACTGGAGCCCCAGTGTTCTAGGAGGAGGAGGAGCCTAACATGTGAGAGGCGGGACTGACAAGTAGGTGGAGCCTGTGTCCTGCAGTGGGCAGGACCTCTTAGTTAATTAGCCAAGGCAAATCAACAAGCATTTGCTCATCCCTGTGGCAGCCCCTCTGCTCATCACCATCACCCCTGGGTGCAGCAGTCAGAGAGAGAGTGCATGAGGACTGCTGCCCTTGCATGTGTGGGCTTCATCCTGCCGGTTTGGGGCTCAGCCCCCTCTGCCCCATCATCATGGAATCATGCAATCATAGAATCATAAAATTATTTATGTTGGAAAAGACCTCTAAGATCATCAACCCAACCCTTAACCCAGCACTGCCAAGTCTACCGTTAAACCATGTCCCTAACTGCCACATTTACATGTCTTCTGAATACCTCCAAGGATTGTGACTCCACTGCTTCCCTGGGTGTTCTGTTCCAGTCCTTGACAACCCTTTTGGTGAACAAATTCTTCCTCGTGGAGGATGGATGCTGCCTCCCTAGGACATTGAAGGCCTAAGTGTTGGGGAGCGTGGAGGCGTGTGGCACTGCTCTGAGATGTGCTGTCTGCATGGGGACAGTGAGGATGGGGAGTGAGGGAAGCAACACTGAGCCCTGGGGCTCCAGGGAAGGAGCTGAGCCTGTGACTCTGCAGCACAGGAGGCACGCCAGAGATGCTGCACCTTGAGCAGGGGACTGGATGACAGTGGCAGGTCAGAAGGAGCCTTCACAATGCTGAAGGGGATCACTGGATGTGTACCCAGGAGTCTGGAGAAGCGGCATTTGGAGGATGGAGGAAGGCTTATGTGCAGGTCAGGAGTCTGGTGGGGTAGCAGGAGGAGCAGAGAAGTGTGCAGCAGGGTTTCTGCCCTGCAGTGAGTCTGTGTGGAGTCACTGTGGTGCATCTCACCTTTGGGGACAGTGGCACAGTGCAGTTGGATGGGGTGAAGTGTGTGCAGAATGGGAGACACGCACTACCCCGGGGGAGGAGCAGCCTGTCCTGGGTGGGCAGCAGGGGGGTCACCCTGTTTTCATGCTCTGGTGTGCAGCTGCACCTCTCCATGGCCACAGCAGCCTGGGCCCCAGTGCTGCTGCCCAGCAGCACAGCCTGATTTCCCCAGGTGCCCGTTCCCGTTGTGCTGACGCACTCTTCCCTGCTCCCAATTCCCAGCCGCCGGCCCTCACCACCGCCTTTCTGGGGCAGCTGAGGGAGGGACAGAGCAGCCAGGATTGCCTAATGAGCAGTGTGAATGTCACCCTGCCTTGGGCACTCCTCCCTGCAAGCTCTTGGCCATGGATGTACCACCATGGAGCAAACAGCCACCCAAAAAGGCATCCCTGGGCCAGAGACACCTCTGGAGCCGTGTGGGCTCTGGGTCACTGGGTTGAGTGAGGAGCAGGGCAGCCCCCAGTGTGGCTTTGTTCCTGTGCCAGCACAGAACTGTCTTTGTGGTGTGCTGTGGTAGTGCCAAGAGAGCGCCACATCCCTCCAGGTGCTGGACAGGTCTCCAGGGATCATGGAAGTTTCACTCATAGCTCTGCCATCCTTGTACTGGGAAAGGACACCCCATCTTTGTTCTCTGGGCACTCTGTGAGCCAGGTCATCAGCCACTTACAGGGCAAGAGGGATGTGTGCAGGGTCCCCAGGCAGGATAAAGTCTTTCTCTGGACTTGGCCCCCTGTATCTGGAGGTATTGGAATGCCCTTGCTCCACTGACAAGATCAGGTCTTCCTCTGGACTTGGGGTCCTGGTCCTCTGTGTCTGGGGGTGTTGTGGTGTCCTTGCTCCATCTGCCTTTGACAGATGGGTAGTGGTCTGGTGGGCACAGAGCCCCTTTTCTCCCTGGTGCACTGCCAGGCTGAGGATCTCTGTGGGGCCAGCACTGGCTCTCCCCAAGGTGGCCTGGGTCCCTGCTGGTGGGGCCTGGGGGGGCTCCATGCTGCCCATCTCTGTACTCAGCCTGGGAAGCTGCTCCTGCACGAGCTCAGCAGTCCCCCTTGCTCACACAAGCCCGATTTAGCTCCTCTAATCTCTTGCCCTGAATCTGTCGCTCCACCCCACTAATGATTTTCTCCTGCTCTTCTCCCAGGTTCCCTGAGTGCGTCAGTGCTCACTGTGGGGAGTGGGAAGAGCATGCGTGGGGCTGGCCAGGCAGCCAAGTGCAGGGGCCACCGAGGGCACACCATCCCCCACTGTCCCACGCTGTCCCCCCCTGCCCCACTGCACTGCCCCTCTCCTGCTGCAGGTTCTTTCTCACGCCCCAGCTCTATAGGTGCAGGTGGAGGGCACTGACCCTTCTCACACCAGCACCAGGCTGCTCCAGAGGCTTCCCAAATCCACCCAGGGAAACTCCAGATCCTGCCAGCCAGCCCTGCTCCCTACCATAGCTCCATTAGTCCTAGGTTTGCTAAAGCCTTTATCACCTCTCAGTTGCATCTCCTGAATTTTCTCCCTGTAAACTAGATTAAACCACCTCTTAAGAACCCGAGCTAATCTCCTTTCAGAGCCCAGCTCTCCTTCACTGTGCCAGCACTGCCTGATCCTCCCCACCCAGGCTGCCTCTCATTTCAAGGTTGGATGTGCCCATCTTGGGCTCGCAGTGCAGGGTTTTGCTCCATTCGCCTCCACCTGCACTCAGCAATCAAACCATCTTGGAACCTTTCCTCTGTCCAGGAAACAGCCTGCTCCTGCCTGGATTTGGGGGCAAGAAAGGGGACAGAAACTTCCTGAGTGTGGTGGCCCTGCATGGACCCTTCCTGTGCGAGGAGTTACAGTGGGGTGATGTGGGCATAATTTTTCAACTGGTGGTGCATGGCTCTGGCATTGGAGCCCACTGGGGATGGCTGTGCTGACAGGGTCCCTGGTGGCTCAGCATCCCCGGCCATTTATCTCAGTGCCTAATTTTAGTCCCATAATTTGCAGCCCCGTGCCCATGCTTAATGCCAGCTGCCCCAGAGTGGCTCCCACATCTGCCCCCATCCACCTAGGCAGGGGGCTTGTGTGGTGGCCACGTGTGCCAGGTTCCCATCCCAGGCTCTGTCGGAGTGAGACGTCTGCACCCAGTGAGCGGGGTGGTGAGTGCAGCTGTCCAGTCAGTCACCTCCACCCCTGCCCTCTCGCCTGCTGCTGGAGGGTTATTTTTGCTGAGGAATGTGCCATCCCCTCGGATTCTGGCAGGCTGCAGGGCTTGTGTTACAGGCAAGAGGCCGAAACCCAGGCCTGCAGTTGGGTAAATATAGCACCAATATTTGGGACTGCATGAGGGGACGACAGCCTCTTCCTCCTCCCAGGGCTGCCCAGCGCTCCCAGTGCCCCTCCTGCCTCCTGACACCAGGTTGCTGACTTGTGCCCTGGCATGGTAGCACTGGGAAGGGACTGGTTGCTTCCACCCTGCTGCCTGCACTCCTGCCTGCTTTCCCCCACAGCATGCAGCCCCTCAGTCCCAGCTAGGGGTACGCTGGAGGTTGGCAGGGCAGGGATGTAGTGCCTTGTGCCGTCCCGCTCCACGTCCAGACGCCCAGAGCCAAGGTCACACTGCAGTTTTGCATCCCTGTGTTCTCTGCCTGCAGTGAGCACTATGCTCAGGCATCCTTCTTGTGGCAGCAAGGGAGGTGATGCTGGAGAGGGTGCTGGGGTGTCCCAGCCCTTGGCAGAGGGGGGACAGCACACCACTGCTCCTCCAGAGGGTCAGAAAGATGCTGTGGCACTGCCTTGTTCGGTGACAAGGGACATTCCACTGATGTATTTATTTTCCCTGGGACAGAGCTACAGAAGGTCTCCACCTACCCAGGCTCCCAGCACATCCCCACCTCCCGCCGACCATCCCCAGCAGCTCCAGGAGGTGTAAACGCATGAAAAATTCATGCCCAGACCTCCTCCTACTCGAGACACCGCATGCACACACTGCCATCAATTATTCAAGAACTGAGAAAAGGGGGCTGCTGGCTGGGACCAGGGGCAGGGGGCTGGTGCCAGGCCAGAGCTGTAGTACAGGGGTCAGGATCCATGTGGAGCAGCCAGGAGGCCCAGCAAGGTGTGGAGGGCTGTGGTTCTTGGAACAGTGGAATTAATGCTGCATTTTGAGCAAGTGTTTGCTGTCTGCTTTGCTTGGGGCTGATGTGTGTCCAGCAGACAAAGCTGGAGCTGGGTGGCAGTGGGGCCACCTGGTCCAGGTCTGCTTCTTGTCCATGCCACAGCTGCACTGGCTGCCATTCCCTGTCCTGGGTCTCTGACCTGCAGAGGAGCAGGGTTTGTCAGGGCTGCTCCTGGGCTGGGGCAGGGCAGAGGGGCTGCCCTAGTTCCAGGTGGCTGTCACCTCCCATAGGACACCTTCTGCAGTGACTTTGGCTTTGCCCTGGTGGGGGAATTTGCAGGTGCTGCTGACACTGGAAAGCAGGCACAGCCTCTTGGAGGTGACCCAGCTGTTCCCAGGGGTTCAGCATCTCTGGGACAGCCCAGAGTCACTCCTGAAGCTTTTGCTGAGGGATGGCTACAGAGTCACAGTTGCAGGGAAGAGCTGTGTGCCCAGCCAGCCAGGAGCTGTGATCAATGGGGGCAGCAGATGTAAGACAGTTGGAGGATATACAAGAGACTGTGTTTTGGCTGGACAAAGGTGGTCCTCCCTGGGGCCATCCCTTGTGGGTGTTTTGGTGACAGCACTCTTGCCCTGGCACCACTGTGTGACACGTCCAAGCCTCGGGGCTTCTTCACAGCATCCCTAATTAGTCCTTTAATCCCACCTGAGTGTGAAAAGAAGGCACAGGCTGTGTGTCTGCAGCAGGATGCACAGACAGGGTGAGAGTCCCTGGCAGGGAAGCCCTGGGTGCAGGTACCCTGACATACATGAGCCCCACAGTTCACCTCTTTACCCAGCTCTGGCTCAAGGGTACCCATCTCTGTCCCTCCTCAAGGGCTGGGGAAGAGGCAGCAGAGACCTCTGACAGGAGATTCCCTTAGTGCCAGCTGTAGCATTTGTAGGACTTGTCTGACGTGCAGGGTCTCCACGGAAACCCCGCCAGCATCACTCGAACTGTGGGACTGACAGAAATGTTGTATAAACAGCTCTTTTTGTACTGGGTAATTTGCAAGTTATTATGGAGCCATGAAAAGCCTCACGTTTGGAGTCATGAGCTGGGAGGGGAAGCAGAGAAAAGCTACCGGAGCTGCCAAGCATCATGGGGAGCGTGATGCCTGTGAGCAGCTCCCTGTGGAGCAGCTGGCTCCCCAGGGGACAGGTGAGCAGCATGGGGACAAACGCTGGGTGGGGAGGCTTCCAGCAGCGTCCCCATGGATGCTCTGCAGCTCAAACAGATGGTGAGGCTGGGACCTTGGCAGCCTCTCCAAGGGCCTGGAAAGGGGGCTGATGAATGCTGCAGGGCTTGGTGAGTTGATGAGGCAAGGTACCAAGAGCTATGTGGCACCAAGGGCTGTAGGGGGCATGGCATGCAAGACAGGACCTGCTGAGGCTGTGGGGCTGGGACTGCCCCTCTGGCTTCTTCATAGCATCACCCAGAAAACCGGGACAGGTCAGCAGTGCTGGGGAGGGTCAGCTGGGGAAGGTGTAGCAGGGTTGTGCCAGCACCCCAGGAGCACTTACAGGTCTTAATGTCCCTGACCGGCCTCGCTGTGGGACTTTCACCCGCAGCTTCTGCCCACATCGCAGGAGCCCCACCACAGTTCAGTCCTGGGCACAGAGTCCTGCTCTGCACTGTGCTGTGGGTCCTCATCCCAGCACGAAGGGAGGTCTGGTGTGTCATGGCAAATGGACAGGGCCACAACCTACCTTCCCAGGTCAGGCTTGTCTCCCCATCAGCCACAAAGCAGTGATGCTACCCCAGGGCTGAGCAGTCCAGCCCTGCAAACCCACGTGGGTACTGAGGCACCCGGGGGATGGGGTACAAGGTTTGCCTTGGCACCAGCACTGGGACTGGAAGCTGTGTGGTTTGCCAGGGGGATTGGTGTCAAGGACTGTGCCCATATTAGCTCCTATCCATGTACAGCTGTGCTGTGACCCCCACCTGTGTCTTGGTCAGGGGATCTGTCTGCATTACCAATGACTAGAGGATGTGGGGGACTGGGCAGAGGATGGCAGAGTGATGGTGAGCCTGGATCTTGGCTGGGCAACGCCATGGCACACTGCGAATGTGCAGCTGTGGCAGTGGAGCTGCCCTGTTTGGGCACACTTTGGAGGCAGCACACAGAGCGCTGCTGTAGTGTGTTGTTACTGTCCCAGTTGGTCTGCATGCGAGGGCTGTGGCGGGGGCTGCGTCCCAAGAGAGACGCGCAACCCCTGTGCAGGGCAGTGGGGCAGGACGGACAGATGAGAGGGAACCGTGGTACAGCTGCACTGCCTGGCGGAGCCTCGGACTCCTGGATGCCGTGTAGACAAAGCCAGAGGTGGAGAGACCATGTACCCGCCTCAGACACGCCCCCTCCCTCCCCTCTACGGCGGCGGCCCTCGCCCCCCACCACCTGTGCCCTGCCTGTCCCCCACCGCTGTCACTGTGTGCCAGGGCTGGCGGGGAGGCGGAGGCGGAGGCAGGCGGGGGAAGGATGGAGGGAGGAGCACTCCAGTGATGCTTCATGCTCACAGCTCCAGCCCTCCCGAGAGCCCAACCTGGCGAGCCCCTTCCTCTCCTTCCACCGTTCCCGGCTGCCGGTGGTGAAGGATGCTCGGAGCATCGCTCGCTGCCGCGACGTGCTGACAACGGGGACCCCGCCGGGAGCGGGCTGCCGTCCTGCCGGGCCTGAGTCCGTGTCACCGGGCCAGCAGGGCTCTGCAGAAGCATGAAGAAGATCTGGGTGAAGAAGCGTTTCCAGGTAAGGGCTCCAGGCTGCCGTGCCGGCGGGTGCCGGGAGAAGGGGGCAGTGCCGAGAGCGGCTGGGGATGGGAATGGATGCTGATGGAGATGGAGATAGGGATGGGAACAAGGATGGGGATGGGAGTGTCCCTCCAGCCCTTCCGTTGCCCCCTGGGGCTCGCCAGGGCTTTGCACAGCACCAGCTTCAGCCCCGCTCGCAGAGCTGCCAGCTGCTTGCCTGGCCTCACCAGCCCGGGCAGGAGGGGCAGAGGGCAGCGGCTCAGTACCTCCTGTGCCAGCACACGGGCCGGGACCCCCGCCGGGGCTTCCCCAACGCCCCTCTCTTCCCCCTCTGCCCTCTGGAGTCGGGGCAGCAAATGGAGGCTGCTCCATGGCTCCCCCCAGCCCCACTGCCGGTGGTCACGGAGCCGGAGACGAGGCTTTGCATGCGTCATCCCCTCCGCGTCAGGAGCATGCCTGGCACAGGCAAGGCTCCTTCGCGGGCCCGCCGCACGCTCCGCTGCCGAGCAGGGAACAAGGACGTCACTTGGCCTCAGCGGGGGGTGGAGGATGGGGAACATACTTCCAGGAAGCCCCCCGCCCCCAATTCCCCGGGGCACACAAGCCCACTGCGGGCACATAGCCTCCCCGCTGTCACTCTGCCTGGTGGCCCAGAAGGGACTGGGAAGGGGCTGTCACGCACAGCCCCTTCCCAAGGGTGCAAGATGCACGACAGGACACAGGTCCCCAGGGAGACAGATGCTGAGGAGTCCCTCTGGGGCAGGCTGGTATGCCCAGCCTGCAGCCCCACCTGCATTTGGGGGCAGCAAGTCCAGGGGCTTGCCCGTGTGGCAGGGCAGGGTCCTGCACCGCTGGCTGAGCACTGGAGGGGTATCAGAACAGCCACAGTGGCTGTCTCTCTGCACCAGGCAAGTCACTCGCTCCCTCCCCTCCTCATTCCATCCCTGCTCCCTGTCTGCCTGCCTCACACAACAGGCACCAGTGCCATGTGGTGCTGGGTTCCACGTGCCAGGTGGTGGTGAGCTCCATGGCCCCAGGAGATCCTTCACTCCCCTGGGACCCCTTAGCCCCATGGCCATGGTGAGGGACGCCCCATGCCTAGGCCAGCACAGGACCCTAGCCCAGGCAGGTAAATCCATGCTTGGCACAGGGGAAGGAAACAACTCCAGGTCTCACCCAGCTGCCTTGTAGTGCAGGGTTGAAGCTTGGGTGTGGATCCCAGCCAGCTCTTCTTTTTACTCCAGGCTGGGTAGGCACAGAGCGTGTTCCTGGGGCTCCTCCACCCCTTTTTCCAAGAGGCAAATGAAATCCCATGCAGGAGGATTACCCCCACTCGCTGTCCCTTCACGCAGACCCCGACCCCAAACCAAGCCCTGAGCTGCTCCTGCCCCCTTTCCATCTCCTGGCCTGGGGCTGACCCTGCATCACCCAGCCCTTGCTCCCTAGTGGGCTGCAGGTGGGTGCTGCACTTGAGGTGGGTCCAGTCTTCAGGGTGCCCTGATCCTACAGAGTGCCCTGATCCTACAGAGTGCCCTGATCCTACAGAGTGCCCTGATCCTGTAGGGACCTGTTGAGAGGTAAATGGGAGGGGGCTCAGCCCCTCTGTAACTGTGGGCAATGGAGCCCAGCCCAGGCCCACTGGGTGCAGTCACCATATTTGATGGGGAGCGATGGCGCCTGTCCCCGGGGAAGCCACGAGAGTACCTGATAATGGCACTCAATTGCATTTTCATTTTTTAATGGGGGAATTATCCGCCGATGGTGCAGTTAATCACTCATCTTTCCCTGGCCTGGAAGACGGGCTGCCAGCCAGAACCAGCACAGTCAGCCGAGAAGGGGAGGTGAAGCCTGGCTCAGCCTGAATACAAATGTGTCTCGTGCAGCCACTGCCCTCTGGCCAGCACTGCATGCAGGCAGGGGGCTGGTGGGAGCTCCTGAGCACTGCCCATGTGCGGGATCTGCCACTGCAGTGGCAGCAGCTTTGGGGCTTGTGAAATGAGCCTGCTGTCCTTCAAGGGCAACTAACTGCTCACCGTGCTTGGCTGTCCATCCCTGGTAGCTGGCTGTCCCTGGGGTCTGGCTGTCTGTGACCTGCTTAGGAGCTGGAGGGGTGGCAGGACAGGAGGGGCTGGTGGAGCAAAGGGCTTCAAGGCAGTTGGGTGTCCAGCCCTGGGCTCCACACTGGGGAGACAGGGCATGGGCTGTCAGTGTCCTGGGGAGACCCTGTCACCCAGACTGGCTGGGAAGGATGCTCAGTCCTGGCAGCCCAACCCTGCCTGTCTACACTCCACATTCCCACTCCTGCCTGCCTTGGAGATCACCTCGTCCCTGTGCTTTCCTGGGATACGGCGTCAGTCCACACTGGGTCTGGCAGAGAGGCTGCCCTCAGCTGGTCCCTCCCTGGCACGCAAGTGGCCAGCCCTGGGCTGCAGCACAGAGGGCAGCCAAGTTGGCAGGGAGCTCCTGGTGCTTCCACCTCATGCTTGGGTCCCACCTGCCTGCGCAGACGGCATGGGCGAGCACAGCCCCTATACCTCCAACCCTGCACAAACGGGCCCGTCCCGTGGTGCCAGGCAGCCTCTCTCTCAACTGGCATGGCTCTACAGGGGATGGAGAATGCTGTCCCCATGCTGGGATGGTGGCCATGGTGGAGTCTGGGCCAGTGCCTGGAAGACATTTTGCTGGCCAAATCCCCATGCTGGCTGGGTGGCTTTGAAGGGCCTGCAGAGCACTTGGGCACCAGCCCAGGCAAAGACTTTGCTGCAGGCTATGCCAGCTGCAGGCAGCAGTTCTGGGGCATCTGGGATGCCCAGGGATGTCACTCTTGGGCACGGGCTGCAGCACAGGGCAGGGGCGCACAGTGCCACCGCCGCGGGGACCCTGCGCGCGCGTGCGCACAGGTGTGTGAGCGTGCGTGGCCGGGCACGCGCTACACGTGCCCACCTACACCCATCCATCTCCGTGTGCGGGGCCGTGTGCCCGTGGGCGCGCCGTGGGCGCGCAGCGAGGGTGCCTGTGAGCGGTGGCAGGTGTGCCCTGCCAGTGGGAGGGCACGAGCGGTGTGACGTATGCCGTGCCAGGCTGCGTGTCAGCAGCTGTGGGTGTGAGCGGTGCCGCGTGTGCCGGCGTGGGGGTGTGCGTGGCGTGGCGTGGCAGTGGCGTGTGTGGCAGGTAGGTATCGCCGTGCCGCGGTAACGCTCTGTTCTCTTTTCCTTTGCAGAAGACCGGCCACTCGCGGCGCTTCGGGCGCTTCACGCATGGTGCGTTGAGTTACCGGGACCCGGCTCCCCCCGCCGCCCCACGTGTGCCGGGGTGGGCTCCGTCACCTTGCTGCAAGGGGCAGCGAGCAGAGGCTGGGAAGGGCTGGACTGCATCTTGCCAGCCACAAAATAGGGTCCCAGGCAGGCAGGAGCTCACAGTGTCCCCCATGCAGCTGGTCTGCTCCTGGCCCTGCAGCTCTACTTGCTCAGGGGCTGTTCTGGGCCAGGGTTGGGAATCTTATGCCGTAGCAGTGCATGGAGCAGCTGGTCATGTGCTGGTCTGCAGAAGGGTGGCTTGGAGTGGTGGTGAAGCAGTGTGGCCCCCTGCACACCTTAAGAGTGCAATGGAGAGGAGCAGTGGTGGGGCTGGGGACATGTTCCTCACTGCAGGGTTTTGTTGCTGCAGCTTGTGAGAGCTTGGGTAGTGACAAGGAGGAAAGTCAGTCCTTCCCTGGCAGCATGGCAGTAGCTTTCCTGGAGTGTGACATTAGGATGATACTGAAATGGCCTTGCCACATCCTGCCTGGTGGGAGGCAACTCTTAGTGATGCCTTGCCCTGAGAATTTTGGCTTTATCAACTGCAGCTGTGCTGTGGAGCACGGCTGTATTGTACAGCACTTTGACTTGGTGGGGCAGAGGATGCACTTGTACATGCCAGAGGGAGGCTGTGTGCACAGGGACACATGTGTCCGTGTGCTCCAGCACCCCCAGGAGCACCCAGCTGGGGCACAGACTGGGAGGGTCCAGCCCCAGGCCGAGATGCACTGCAGAGCGCAGGGATGTGTGGATACTGCAGCGGTGAGGCCAGCAGCTCCAGGGACAGCAGGTGGCTGTCCTGCTGGGCACGATGTGGCTGTGGCACAGGGAGGGAATGGTGCTGTGCGCTGCACAGGTGGCACGGTGTGTGCAAGGAGAGGGTCTGTGTGCAGGACTGGAGTGCTGTGCAGTGAATGTGGTGCAGAGTGAGACATGGTGGGGAAGTGCTGGGGACAAGGGCCCCCGCTGCCCCCCGCGTCTCCGCAGGCCGGGCCGATAACCGGGTGTTGATGTCTCTCTCTCTCTTGCTGCCCCTATGGAAGCGAAGTTTTCCGCTCCTGCAGGAAACAAAGCTACGGTAGGAAGACCCCTTCCTGATGCCATCTCTGTCTCCATAGTGGGCCCTGTGCCCCAGCCTGACCCCCTGCTCCATCACTTCCAGTGTCCCCTTGCCTTCCTTTCTTGTCCCCATGCCGCATCTGCCAGCTGCGTTCCCACTGCTGGCACTGCCTCCCTTCCTCCCATCATCTAACACTGTTCCTGCCTACTTTGCCTGCCCTCTTCTGCCTGCTCTTGCCCTGTTGGACTTGCCCACCCCCAGTCCTGCCTTTCCCTACTGGCAGCTTGTCCCTGCAGGTCACAGTCATGTCCCCTGCTCTGGAGCTGCCGGGCACTGCTCTCCAGCTCCTGGAGCCAATAGGTCTGCAACAGGCAGTACAGTGTGGTCTGCTGTCTCTCTGTACCCTCACTCCCTACTCTCCTCTCCCACCCCAGACTCGGAGACAGGTGAGGATGAATCCAGCGATCCCCAGGTGACACAGCGCAGTGATCTCCAGGATGAGACGGCCTTCAGCACCCCCACGGGTGAGCAGGGACACCTGGCTGGCACTGAGCCCTGACACTGGCTGCTGGCCATGACTCCCCACAAGGCCTCTGCTGGCCAGGCTTTGGGGGTGTCCATGGAGAGGGAACTGTCACCCACCCACACAAAGGGGAGAGGACTTGAGGCAGCAGGGTGCTGCTCAGGACATGCTGGGACACCCCATGGTGGTTCAGCCCTCTCCAAGCAGGATGCTGAGCTTTCCCCCGCAGGCACCCAGTCTTGGCTCATCCCTCTTCTCTCAGGTGGGTCCGACACCCTCGTGGACGCCTCCATGAACACAACGCCGACCTCGGTGCTGGCCCTGTCACAGGCAGAGGAGCGCTCCAGCTGGTCAGGCAGCCAGCAGACCGTGGTGGAGAAGGAGACGGATGCCAGCCTCTCTGCACGGGGACCCTACCTCCGTCCTGCTGCCTGGCCGCAGCCGCAGGGAACCCCAAGGCAAGCAAACACGCCGGCCCCACGTGGCGCCGAGGTCCGGCACCTGGGCGTGGAGCCACTGGTGCGGGCATCCCGGGCTAATCTGGTGGGCACGAGCTGGGGGTCAGAGGATAGCCTTTCGGTGGCCAGCGACCCGTACGGCAGCGCCTTCAGCCTGTACCGAGGACGGGCGCTCTCACTCCATGTGTAAGTAGCCAGGGGAAGCACACGGAGGGGACATCGTGCTGGGGCCATCTCCTTCCAACCCCTGCAGCCATCTCCTTCCCTCCACCTGGGCTTCCTTTGCCTTCACCATTCCAGGTGAGGAGTGGGGACTCTGAGCAGTAGGCAGCCTGTTCTCGGTGAGAAGGTGGGAGCAAAGCAGGTTGGGGGTGATGTAGATTGGAGTCCCTTTCTGCTGTGGCCAGGTTGAGGCTGGGGGTATCCCCCGTGCCACTGCTTGAGCTGCAGTACCCCACCCGCAGATTATGCCATGGTGCTCTGTGCAGCCCACAGTGTGGGGAACTGGAGGTGCACAGTAGCTTGGAACACACACTGGCGTGTGTCTGCCCACTGTACAGGGGTGGCAGCAGGGTCCAGGGACACGCTGCCTCCCCAGATCCTGCTGATGTGCTCAGAGCCCCCGTCCCTCCCTGCCGCCTTTGGTTCCCATACCTGCAGGCCTGCTCCTTTGACCTCCATCTCGCTCTTTTTTTTGTTTAAGGCTACTTGTTCCACCAGAAACTCATCTCCACCTTATGATTTCTGCTCTGCATCCCTCTGGGGGCAGTGGGATGGGAAGATGTGCCCACAACAGCATGTGCACAGGCAGGGCTTGCAGCCTTGGGGACCCCCTCTGGCCAGGCTGTACTGCCTCAGCACACCAGGACACCCCAGCAAACTGGGGCACCCCCCAGCCCCTGGTCCTATCTGCACAGTGGCCCTGGGGAGGGGACTCACTGGGTATCCCAACATCACCCTGCTACTCCACATGAGTATCCCTGGGCAAGGGGTCCCAGCAGCCCAGGACTCTCACCTAACCCAGCCAGATCCCAGTGGCCTTGGGGTGACCAGATGCCCTTGCTGGGACCCCTTGAGTCTCCCCAGTTGCAAGGCTGCCCTGACTGTTTGACCCCCTTGCCATGCCCCATTGGGCACTGTGGAAGCTGGGATGCAGCCAAGCAGGTACAAGGGTGGTCTCTAAGCCACGCTTCTCTGTCTCTGCCCTTGCAGCAGCATCCCCCAGGGAGGCTACCGGAGAGATGACCTCCACAGAGGCCCTGTCTCTCCAAAGCCTGGTGCAGAGCCCCCAAGATCCCCTGCTGCCCTGCCACTGACTGCCAAGCCACCCATCGTCCGCTCACCATCTCCTCGTGCTGGCACGTGCCTGCAGCCACCCACTGGCATCGCGTCCCAGCCTGCTGCCCGTGGCCCTGGCGTCCCCTCCTTCACACCCGTGACCCCTCGCAAGAAGTCCTCAGTGCCAGTAGAGTACCAGGACGTCGTTCCTGAGGAGTACGAGGAGAAGATCAAGAAGCCCAAATCCTCTGGGTACTCACAAGGCAGCACACAAGAGTCCCGTCCGCAGACACCCATGAGCGACACCTCTGGCCGCATCTCCGTCCGGGCATCCCCCAAGCTGGTGCGTGCTGGCTCCAGGATCTTCGAGAGGCTGCAGTACTTTGAGGAGCGGCAGAGGAGCCTGGAGCAGGACAGTCCCTTTCCCGCACGCTCCAGCCTGCCCCTGCGGAAGACGCGCTCCTTCGACCAGCCGGGCACCGGCTTGCGCCGTGCGAGCACCGCGGGCGGCTCGCGGGAGGAGCTGCGGGAGGGCGGCCCTTGGGAGGCGGGCAGCACGGCAGCGTGCCGGCGTTTGGCCTTCCGGCAGAAAGCCGCCTCCTTTGACGAGCGCGGCAAGTTCGCCAACCGTGTCTATGCCATCGAGCACAAATTTGCAGAGGAGCTGACCCGCATCAAGCGGACAGTCTCCAAGCAGCAGCTGCGGCGCTCCCAGGAGCTGTGCAAAGCCGGGTTGCCCCCCTNGTGCCCCCCGCACCTCTTCCACTCAGGGCGCCGGCGGACGCAAGGCACTGCCACCCAAGACCTGCCCGCCAGCAGAGAGCACACACGTCATCCAGCACCTGGCACTTTCCAGCGTGGTGTTGGTGGGACCCGATGGGGAGCCACCTCCAGGGGGGCAGCGCGGAAAGAGAGCCCCAGTGGGGGGGGGTGGGGCGGCTGGACAGCCCAGCTCAATGGAGGATGCCGGTGCCAGGAAGGGTCTGCAGCAAGAAGGCACTGGGGAAGTGAAGAAGAAGGAGCAGTGGCCGTTGGCACAAGCCACCCCGCAGGGAAGGGTGGCCCTGTCGCAGGCGGGTCCCGCCGAAGGCAGCCCGTACCCAGATGGAGGCCACGCCCGTGGCCCTGGGGCAGTGAGCGAAGCTCTGGCTGCCCGACTGGCTGTGCCCCACGGACTGTACCGGCGGCCGGAGACGCCCACAGAAGTGCGGTTCCTGCCTTGGGCAAAGCCCGGGATGGAGCAGGAGGCTCGTCTGGAACGAAGCTGGGCAGGACAGCACGGTGTGGGCAGGGAGGCGGAGAGAAGGCAGATGAAAGTGTCAGAGAAGAAAGAGAGTGGCCGGATGGCTCAAGAAGGCAGGAGCACGCGGAGCAAGGGGAAGGGACGCCGAGCCAGGCCCACCTCTCCAGAGCTAGGTAGGGGCCATGGCTTTCTGCCCTCCTGCAGGCACAGAGCTGGCCTGGCCAGCCCCTGGGCGGGTTGGGGGACCTCCAGCCTGCCCCTGGGATGGAGTGGAGGGACATGACTCTGGAGGCTGGGGTAGCTGGCACCAAGCAGTGCCGTGAAACAGACCAGCCTGGCTGCCAGTTTGCTGGGCCTCGAGGTCATGACGCTTGCTGTCTTCTGCATACATCTTGCCTGGCACAGGAAAGATACAGCATGCTGACTTCTGGATAGAGCCCTGGTCTGGGGCACAAGCCACCCACTGCAACTTGTCCTGTCTGGGCCATGCTCAGTGGTCCAGATAGGGAATGCAGCCCAAGCTTCCCCAGGGGAAGGTGGCTTGGCTGGGGGAGAGGTGTCCTGGCCATCCCAGAATGCAGCAGTTAGACCAGACTATACCTGGGCTAGGAGCTTCTTCTAGGCTCTGCTCTAGCCAGGGAAGTGCCAGGCCCACATGTCTGAGGCTTCTGGCACAGCCCCAGGACATTTTTCCTGTGTGCTGGGGCCATGAGAGGGGAGGGAGCTGGGAGGTGCTTGCTGATGTATTGGGGTGCAGCAGCCAGCATCCCATGAAGGACTGGAGGAGGTTCAGGGTGAGGGGTGCAGCAGGCTATACAACCCTCCTTCTCCCACACCCCACTGTCACCTCATCTCTTATGCCCTGTGGGGATATACAACAAGCTGTGTGCTTCCTGCCCCACAGACCCCTGTCCTGTCCCTGCTACCTGGTCTGTGCCACGGTGGATCCTGATGTGGCCTTTTCCTCCATTGCATGGCCTGAGTACCTGCTAATGCCACAGTGAGGGTGTGGTGCATGTGGTGGCAGGGATGAGCAGTGGCTTGGGAGACCCATGCTCTGCCTGCATGCAGCCCAGCATGGCACAGGACCCGCTCACTTCACTGTGCTGACAGCCACGGGGCCCATCTCTCCCTGTGCAGAGTCCTCAGATGACTCCTATGTCTCAGCGGGCGAAGACCCCCTGGAAGCCCCCATCTTTGAGATCCCCATCCAGGACATGGCAGTGGTCGTGGGGGCAGAGGTGCTGCTCAAGTGCATTGTCACGGCCAACCCCCAGCCAGAAGGTGAGCCGCCCTGGGGCTGGGTGTCAGGGGCTCGAGCGTGGCAGAGGCGCTCTCCGCAGGTCCCTGTCCCGCCTGCGCTGTGTGGGTGGGACACCCAGTGCTGAGCTGGGTATCTCAGAGGAGGTGATGTGCCCACCCTGGGAGCAGCCCTTCTGCCCTTCCTCCCTGCAGGCAGGAGTGAAGTGCTTGGGCACTGCCTGCCAGGACAGGGTGCAGAGGACAAGGTGCCTGCTGTCCCGCAGGGCTGGGCTGGGCTGTTGGGAAAGTGGGAGAAGGGCTACTGAGCCCTGCGCGGGCAGGGACGGGTGATGCAACCTGATCTAGTGGGTGGCGTCCCTGCCCATGGCGGAGGAGGTGTTGTTGGAACTAGGTGGTCGTTAGGGTGCCTTCCAACCCAAACCATTCTATGATTCTCTGATGCTCTGGGCTGCGGCTGGGACAGCTCAGGTGCTTTCCCGGGGACAGAAGCTTAGGGCCGATGGCCTCCGGCCACGCTGTATCCAGGACGTGCGCGGGGGCAGCCGGGCATCCAGGGCCGGTATCAGTCGCCAAAGCCAGGCAGAAGCCAAGCCGCTTTAATCCCCCCCCCCAGCCTCCACTGGAGGGCAGGAGGATGTCCGGAAGCAAACAGGGCCCAGCCACGGCCTCTCCGTCGGAGGGCCGCGGGATCCCGGGACTGCTCCCCATAGCAAATGGGTCCTCAGGCCAGGCAAGGGAAAGCCTGGCCTCCCTGGGACCCTGCGCAGACCCCCGGGAAAGCTCGGACTTTCCTGACCACGCGTGACCCGCGCCTCTGCCGGCAGTGTCCTGGAGGAAGGACGGGGTCCCGCTGCGGAGCAGCACGACGCGCCCCATCAAGGCGGAGGGCGAGCGCCACACGCTGCTGGTGCGGAGCGCCCGGGTGGCCGACGCCGGGCTGTACACTGTCACCGCGGCCAACGAGGTGGGGGCCACCTGCTGCAGCGCCATCCTCAGCGTGCGGCCCGGTGAGTGCCGCGGCCGGCGGATGGAGGGAGGCAGGGAGGCAAGGAGGGAGGCAGACAGGGAGGGAGCGAGGGCTGGCGCCGCGGCAGGCTGGCTGCCAGCTCTGCCGCTGCTGTCACTGGGAAGAAACCGGCTTCCTTACCCTACAAGGCTCTGTCTGAACCAAAGCAGCTGACGTGCTCCCGGCAGCCATGGAAGGATCCTGCGGTGGGGGGAGCGGGGTCAGGCTGTGAGCATCCCCTGGCGCTCAGCAAGCAGCCCATTGTCCGACACCTGCCCTGTGTGCCTCTAGAGATGGGGGTACGCCAGCCTGCCCTACAACCCGCAGACCATGTGGCTACCCCTGCCCTCAGCCTGCAAACCATGTGGGTACTCCTACCTCCGGCATGTGAACCGTGGGGATATCCCAGCCTGCTCCCCAACCCGCAAATTGAGTGTGTATCCCGGCCCTCCACTCCGCTAACCGCAGGGAGACCCTCGCCCCACAGACTGTGGGGATACCCTGCCTGCCCACCAAGCTGCTAGCCGGGGAGAACCCCGCCTGACCCCGACGCCGCTGGCCATGGGGATACCCAGCCCGCTGCAGCCCCAGAGCCCTCCCCATTCCTAGAGAGTCTGTCTGGGCGGCAGGCAGAGGCTCAGAGCTGCCCCGAGGGCTGGAAGCACCCAAAACTTCCCCGCTCCGTGGTTAGGCGGGACTGCACACCCAGGAGCAGCCGCGGCCGGGCAGGGCCGGCCGGGNGGGGGGAGGGGGGTGCGGACAGGGGAAGTCGGGCTTAGGCTCCCAGCTCTCCGCTGGAAGCTGCCCGCGGGCATGACGGAGGCGCGGGAACACAGCCTTCACCCTGTACCGGGCAGGCCGCCCGCCTCCCCTGGCGCAGGGCAGGGAGCTTGAGAGCTCTCCGGCGGCCGGGATGAGGGGGCCGGAGCCCCCGAGGTGGCGACTGGGCTGTCAGTCCCCGCGCCGCTCGCCGCTCTCCATCCCGGCCCCTGTATCCCGCACCCCGCGAGTCCCCCCAGTCCGGCCCCCGATGGAGAGGGACC
>VZRX01009976.1:38978-54684 GCA_013398075.1 Notiomystis cincta
CAGGGGGGAGCGCAGCTGCCAATGTCACCTTCAGCCGTGCCGGCCCAGGCAGGAACAGCCATCCCGGGAATCCGGGCGGCTTAAGGATGGGAGCGCGGGCTGCTGCGTAAGAGCCACTTGAGCCCTGCTGTCGCCTTGCGGAATATCGCGTCCCCTTATCATCCCGCGGCGTACTGCTCACCCCCTCCCCCGGCGCGGCCTCGCACCCCTTCGCTGCCGGCCATTGCCGAGCCGGGATGTGCCAAGGGGTGGGTGTCCACCCCTGTAGTGCAGGGTAGTGGAAAGGGGTGCCCTAACCCTGCTGCCCGACTCCGGTTGCTGCCAGCTCCTTATCGAGCCTCCTCTGTGCTAGCACCCGCTGTGGAGCGGCATGGGGGCTTGCCCCCCGCCGTCGGCCAGGCCAGCCCCATCACATCGGACGAGGAGTACCTGAGCCCATTGGAAGAGTTCCCTGAGTCCGGCACTCCCCAGCACCGACCGGCCATGAAGCTGCAGCCAAGAGCCGAGCATGGGGCTGCCCGCGGCTCCCCAGAGACCACATTCAAGGCTGCACCCACCTTTGAGGTGAGACAACAACTCCCCCAGGACGTGGTAGAGGGGGTGCAGTGCCCTGTGACTGCAGCACTATGGTCCTCGGTGCCAGGAGGTGCTGGGTCAGGTCTTCCTACCCCTTGATCTGTTGCGGGGTGCTCCCAGCACCTGGGCAAGCTCCACCCCACCAGCTTCCCTGGTACTCCTGTTGTGATAGGGAACAGACAGCCTGGGGTGCAGTGGTGGGGGTGCATGGCCCTGTGTGCAGATGGTGCTGGCTGCTCTGACCCTTCTTTCCCCAGGTATCCTTGTCGGACCAGTCGGTTCTGGAGGGGCAGGATGTTAGCATGAGTGTTCGTGTCCGTGGGGAGCCCAAGCCCATCATTTACTGGTGAGTCCTGCTGCTCTCTGGGGTCACAGCTGGGCAAAAAAGGAGGGGACAGAGACAGTGACCTCTCCATTTGGGGATGGTTAGCATGGAGCTCTCATCCTGGGCAGGGAGTGTTGGAGAAGGTTTTTCTTGGGGACAGCCAGGCTGGGTGTGCAGGGCCAGGTATGACCATGATGCTCTGCCTCTGTCTGGAGCAGGCTGAGAAACAGGCAGCCAGTGAAGTATGGCCGGCGGCACCACGCGGAGGAGGCAGAGGGAGTGCGGGGGCTCTTCACGCTGCACATCCTGGCGGCAGAGCACACTGACACCGGCTTCTACACCTGCAAGGCCGTCAACGAGTATGGCACCAAGCAGTGCGAGGCCAAGCTGGAGGTCAGAGGTAAAACTCCCTGAGTATGTCACCCAAGAACCTGAGGGGCCAGCTGGCTCTAGTGCCCTGCATGAGCTGTGGGGAAGGGGCCACTGCAGACACCCCTTGGTGGTGTGACATAACAAGGGGACAAGCCAGCCCACCCTCTGGTGGTGCAGGCGGGGAAGAGGCAAGTGGAGCTACGTGCCTGAGGCTGCCCGCAGAGGCTGGCCCTGCAGCATAAGGCAGGCTGCCTTGCTGTCTCATCCAGATGTGCAGCCCTGGGTCCCACCTGTTGCCTGCTGTTCCAGAGCCCCACTGATCTGACTCAGACCCCACTGCTTCTCACAGCCCAGCTTTACCCCACGTCCCCCCACATAACCACTTATGGTGCAAAGTGCTGCCCCTGGCTACCCAGGGAGGGCTTTTGGCCTTGGGGGCTCTGTAGGAAACATGTCCTCATGCCCTGCAGCTTGCTCCCTCCTTGCCCCAGGCTGCCTGCAAGCTGTGTGCCAGGCACAGGGCGACTTGCAGGGGGTCCCTCCCTGCCCATTTCCAGCAATGTCCCATACGCATGGGACCTGACTGTCCAGTTCCCTTCCCTTGCTATCACTCCCCAGCCCTGCTGTGGTCCTCCTAGGACCTCAAAGTATGTGTGCAATTTTGAGGGGGTGAGGGGGGGAGTTGGGACTGATATCCCCAAGGCCAGGGAAGGAGCCTGTGGGGATGAGTGATGCTGCCTCCCTCCTCTTGCCCTTTGCTGTGTGTGCCCTGCTCCCCCCAGCCCTCCCTGCTGATGGCTGCCTGAGCCCCCCTGGGCTGTGCCGATCCCACCCCGGCCTTGGCTGCACTGCTTGTACTCTGCCGGGATTACGCTCCCAGCCTACAGCAAAGCGCGGCGGCACGGGGGTGGGAGCGGAAGCCGTCCCAGTGTCCCACGACTGGCAGGAGCTGGGCTGCAGGGGTTATGGCCTAACCCCAGCCCCTCTTGGGGGGCTCAGCAGATGGCTCCGTGCCTCGTTGCCCACTTGCACCCCTCGTGCCGGCGCAGGCATGCGTGTCCGTGCCGGTCCCGTCGCTGCTGCACTAACCCTTCTGCTTGCTGACTGCGGTTTTTGTCTGTACGCAGGGGGAGTACGATAAGGGGGTGCATCTCTCAGAGCCGCGGCTGCGGGGCTCTTAGTTGGACACCTCTTAGGCAGTGGACCTCACCTTGTGTTATTACCTCCTTCTCCATCCGCCGCCTCGTCCTGGACGCACCGCGGGGACGCGCGGGCCCTCGACTGCGGGCAGGGGCTCGCCAGATGGCCGGGGCAGGCGTAACTGAGGCGGGGCGGGGGAAGCAACAGGGGAGCAGCAGGCGCCCCCTCAGCCGGGCCAGGGTGCCCATATGATGCTGTCTTGTCTCTTGCTCCATCCGTTTGTCCCTGTCTGCGTGCTCTGCTGCCTCTCTCTTGCTGCCCAGGGAAAGGGAGCGGGGAGCTGAGCCCACAGTTGCTGCCGTGCGGGCCGGGGCTGTAGGGAAGGGGCTGCAGTGCGGTGGCAGCTCTGTGACAGTCACCTTGGAGCACGGGAGACAGGAGACCCCAGGGACCCCACAGGGGAACACCCTGCCTGAGGTGCAGGGGGGAGGGAGAAAACTGGCCCCTTTGGCTTCACGGTGGCCACTCAGGTGCCAGCTTGGCCACCAAGACACGTCCCTTGTAGCCCCAGGGCTTGGGTCCATCAGGAGCATCCCCTGGCTGTGGGTCTCCTCTCCCCAGGGAGGGGGCTTGACGTGGGGGGGCGGGCTGCGAGGCCGTGACCCTTTTTTTTGTAGCTCTAATAAAATCTGTTTGGTAAAGCGCTGTGTGGTGTGTTCCTGGCACGGACACCTCCCCTCACCCCCAGCCCCCTCCCTGGCTCAGCTCTGCTTTCCACATCTCGCCTCCCCTCCCACCCTTTCCTGCTGCACTCCCTGCCCGCTGCACCAGGCCCCCTCCCTGCATGAACCACTGCCCTGCACGTACTTCCACTCCATCCCTGCTACCTCTCATGGTTGCTTTTCAGTTGCTGAGATGCGTCTCTCTCTTTCTTTCTCTCTCTCCCCCCTCCCCGGGCAGCTCGCCCTGAGTGCCAGTCCCTGGCCATCGTGGTTCCCCTGCAGGACTTGGTGGTCGGGGCGGGGGAGCTGGCGGTCTTTGAGTGCATGGTGGCCGGCCCGCCAGACATGGACGTAGACTGGCTGTCCCGGGGCCGGCTGCTCCAGCCTGCCCTGCTCAAATGCAAGATGCATTTTGATGGGCGCAAGTGCAAGCTGCTGCTCACCTCTGTGCATGAAGACGACAGTGGAATCTACACCTGCAAGCTCAGCACTGCCAAAGGTAAGCGGTGGGCATGTAGCTCCCCCGGGGGGTTCTCACTCAGGGCTTGGCTCTACGGGGGTGCATAGACCCCCCTCTACCCTGGGCTCAGGGCTCTTTTCTCCAGAGATGTAGCTGAGTGCTGGAGGTGGGGTACAGGAAGACGGGGATAGGGAGTGGTTGGTGCCCCAGGCACTGGAAAGATTTCTCAGAGAAACCTGGTGTGCATCAGTTCTTGGGCTGCAGCACCCTGAGCCCTGCAGTTCTGTCCCACCCCACTCCACTCAGCTCCTCTGCCAGCATGCATGTGGCTCCCTGAACCATGGGAAGATGCATCTGCTACACCAGGTGGATGCAGGCCTGGAGTCCAGCTGTCCCTGTCCCCTGGCTTCAGAGCTTCTGGGCACCCAGCTCCAGTACTGATGTGTCTGCTGGCTTGGGAGGTGCTGGGGAAATGGGCAGGGAGTCAGGGCTTCCCAACCTCTCCCACCAAACCATCACTGGCAGCAGCTCAGCAAGAGTAGCATGGGCCTCTGTCCCATGGCTCTGACACACCTGTGCCTATGTGTGCTACCCACAGCTCTGTCCCACACAGAGTCCACTCTCCTGCCCACCTAGGCAGCAGGACTGGGGAGACGTTGCAGGGAGAAGCAGCATCTCCTGCTCCCTGCTGCTGGTGCCTGTGCAACCCTCCATGAAGGAGGCTATATGCCTGTGGGGCTTTGAAGATAGCAGTTGTGTGCTCAGGGAGGTGAAGGTGTGCCTGAGAATGGTGTTGCCCATCCTTACCCAGGGTGGGTGACAACACTGTCGTTGCAAAGTGGTCCCTGCTGGAAATCCTCTCACCTGGAGCATCCAGCCTGCACGTGTCCCCGTGCTGCCCCTTGGATGCTGCATGCGCTGGCACTACCTGCTTAAGCATTGCTGCCCCGTCCCCAAGGGGATAGGCCAGCTGTGATCCTCTGTCCTATGGGGAAGATAGAGCATCCTCCCACCCCACCTTGCTGCTGGCATCTGTACTGCTGTGCAGAGAGGGAAGAGGTGCCTGCTGCCATCAGAGCCCCAGCCCTGGGCATGGGGACCCTGCACACATTTGTACCCCCCTGCCCTGCACAGGGACAGAGCCTGGCACCCCACACAGCTGGGCTCAGCCCCCACCATGTATGGGGTGTGCTCACCCACAGCCACAGTGGCTGCTGGGTTTGAGCCGGGGGGGTCACAGGCTGCCTCCTGCCCTGCACAGGCATGTGCTGTGGGGGCTCACCAGTGCCTGCTCTCCTCACAGACGAGCTGACCTGCAGCGCCCGGCTGACGGTGCAGCCCTCTGTGCAGCCGCTCTTCACCCGCAAGTTGGAGGATGTGGACGTGGTGGAAGGGCGGACAGCGCGTTTTGTCTGCATGATCAGTGGGACGCCCCCTCCGACAGTTACCTGGACTCACTTTGGTAACCCCCAAGCCCAGAGAGCTTGCCAAGGGCCCTGCAGGGAGACCTCTCCTCATCTCCTTGGGGGCTGCACCCAAAGGCTGCACCTGGCTGGGACTGGAGGGGATGCTGCTGCTGATGCTGGTGTGTGTCTCTGCACAGGCCTGCCAGTGCAGGAGGGGGAGAACGTGCGGATTCAGCAGGATGGAGGGCTGCACTCACTGGTCATCGTGCACGTGGGCAGTGAAGATGAGGGGCAGTACAAGGCAACCGCCAGGAACACCCATGGCCATGTGGAGTGCTCTGCTGAGCTCTATGTGGAGGAGCCGCGGCCGTCTGCAGCCTCCCAGATGTAAGAGTTGGACTGTCACTGGAATTTGCTTCCCCCTGCTTGCTCCCCCCTGGGACTTGGTATACAACAGGCTTATGCACAGCCTAGGGCTGGTGCTGAGCTGAGGGCACCGCACCATGCTCCCATCATGAGCATGTGCGGGCTCTTGCAGCTCTAAGCTGGAGAAGATGCCATCCATCCCGGAGGAGCCAGAGCAGGTGGAGACAGAGGCAGAGTGCTTCACCATGCCCGATTTCCTAAAGCCACTGCACAACCTGGACGTAGTGGAGTCAAAGGAGGCAGTTCTGGAGTGCCAGGTGGCCGGGATGCCCTACCCCTCCATCACCTGGTACCACAATGGCTCCCGAATTGACAGCACTGATGACCGCAAGATGATGCAATGTAGGACTCCTCGTTGCCCTCCCACCCCCTGGGGTCCCTCGACATGGGGTGGGAGAAGGGGGAACGCCCTTGGAGGAGGCATCACCTCCCAGACCTTTACACCCCATGAGGCAGGAAGGGGAGCTCTGTGCTGCTCAGCTGGTGGGGTCTTACCTGTGTCCCCCTGTTCTCCACCAGATAAAGACATCCATCGCCTGGTGTTCACGGCTGTCAGCCACGCACACGCTGGTGTCTACAAAAGCGTCATTGCCAACAAAGTGGGGAAGGCCACGTGCTATGCACACCTCTATGTCACCGGTAAGCAGCAGCAGACACCACCTGGGATGTGTGGCCACTCACAGCCACCCTGCTAGGCTGTGCCCCAGGCCTGTGGCGAGGTCCTAGAGGAATAGGATCACAGGGCAGTTCAGGTTGGAGGGGACCTCAGGGAGTCTCTAATCCAACCCAAAGTGGGGCCAGTAGTGTATTTCTCATTTTGTGCGGTCAGGACCTATCCCTGGACCACTAGGTCCTGTATGAAGCTTGCTGGCTATGCCAGTCCCACAGGAGCTGGCAGGCTGAGCCCCCACCAGGAAACCAGAAAGAATTGCTGGCCTCATCCATCCTCTCAGCCAGTATCTCCCAGAGCGTGAGGCAGATGCTTGATGAACTGGGGCAGTGGCTATGCTTACATTCCTGCCCACCTCCCCATGCAGATGTGGTGCCAACCCCCCCAGACGGGCCCCCCACTGTGGCCTCAGTGACCGGCAGAGCCATCACGCTGACGTGGAACAAGCCCAAGTGGCTGGACACTGCCATAGGTGAGGGGGCAGGGTATGGGCAGGAAGATGGCAGGGGGTGGGCAATGCCATGATGGGCCACATGGGGTAGCTTCATGCCGGTGTCCCTGCACTGACCCTCTCCCTTTGCAGACCCCAACTCGGTGACCTATGTGGTGCAAATGCAAGTGCTGGGCACGATGCAGTGGGTGGTGCTGGTGACCGGTGTGCGGGACACCACCTATAAGGTGCACAGGCTGACCAAGGGTGCCCAGTACCTCTTCCGTGTCATCACTGCCACTCCCAAGACCAACAGCAAGCCCTCTCCACCAGTGGGGCCCGTGCAGCTCCTGGACCGGGGTGAGAAGGGCAGTGGGGAGGGAGTGGGTAGCTGGGGTAGAGGTCTCTGTCCCTTGTTGGGTGGTAAGCTGCCCAGGGCTGGGTGGCATGGAATGGGCAGGGGTTGGTGAAAATGCATTTGGCAGGTCCCTACCTGGAGGAGGCCCCAGTCATCCTGGACAAGCCAGATGTGGTGTACGTGGTGGAAGGCCAGCCAGCCTCCATCACCATCACCATCAACCATGTGGAGGCCACCGTCACCTGGAAGAGGTAGGACATGGCACTGTGCCTGTTGCCTGCCCTGTACCTAGCATCACCCTACAGGATACATAAAGAAGGAGTTCCACATCACCTCCCCAGGCACTGTGTGTGTGTGTGGCTGGATCCTTCCCTGGGGCTGATCTGGGGGTGCACTCAAGGGTGGTGTCCAGGGCTGTGAGGAGTTGGAGGGACAGGCTTTGGGATGCTGTCTGTGGGGTATTAAGGGGCAAGAGCCATTGAGGAGGCAGAGCTAACAATGAGGGGTGGGAGCTTTGAGGGGGCTACGGGGTGGGAACTGGGGCTGGCCGTGGGTGAAGAGGTGGTCATGGGGTGGGATCTACCAGTGGGGCAGTGGGTCTGCCTGGGGAACTGTGATGTGACGGCTGGTGTGCCTGCAGGGACGGGCAGGTGCTGGGGGAGCTGGAGGGCACGTGTGAGATGATGATGCCAGACGACGACCAGCACTGCCTGCGGCTGCTGTGTGTGGGCCGGGGGGCTGCGGGGCTGCTGGCCTGTGAGGTGAGCAACCGCCACGGCACTGCCCACTGCACCCTCCGCCTCCGCCTCGCAGGTAGGTGGCCCTGCACTGGGGGGCCGTGTCCCTCTGCTGGGGGGTGGCATCACCCGTATGAGGGGAGGGGGCATTGCCCTGGAGGGTGGCATTGCCCCATGGTGCCCCATGCCTATGTGCCATGGGGGCACTGCCCCATAGCATGACACTGCCCCTCAGTGCTTCACATTCGTATTTTGTGGGGAGGCCACTCTATAAGGTGGTGATCATGGGGATGAAAAACCATGAACCATGCATTGGTATTGCTGCCCAGTGTCCCATACCCATGTCTGACCTGGGTATAGGTGTCCCATGTGCCCCACGACTGTGCACATGGGGAGCCAGTGCCTCATGGTGTCCCCTAGCAGTATGCCATGGGTGGCACCGCTCCCAGTGCCCTATAGCCAATAACCATAGGTGACACCTCCACAATGCCCCACGGTACACCACATCCATATGTAACGTGAGGCGCACTACCACAGTGCCCCATGCCTGTGTGCTGTGGGTGGCACTGCCCCACAGTGCCCCACTCCAGTAGGGAACGGCCGAATGCTGCTGAGACGTTCCATTGGTGGTTTGCCCTGTAGAGGTGTCCCGTTTCCACGTGCATTGGAGTGGCACTGCCCCATGTCACTCCGTGCCCCTACCCCTACTTGCAGTGCCTCGCAGCTGTACACTCGGTGCTGGTGGCAGGGGGGTGACGCTGCCCCATGGTGCCCCATGCCCCGTCTCTTGGCAGAGGCACCGCGTTTTGAGTCCATCATGGAGGACATCGACGCCCAGGAGGGGGAGACACCGCGATTCGCTGTGGTGGTGGAGGGGAAGCCGCTGCCGGACATCATGTGGTACAAGGTGGGCTGGGAGCTCCCAACCCCTTCCTGAACCATATTCCCACCAGACCCACACACTTCACTGCCTCACCTGCGTTGCTGCACTGGTGATCAAGGATGTGTCCCATTGCCCTATCCATGGGGAAAGGGTGGTGGGAGTTGGTCAGGGATGGCTCAGGATGCCCCCAACACCCCTGCCACCCCCAGGATGGGGAGCTGCTGGAGGAGAGCAGCCACTTGAGCTTCGTATATGAGGACAATGAGTGCTCGCTGGTGGTGCTGGGTGCTGCGGAGCCTGACAGCGGCGTCTACACCTGCACGGCTAAGAACCTGGCTGGGGAGGTCTCCTGCAAAGCAGAGCTGGTGGTGCGGGCAGGTATGGCTGACTGGCTCCCCAGCCCCTGAGGGTAGATCCTGGGTGTTTGGCTTGCCCCCTGCCAGCGCCTTTCCTTCTCCCAGCCCAGCCCACTGCAGATGCTGCCATGGAGGAGGATGCACTGCACAAGGCACGACGCCTGACCGACTACTATGATGTGCACGAGGAGATCGGGAGGTAGGTGGCTGCTGGCACGATGGGGCATCCTGGGCACTGCAGGGACTAGGGTGCTGGAGCCAGGCTGCAGCCTGGGGCTCCAACATGGGGGACTGAGCTCCATTATATGCCACATCCTGGTGTGCTGGGGCTCCTCTCAGCTGTCAGTGGATGCTCCTGTGCCAGTTTAGGGTGAGGACCTGCGTGGTCAGAGAACAGCCAGGCTTGAGGTCTCTCAGATGGCCACAGAGAGTTGCTAAGGCTGCAAGCAGGTCGCTGCAGAGCGGGTTACCGTGCCAGCTGCTCAAGAAAGGGGGAGATCTCCCACTCACACATCTTCTTATCCTCCCTTACCCCTACTGCTGAATCGCAGGGGGGCTTTCTCCTATCTGCGGAGGGTGACAGAGAGGAGCACCCGGCTGGACTTTGCTGCCAAGTTCATCCCTGGGAGGACCAAGGCCAAGCAGTCAGCACGGCGGGAGCTGCACATTCTCTCTCAGCTGGATCACGAGCGCATTGTCTTCTTCCACGATGCCTTTGAGAAGAAGAATGCCGTCATCATGGTCATGGAGCTGTATCCTCTGGGCACTGCTCCATGGGTGCACAGCACAGGGGAGGAGGGGGGGCTTTTGGGGAGAACGGGAGAGCAGAGTGGGTGCAGAGGAGCTGAGTGTGGGGCACAACGGAGCACGGAATTTCTACGCTCCTTGACTGGGGCCCAGCTGCTCTGAAGAAGAGCTGCTGGACAGGATGGTGAGGAAGCCCTCAGTGTGTGAGTCGGAGGTGAGTGAATGCTGTGGGAGCAAAGTGATGTGGAAGGGAGGGATCCTGAGGACAGTGGGGTCTGTCCCAACCTAGAGATGTGCAGTGCTCATTGTGTCAGGCTACTAAGGGGACCACAGCCCACATCCTCCCCTGCACAGGGCCAATGTGTGGCTGACCTATAACCGGGGTGCCCACTCTCCTCACTCCATCTCTTGCAGGTCCGGTCCTACATGCGGCAGGTCCTGGAAGGGATCTGCTACCTGCACCAGCACAGTGTCCTGCACCTGGACATCAAAGTGAGTGCGGGTCTTTACAGACTCCTCCTGCCCAGTGTCTCCAGTGAAGGGCTCCTGGTGCACTGGGTGGGGAGTGGTCCTGCTCACAGGGAACATTCGTTCCCTGGGGAAAGCCCCTGCCTCCTGCCAAGCTCCCCTCTGCTCTGCACTGTCCTGTAGCCAGAAAACCTCCTGATGGCAGATTTGAGCAGCGAGCAGATCCGGATCTGCGACTTCGGCAATGCACAGGAGCTGACGTCTGAGGAGCCACAGTACTGCAAGTATGGCACCCCTGAGTTTGTGGGCCCTGAGATTGTCAACCAGACCCCTGTCTCCAGCGTCACTGACATCTGGTAAGGGTGGCCCTTGGGTGGTCGGTGGGCTCCCTGCTATGCCAGCAGAGACTGGGCACCCCAGAGGGCTTGTGATGTGCAGTAACCGTGCTCTCCTCTCTGCAGGCCTGTGGGGGTTATCGCATACCTCTGGTAAGTGCCCTGGTGTGTCTTCACAGGAGGGACACCCTTTTCACCCCCTCACCAGTTCCACAGCTGAGGCTGTGGCCATGCACATGACTCCTTACAGACTCAGCCTCCTTCCCTTCCTACCTCTGCCCTCCCCATGGCACCAGGGCTCAGGTCTGAGGTGCTGTCCTCAGTCTCCTGTACTTGCCATGCTGTTTCCCATGTCCCCATGACCCCAGAGATGGGGTCTGTGTCCTGTTCTCAGTTCTCTGTACTTGCCATGCTGTTTTTCATGGCCCCATAGCCCAGTGACAGTGTCTCCTCCTTGCAGCCTGACAGGGATCTCCCCCTTTGTGGGGGAGAATGACAAGACAACGCTGATGAACATCCGCAACTACAATGTGGCCTTTGAGGAGAGGATGTTCCAGGGGCTCACCCGGGAAGCCAAGGGCTTTGTCATCAAAGTGCTGGTCAATGACAAGCTGTGAGTACTACAGGGTGCCCTTACCCATCCCCTGCCCCTTCAGCATGAGCTTTGTGCTCAAGGGAGGGTGGGAATCTCCAGGCATTGGGGTACCCAAGGGCAAGGCTGGCTGCATGGCTCTGCTGGGGTGCACCATGGGCAGCCAGACTCTCCTGCCCTTCTTCCCCTGGCCAAAGCCCCTGAGCTTGGGTGGTTCTCACTCAATGGTCGGTTCACAGGAGACCCAATGCAGAACAGACCCTGGAGCATCCCTGGTTCAAGGTGAGCCTGGGCTCGGACCCAACGCCAAGAGGCCACGGGGTTCCCTGAGCCTACAGCAGGCTCCAAGGGACACCGCTGTTCCCTCACCCCACAGACACTGGCCAAGGGGAAGGTCATCAGCACCGACCACCTCAAACTCTTCATCTCCCGTCGGAAATGGCAGGTGAAGGCAGGGGCTGGGGAGGGAGGGGGCAGGTGGGACTGTGTCTTGGGCAGGATGGGGGGATGTGTAATGGCAGGATGATACCATGCCACGCACCTGGGCCTGATCCAGCCCTCTCTGCTGGCTGTAGCGCTCGCAGATCAGCTACAAGTGCAACATGGTGCTGCGGCCGATCCCAGAGCTGCTGGAGGACACGTCCAACCACCTTTCCATTGCTGTGCCCCGGCATCTCAAGGAGTCACCAGCGCTGTCATCCTCCTCAGACTCAGACGACCTGGATGAGCTGCCCTTCATCCCTATGCCACACCAGGTGGAGTTCTCTGGCTCCCGCATGTCACTCAATGAGATCCCCACAGATGATGAGACCATTGGGACATCCGAGGCAATGCAGCCAGAGGGGGATGTCTCCGCCATGGAGTGGCAGAGCCAGGGCACAGGGAAGCCCGGGGTGGCCCTGGGGAAGCGGCCAAGAGGTGCTGGGCCACGGCGACCATGTGCAGAGGTGGAAGCGCCTGGCTCCTCCGATGAGGAAGCCCCTGAAGCCCAGAAGCGGCCGGAGTATCCTCGCAAAGCCATGAGGAAAGGTTCCAGCCTGGAGTCCCCAGGGAGTGCCCCTCGGGGAGAGCTGAAGAGGGGCAGCTCTGCTGACAGCGCCCTGCTGCTCCAACAGCTCCCAGGGACTGAGGAGGGGGCTGAGGCGGCCCGGGACCCCCGCCGAGCCCTGGCCAAGGCAGCCTCCATGGAGCTGCCAAGGCGGAAGGTGGTCTGGGGGGAGGACGATCATGCCCAGCGCCTGGAGCTGATGCGCCAGCGGCTGCTGCGGGGCAGCTCTGGGGACAGCAAGGTCAGCGGCCTGCGGGGTCCCCTCCTGGAGACGCTGGGAGTCAGCCCTGACAAGAAAGCGACACGGTCAGCCCGGCTGGAGGCACCAGCAGTGCCACGGCTGGTGCGGGCGGCCTCCAGTGAAGCCACCTCCCCGCGCCTCCTCCCCGCTGAGTGCCGGCTGCAGAAGAGCAGCTCCTTCAGCCATGGGGACGCTGAGCCTGTCGTCCGGCACCGACGCTCCGGTGCACCCCTGGAGATCCCAGTGGCCTGCCTGGAGGCCCAACGGCTCAAGGAATCCCCCTCTCTCTCTGCCCTCTCCGATGCTCGTCCCACTGTGCCACCAGACACTCCAAGCACACCAACACCCCCTGCAGCAGAGATCACTGTACCCCAGGCCCCCACTGCAAAGGCTGCCTCAGGAAGGAGGCGCATCCCTGAGGAACATGGCCCACCTGGGGCCAGCAAGGCTGCCACCACCACAGGGAAGAAGCCCATGGATAGGGGACAGGAAGAGAAGACACCCACCAAGGCTACTGGAGCCAGTGGGGAGGCGGCTCCTAGGACAGGAGCTCCCACCCCACCAAAGCCCACAACCCCTGTCCCCCAAACCAACATTAAATCTTCCTATGCCAAGATGATGCAAGCTATGGGAGCCATGCAAGGTGGGGAGCCAGCCACTGAAGAGCCCCCAACAACCACCAATGAGCTTCCACCAAAAATCAAGGAGACCCCACCAGCCAGCCCTGCAAAACCCCCTACACCAGCACCAGCATCAAGGAGGGAAGTGAAGCCCACCGGCTCCTCCAGCTCCCTGGTCATCCAAGACATCGATTCAGAGGAGGTCTTTGAGGCCAAGTTCAAGCGGGGCCGCGAATCGTCCCTCTCCCGGGGGCTGAAGCTCCTCACCCGCTCCCGCTCCGAGGACCGGCACCTGGCCGGCCCTCCAGCCTCTGACGAGGGCATCTACCGTCCTACACCAGCCGGCGTGCCCCTGGAGCTGCGCAGGGACCGGCCCACCGGGCTGGCAGCCAAGTCTAAGTCGGTGCAGGACTTGCACGAGGTGGAGAAGGACGGAGGTTTCTTCCGGAGGATGTCCATACTCCTCAAGCGGACCCCGCCTGCTGAGAGGAAGAAGAGCACAGGGGAGAACGGAGGCAGTGAGACCCCATCTGGTGGGCGCCGCTTCTCCTGGAGCATGGCTCTGGCCAGCTCCAGGGAGCGGAGGGACTCAGAGAGCCTCAAGTCAGAGCTGGGGGGTGGTGGGGAGAGCGAGTCACCGGCGATGGCCGTGCGGAGGAAGATCAGTGCCACGGTGGAGCGGGTCTCGGCGCGGCTACGCAGCGTGTCGGATGAGCGGCCGGAGGGCGAGGGGCCCCGGGAACTGCGTCGCACCAGCTCCGAGGGTGAGAGCTTGCGACCAGGGCCCGCCCCCGCCTCCGCACCTTCCTCTGAGTCCCTGCGCTCCGAGGTCAGCACCGGCTCCTCTGCCTCTGCCAAAGGTGAGCGATCTTGGGGCATCCTGCGCGGGACTCCTGCTGGCAACCCACGGCCCGGTTGGTGCGGGCGCGGCAGGCGTGACCTGGCCCCGCTCTCAGCTGCCCTGCGTGCCCACAGGTGCGGGTGACAGTCAGAAGAGGTCCCGCTGGGAGCGCTGGGGGCTCTCCCGGGGCAAGAAGGAGAAGATGGCCTCACAGCCAAACATCCCCTCCAGCCTTCTGCAGGAGGAGGGACTCGCCGCCGGCCGGCCGCACACACCAAGTGAATCGGGTAAGTGCAGCCCCAGGACGGGATGGTGGGTGTGTATCCCCACCCCAGCCTAACCCCTCACTCTGCTTTCCAGATTTCCCCCCTATTTTCCACATCAAGCTGAAGGACCAGGTGCTGCTGGAGGGTGAGGCGCTGACCCTCTGCTGCCTTCCTGCTGGCAGCCCAACCCCACGGATCCTCTGGATGAAAGGTGGGGGGCTGCCTGCAGTGCCTCAGTGGGTGGTCTCCAGCAGGGCACTGTATCATCCCTCTTGTCTTCTCCCCCTACAGACAAGAGGTCCCTGCAGCCAGACAGTGGGCTGAACGTTGTCTCCTGCAAGGATGGACGTCAGATGCTCACCATTGCCAAGGTCTCCAGGAAGGATGCAGGGCTGTATGAGTGTGCAGCTGCCAACATCCTGGGCACAGCCATCAGCTCCTGCACGCTGGCTGTGGCACGTAAGGAGGCTGGGGGGACCTCAGGAGAAAGAAAGAGCACAAGTTGGGCACAAGGCTGGGGACCAGCTGGCGCAGGTCACTTGAGTACTGCTCTCCGTATCTGCAAGAGACTGGGGCTTTTGAAAGAGGACAGGCTGGTTTTGCATGAGCATTTCCAGCATCTCTGAACCCATGTGTTGTTACACCCTCTCACTGCAGCAGCTCTGCCCTGCCCCTGGCTGGACACCCAGCCCACCCTATCTGTATCCTTGCAGGGCTTCCTGGGCGGCCAGGCACCCCGGAGGTCCCCCAGAAGTACAAGAACACGGTGCTGGTACTGTGGAAGCCCGCTGAGAGTAAAGCCCCCTGCACCTACACACTGGAGTGCAGACTGGATGGTATGTGGTGTTGCCTCCCATCCCCTAGGAGCCACAGACAGGAATATGGGCTCACAGAGGGACGTCTAGCAAGGACAAAAGTGCCCAATGCCCTGGCTGTCCCCCATGGCTTGGCAGAATCAAGGACAGGGGACAGTGGGCTGCCCCTGTCTCTGGTCTGCCCTCACCTTACTTTCTGCCTTGGCAGGAGAGCGTGAGTGGAAGATTGTCAGCACTGGCATCACTGACTGCTACTTCAATGTGACTGAGCTGCCTCCTGGGAGCACTGCCAAGTTTCGTGTGGCCTGTGTCAACAAGGCTGGGCAGGGACCTTACAGCAACCCCTCAGTAAAGGTGCATCTTGAGGCAGCAGGTGAGCAAGCCCTGTCCCGTGGGCGTGGGGCAGCTGTGGGGCCACCTGTGACCTCTGAGGTGCTTTGGTGATCTTTGAGTTCCAGGGCATCTTCCCCCCAGGGCTGTGGGAAATGAGGTGCCACTTACACTCCACACCTGGCTTACCCTCACATGGCTCACACCTCCCTTTGCTCCCTTCAGATGCCCGAGCTGCCCCAGCCAAGGATGTTGCTGTCCCCATTCCTGAGAAGGTGGCTTCCAGCCGGTCAACCCAGACACCCGGGGAGCAGCTAGAGCCGGTGGCTGCAGGGGCCCCTCCCACCACGCCACCACGAAAGCACAAGGGAGTGGTAGAGAAGGCAGCCAGAGCAGAACAGGAGGGTGCTCCTGCAGGAGTCCCTCCACCTCCTGCATCTCATGAAGAGGGCGTGCCACCAGATCTTAAGCTTCCACCCAACATCACTGTCTACATGCCCCCTGAGCTGACGTTCACCCCCCCTCGGACTGTTGCCTCTCCT